>CP139505.1:120361432-120961432 GCA_021014915.2 Artemisia tridentata subsp. tridentata | reverse complement strand
CTGGGATAACAAATGGTTTGGGTTTCTAAAGCTAAGAACACATACAAAATTTTGTTTTGAAAGAAAAAGGGCAAGAATTTTCTTAGAATTTAAAAAAAAAATGTGTGTGTGTTTTTTGTTTGGGGGGTATTTATAGGAAAGTGAAGTGGAGGGTATTTTAGGCTTTTAGCGGTTTAATATCTCAAAAGATATTTTTGAAAACCGTTTTGAATAAAACCTTTGGGATCCGCATTAAATGCTTAACCACTCCACTATCCCTGTTTTGCGCAACTGTCAAGGCAAACAGTTGTACCGTCTGCAAAAAGTGTAATTTGCAGGGTTGAGTCATCACATATCTGTTATGTGAATGGAGAGGCATTAAATGCCAAGTGGGAATGTGGTGGCCCATTAGGTGCATGCCAGAAAGGAAAAAAGAACAAATATTCTTATATTAAATAAGAATTCAGTTACCAACCTCGGACATTTACTAACTATATACTTAGAGCATTTAAGTTAGCATTGAATATCATCTGAGGGCCCTGAATGACTCTTCATTCAGTGTACCTGCTTGTTCAGGACTTGTGTTTAGTTCCTGATGGTTCAAGGGTTCAGGAACTTGGGTTTAGTTCCTAAGGTACAAAGGTTCAGGAACTTGGGTTTAGTTCCTGAGGTTCAATGATCCTTTTTCACTGAGGAACACATTGAGTCAGGGACCTGGGTTTTTCAAAATTTACACTTGGTTGGATGGATTTAATCAGTGGATTGAATCTCAATATCCAACATTCCTAATTCAGCTTTCAGTCTTGTGAAAGTTGGTTCATCCAATGGTTTGGTGAATATATCAGCTAGCTGATATTCAGTAGGAATGAAGTGTAATTCAATGTCACCATTCATGACATGGTCCCTGATGAAGTGATATCTAATATCAATGTGTTTTGTTCTCTGATGAAGAACAGGGTTGTTTGAGATGGCAATTGCACTTGTGTTATCACAAAAGATGGGAACCATCTTGTACTGAATTCCATAGTCACTGAGTTGACTTTTCATCCAGAGTACATTTGCACAACAACTTGCTGCTGCAACATATTCAGCTTCAGCTGAGGACATGGCAACTGATTGTTGCTTCTTAGCACTCCAACACACTAATTTTCCACCAAGAATTTGGCAGGAGCCTGAGGTACTTTTTCTGTCCATGTTGCATCCAGCATAGTCAGAATCTGAGTATCCTTTGAGATCAAAGCCTGAACATTTTGGATAATATAATCCAAGGTTTGGAGTACCTTTCAGGTACCTGAATATCCTTTTCACAGCTGTGAGATGAGATTCTCTTGGGTCAGATTGATATCTGGCTCACAAACAGACTGAGAATTAGATGTCAGGCCTTGATGCAAGTAGATACATCAGTGATCCTATCATTCCTCTAAAAAGAGTTTGATTCACTGGTTTTTCCAGTAAGGTTAGGACCAAGGTTGTTTGGTGGAACCATGGGAGTTTTGACTGAGGCACAGTCACTGAGATCATACTTAGTCAGTAGGCTTCTGACATACTTCTCTTCACTAATAGAGGTTTCTTTATCAGTCTGCTTGATTTGCAGACCAAGGAAGTAAGTCAGTTCTCCCATCATGCTCATTTCAAATTTCTTTGCCATCAGTTTTTCAAACTGTTTGCAAAGTTTATAACTTGTTGAGCCAAATATGATGTCATCAACATATACTTGTACAAGTATGACATCATTATTTGTCTTGTAGATAAACAATGTGTTGTCTATCTTGCCTCTGACAAATTTATTTTAGATCAGGAAGGCTGAGAGAGTTTCATACCATGCCCTGGGAGCTTGTTTCAGTCCATAAAGGGCTTTGTTAAGCTTGCAGACATAGTCAGGAAACCCATGGCTTTCAAATCCAGGAGGTTGCTGAACATAAACTTCTTCTTTCAGTGACCCATTTAAGAATGCACTTTTAACATCCATTTGGTATAGCTTGAAGTTCATGTAGGTTGCAAAAGCAAGGAAGATCCTGATGGCTTCCATCCTTGCCACTGGTGCAAATGTTTCTTCATAGTCAATGCCTTCTTGTTGGTTATAGCCTTTGGCTACAAGTCTGGCTTTGTTTTTAATGACTATGCCATTTTCATCAGATTTATTTTTGAACACCCATTTCATGCCAATGACTGAAACATCTTTAGGACATTTGACCAAGGTCATTACCTTGTTTCTGTCAAATTGTTCCAGTTCATTATGCATGGCCTGAACCCAATGTAACACCTAAAATTATAAAATGTGTAAAAAGACCAAAATGCCCTTACAATCTTAAACTTTGATTAATAAGCTTATAAAATACCAAATGAATTCCAAACTTCGGAAGATGATCGAGATATGAAGTAAAATTATTTCTATTACTACATTTGACATTTTGGGAAGTAACAAAATTATAATTATACAACTTAATATACCGAAATATATATTAATTAATTATATCATTATTGGTTGATTTTAAAAGATATAAAAACACAAAATTTGGAAACTAAGCAATCAACATAATTGGGGCCTTCAATTTCGCCAATTACCAGCCCATTTTCCCCCCCCTATGACCGGCCTTTCCCTTATTATTTGCAACAAACAAACATTAAACCTAAATTTCATTATTGCCGATTAACAACACACAAACACACACAAATTCGTTAACACCCAATCCGACCTCCAAAAATTCAAGAAGCAATTTTTTGGGTTAGATCATCATTCTAAGGAGCCAATAAAAATAGTTTTGGGGTCATGCCTTGCTTGATTCGAGCGTGGAGAATTTGTTGTCTATTCGTGAGGTATATTTCCAAATAATTCATTCGAGCCCTATAAAATTCGTTTAGCATTTTTCCCATACTCCTTATAACGTATATACTCTGTGAAAAATGGCTACAAGGTTGTGGGATCATTCGTTCGATTGTGGAGGAAATTTTGGTGTCGACTTGGTTATTGTGGAAAAATATTCGATCCGCTCATTCTACACGTCCAATATTTGGTTTGATATTTTTCCCTTGATTCTTACATCATATAAGCTTCATGAAAAATATTAGAATCGAACCATGCATGATCTATTATTAATTGGTGAATTAAACCCTAAAAATGAATTAAAACCCTAAATAATTGAATACGAATTTTCATGGCTTTAAATCTATTTTATTTTGACTCTATGTAACCCATATGATCTGAGAAAAATAATACTTCAAATTATGGAAGCTTAAAATAATTTTTTCGAATTATTTGGTTAATCGGATTTATTTGAAAATCGTATAATTGGATAAAAAGTGGAACGAGTTGTCTAGGGTTTATCTTATAGTATAGATCTGATCTTAATGATGTTCTAGTGATGATTTAATGATTGGAAAGTGGTTTGGGAAATTAGGGTTTGATTTTGATATAAAAATATGTTTACCGGTTTGTTTTATATAAAGCTAAGGGGATGTTTTGTAATTTTTAAAACTCGTGAGTCATTTTTGTAATACTCTATAGATCAAGGGAAATATGAATAAAATATAACATGAGGGTACTATTCGTAAAATATGGAAGTTTTGGAATTTAAAATTTAAATTTCTAATTATGTGTAATTTGAATTGGAAAATAAATAATTAGAGGGACCAAAGATGTAAATTCTGGAAAGTTGAGGTTGGTTCGTATAAATAAAGATAATAAGGGTATAATATGTAAAATTGGACATTTAAGGGCTCAATATGTAATTATGGTTAAATATAGATTTCGATTTGCATTTTTATAAGTACAAGGACTAAAATTGTAATTTACAGAAACTTTAAGGGCTGTTGGTAACATAATTATATTGAAGGTCAATTTCTGTAAATTGATGAAATAAAAGGGCTTGATGTGCAATGTAAATATGATAAGGGTTAAATTGTAATTTATATAATTATAAGGTTAAATTTGTAAATTAATAAAGTAAAGGGGTGTAACTTGTAAATGATGGAACTTGAAGGCTAAATATGTAATTCAGGAAAACATAAGTGTTTGAATGGTAAAATGATAATGTTTCTAATGTGAACCTTTAACTTTGGTAAATTTACATTAATAACCCTAAACTATGAATACATGTCATATTTGATCTTAAATCTGTATAACTTATTAAAATGAATGTCACTTCCATAATAAGCTGAATAATGACTTAACTTGATTCATATCATTGAATATTTCTAAATATGGAAACTTACTAATTCGGGAAACCGCTAAAAATAGCAAGTTACTAAATCTGAAAAGTTACTTAAAATGGAAAGATAATTAAAAATGGTAATCTGAACTTGAACCCCTTAGTAATTTTGTCTTCTACTTTCTCTAGGTGTGGATAGAGAGAGGTCTTGATCTGTCTCAGTGCGTTCTGCTTTTATTTCTTTCGTGCTTGCATTTGAATAAGGTACAGATACTCTGCCCTTTTTCAGTAAGGGTGTCCTATCTTATTGATATGATTCTGATTCTGGTTCATTTAAGATTCCCTAAGCCATTGCTATGATCCCTTTGGTTATGAACCTTTCTGATTAAACTCTGATTTGGACCTTTGGTATTTCATCTGATATATCTGTTATGAACCATCTGTTATGGACCATCTGATTTGACCTTTGTTATATGACACTCTGAATATGATATGATATCTGACTCTTAGTTTGATACCCGAGCCAAAATTTGTGACCCTAGCTATGAAGGTAACATGGCCATGTCATTGATGCACCGATGGCGTGACTTTAGTGTGTTGGAGTGATGTTACACACCGTCCCTTTGTTTTGGTCTGCATTTGATTGGGTAGGGGCGTATGGATGCATCCTAGATCTGTTTCTGTTTTGTGGATTTAATACGATATGATATGATTTGTCTGGTGATTGGTACTGTGTGCGATACATGCCCTTCACATATCTGAGAGGTCGCTCCTCTATGGTTACTGTATATGATTATCTGATTTATCTAGGCTCGTGGTGGATTACTATCCTATATTGTTCCTTTTCCTTCTTATTGTTTGTACCTTATGACATTTCCTATTGTACCATATCTTATTTCCGTTTCGTTATTATTACTTTATATATGTATCTGTTCACTGAGCTCTCGTAGCTCAGCCGCATTTCTTTTCCTGCGGCAGGTTCTTAGTTGGAAGCTGGGTATGAGTGAAGAGACCTTTGGATTTAGAAGACTTTGATAGTATTCTGAAGTAGAGACTATTAGAAGGATTTGCATTTGCAGACTTAGTATTTAGTTTAGTTTTATTTGTAACCTTGTAATTTCAGTATTTCATTTGTAACCTTTGAAATTTATTGTATTACTATAGATGTATGCTTTGTTTTGATCTGATATGAAACCATTAACGTGACATCTTTACCCTTGTCGGGTTGGGGTGTTACACCCAGCTTGGATGATTAAGTGCTTCCTTGACACTTTTGGGTTCAATTATGAAGATGAAGTCCACAAATAGGCATTCATTGGCTGAGGCTGCTCTCAGTTGTGCAGCCATGCTTCTAGTAAGCATGCCTTCAGTAGGCTCTCCAATTATATTAACAAGTTCTATATCCTGAGACCTAGTCCAACTGTCCTGAGGTCTTGGAAACTGATTAGAACTTGTAGAAGCCTGATGGGTAGGGTCAGGATCAGACACATGATGATCTTCAGTATCATGAGTGTCTGAGTGGGTTGACTCATCACTGTGATTGTTTGGTTCCTGAGCACTTTGTTCAGACTGAATGATTGCATCAGTATTTCTTTTTGCTTCATCAAACTCAGTGATGGTTGGGTAAGGAAGGTTGTGAGGGATGATGTAATAGGAGATGTCAACATTTGGTTGGTATTGAGTGGAAGGACCATTGTCAGGATGATGTACATCAGGAGGGTATTTTGATGAATCATCAATTCCTATTTCTTCCACTGAGGTGTTAGACACACTGATTGCATCAGTGCTCTCATCAAAGGTAACATGGAATGTTTCCTCAGTATGCTGTCTTCTAGTGTTGAACACCTTGAAGGCCTTTGAGACAAGTGAGTATCCTAGGAAGTATCCATCATCAGCTTTTGCATCAAATTTCCCTAAGTGATCCTTGTGATTATGAATAAACACAGGACACCCAAAGACATGAAAATAGCTTATGTCAGGGATCCTTCCTTTGAATAACTCATAAGGGGTTTTGCTATGTCTCTTGACAATGATGGATCTGTTTTATGTATAACAGGCAGTTTTGACTGCTTCAGTCCAAAACTGTTTGGAAAGGACTGCTCCATTTAGCATTGTCCTGGCTGCTTCAATGAGTGTTCTATTTTTCCTTTCAGCCACACCATTTTGTTCAGGTGTGTAAGGAGAGGAAAATTTTTTGGAAATTCCTTTCTCTTCACAGAAACATTCAAGTTCATAGTTTTTGAACTCTGTTCCATTGTCAGTCCTAATCTGTTTGACTTTGATTTCAATTTGATTTTCAATGTTCCGGACAAAGGACATAATTGTTTCAGCTACCTGACTCTTTTTGATCAGGAAGTATACCCAAGTGTATCTTGAGTACTCATCCACAATGACCAGAGTATACTTCTCATGGTTAATGGATCTAGGACTGATGGGTCCAAATAGATCCATATGGAGAAGATGTAGGCAGTTCCAGATGGAAAAGTTGGTTTTGGTTTTAAAGGATGCTTTGTGATGTTTACCTTTTTCACAGGCTGAGCATGGTTTATCATTTGAAAACACAAGAGATGGTAAGCCAAGGACCTTGTTTTGTTTTACAAGGTTGTTTATGTTTTTGAAGTTCAGGTGGGAGAGTCTCTTATGCCAAAGCCAGTTGAGAGTATCAGTGGCCTTGGTAAAGAGACAAGTTCCATTCTGAGTTAGACTGGACATGTCCAACACATAAACATCATGTCTTCTTGGTGCAATAAGGACAACTTCCTTATTAGCATTGAAGATGATTCCTTGCTTATCATCAAACTGAACTATGTATTTAGCATCACATAGTTGACTGACACTGATCAAATTGTATTTAAGACCATTTACATAAGCTATCCTAGTAAAGACTATACCATTGCAGTTTACTGAACCATAACCTTCGGTGAGACATGATGAGTTATCAGCAAATATCACTTTGGGTCCTGATTCATCCACATACTTGTGCAGATACTCTTTCACACCAGTCATGCTCCTAGAACATCCACTATCTAGATGCCAAACAGGATCCCTGGCATGTCTCTACACAAATGGTAAACTGGGTTAGTTCTTTCTAGGACTCCACTTCTTGGAGGGCTTAGCTTTGGGGGTCTTTTTAAAGTTTACAATTGATTCATGGTCAGTGGTGGAGTGGACTGAGCTACCACAAGTTTTGCATTTGATTGCAGATGTAGACTCAGTAGACTGAGAGGATGACTTTGTCTTACCTCTTCTTTCCTGAATGCCCTTATCATGTCCTGAGGTGTCATGAGTGGGATCTCCATAAATTTCACAACTATTGTCCATTAGACAATCCTGAGGAAGATGGTCATTGAACCCACAGTGAAGGCAAGGTGCAAAAGGCTTGGCCTTTTGTTTCTGTATCCTTTTAGAATCAGGATGTTTTAAAGCCTGAGCTTTAAAGCTTGCCATCTTTGATGTGGCTGTGTAGGATTTGTGATCAGAGGTCCTGTGATCATCCTTTTTGCAAGTCATGCAGTAAAGGATTCTATAACAATCATCAGTGAAATGATTGGTAAAGTGACATAGCTCACATATTTTCAGGGGTTTTGAGGGTTTGGGTTTGGTGCTTGAGGAAGCTGATTGTTGTTCCTTCTTTTTGGATTGAGAAGGTTTCTTAGAAGATTCAATCTTCTCACTCAGCTTCCTGACCATTTCAGGCAACTGATCAAATTTTGAGTCAGTGCTTTGGGTATTTACTTCAGAAGGGACTGAAGTTGATGAGTCATCAGTATTTATGGAGACTTCAAGGGTTGGCCTTTTCAGGATTATTTTTCCCATTCCTGACTTCTCCTTTGGAGAATGTTGGGAGTAGACCAATGGTATGAGACCTGAGTTTGGTGCAGCACCCTGAAGGGTATTCAGTGGAGGGAGTGGTGGATATGAATTTGATTCAGGCTCATTAACTAACTCAGTACTGCTGAGTTGGTCAGAGAGTCCAAGCATATTTTTCAAAGCCTGACTTTCAGGAAGCATGATTTTTCCAATCTCAAAGTTTGGTAACTTACTGACTGGGTTGTCCCTAACAATCCAGTCATTTGACTTGGGTAGCATCTCTTGCTCAAAAGATATGCCAGCTGGAATAAAGGTCATTTCACTGGGACTCACACTGGGGGTATCAGTGTGATGGTCAATTCCTATGGTTTTCCTAGGAATTAAACCAATAGTGTCAAAGACCTTGGGGTTCTTTTTAGTCCAGCCTTTAATAACAGCCTTTTCTTTGTTAAGTTCATGTTGTAGGGCTTGGTTTTGTTTCAAAATTTCAGTGTTTTGAATTTGTAGAGTAATAGTTTCTAACTTGGCTTGCTTCAGTACAAGCAATTCATCTCTACATTTATTCAATTCTGACACAATATTGTTATATTTTGAAAACAGGTTAAGCCTATGTTCTTCAACAAACTTAAGATCTACACAAATATAATTCATGTAGGACTGCCAATCAGAATCATCATCCATAGAAAGTAAAGTGTTTACCTTCTTCATGGTGATGTTTACCCACTCTCCATTCCTTGCATGGCTTTTCCCAACAGCCACCTGATCACCTTTAGAGAGTGCCATCAGTGCACTTACTCTAATTTCCTCATCTTCTGAGGAGACCTCTTCTTCATCCCAGTCATATGCTTCAACTACTAAAACCTTGTTCTTTTTCTGAACAGGTTTGGATGTTTGAGCAGCCTGAGACATTAAGGGATTAGTTTCAAGAAGTGCAAGTTTAGCCTTGGCTTTCCTATATTTTGCTTCAAAGTCTTTTTGACCCTTGTTTTGAAATTGTTGGGTCGACTGAAACATTCTAGGTTGAAACTTGCTAGTTCCTGAGGAACTGTTTCCTGAAAATTTGTAAGAGGGTTCTGAGATGGTTTTAGAATAACAGTCCCTAGCAAAATGACCCTTTTTACCACTCTTAAAGCATTCAGTGGTTTCATTTGCTTTTGCTTTAGAAAAGTTGGACTGATTTCTTTTGATGAAACGTTTTGAACTAGCAAGGAGTGCCCTCTCTTGGAATTCCAAGTTTAAATCATTTAGGTACCCATCACTAGTCCTTTCATCAATTTCATCCTCAGAATCCTCTTAAAAATCCTGCACAACACCATTAGTATAAAAAGCAGTTGATATGGGTGTGGAGGTCAAGGCCTTTTTGGACTCAAGAGCTTTTGAGTCTGGGTATCTCCTTGAGATTAAGTTGTCTTCATAGATAAACTTCCCATAGATCTCAGGGAGCTCAAGGGTTTGAACATGATTAGCATTCCAGAGGCCTTGTGAGAAGTTTAGCCACTTCTTAGGGAGACTGTTGACAAAGCTAACATTTGTCTCATGCTTAGACAACACTACACCATTATTTGATAGTTCGTTTATCAAAGTCTTGTATCTGGTATAAGTCTGTGAGAGACTTTCAGAGTCCTTTGCCCTGAAAGTATTGTACTCAAGTTTCAGGTCCATGACCCTGTTTTCCTTGGTATCTGAGGGACCCTCAAAGCTATTGACCAAGTCATCCCAAGTTTGCTTGGCTGTTGAACAGTTGATGATTGATTCCATTATATCGTCTGGAAGACATGATATAATGATGCTTTTCAGGCGTTGGTCTTGATTGACCACCCTCCTCTCATCAATGGTCCATTGAGCCTCAAGCTTGTTTAGCCCTTCAGCAGTCTTAGGGACATAGGGACCATCTTTGACACAGGTGATGTAGTATGGTTATATACCAGTCAAGTAGCAAAGCATTCGCTTTTTCCACTTGCTAAATTTACCAGCTTCAAGTCTCGGTGCAACAGCTGAAAAGCTTCCACCCTTTTTGTCGACAAGCTGGGGCACATTAATATCAGCCATAGTAGGATCTTGGTTTTAAAAACCTTGAGCACTCTTGGTTATTTTTGAAAGATTTTATAAACCAGAGGCTCTGATACCACTTGTTGTTCCATTTACATGCTTAGAGTTAACTATAAAGTTAATCTATTTGTGTTTATGACTGATACAATGTATTTGTTTGATTATGACTAATGAGTAAAATGAAATATAAAAACACAAGGTTTTTCAACGTTTAAATTCTTATTAGAAATGAATCAAAGAATCTATTACCCAAGTGTTTTGCGGAACAAACACTTGGGATTGAAAAGACAAGGTATGGTGTCTCCTATCTAAACTTAAGCTACGCTTAAGTGATAACAATTTCGACCCACTGAGCTATCTCAGGGATTGGTTACTCTTTGTAGGAGAAAAGGGGTATTGTGAAAGTCTAAGCTTTAATTGCACAAAATACCTAACCCACTTTTCTCCATCTGTTTGCTATTTATAGGCAAACATGTTAAGAGTACTGAAGACTAAATATACATAAACAATAGGAAGGCGTGTCTGACAACTACAACAGTATTTGTCGTTTCCAATAACCAATAGGATTGTGCCAAAAAGTCTTCGAGTTTCAGTCCTGACACTTCTTGACTTTTAGCCGCATAAGGGATGGTTTGTCTGACCCCGATAAGACTTGTTCTGATCTCTTCAAACCTTCCCGCTCAATCCCGCCTTTCTTTCAGGCTTCTTGTTCTTCAGTCTTCGCCTTCATTCTTCAGTCTTCAGTTATTGTTGTTGAGGAGACTAGGGTTCAGTGAGCTCTTGTCTAACACTCACTGATCCCATTACCTTCTTGTTTGGCTCAAGTAACACTTCAGGGAGTACTGCCTCTCTGTGTGGTGAATCTTTCTTCTTAGATTCGTACTGAGCATCTTGAAGGTAACTCACTGAGTGACTGTTCACTCAGAGACCTAATTGTTCTTTCGGTTGATTAACACTTAGCGTATTTGTATTCAAATCTTGTTTTAATGATCCTTGGGTACTGAAGGACCCAACAAGGTTTACACACACATTCTTAGGATAGATGTAGTTGATCTGATGTAGTTGGTCCATGTAACTCTTCATTTCCATCACATGATCACTAACAGGTTTACCTTCCCCTTGCTTGCAGCTATGTAATGCATCGATCAAATCATACTATTCAACTTCTGGTGGCTTCTCATAAGTATTTTGGAGGTTTTGAAACATATCATAAGGAAAATAGTGCTCAAACTTCTTTTTCAATTTGGCCGCCATACTTCCAAGCATCAAGCACCCAACTTCATTGTGCTTTTTGTACTCCAATTTCGAGGCTTCTCTGACATCCTCGGATTCAGTAGCATCTAGTTCAAGAGGGCAAGGCTTATTCAAGTATTCCAGTTTGTCGGACACTCTCAAGACAATCCTGAGTGACCTGTACTAGTCATTGAAATTCGGGCCAGTCAATTTTTCCCTTTCAAAGTGGTTTTTGAAAGCAGAACTTAGTACAGCATTATCGGGTTGAGCCATTTCTATAGAAAAAATTCAAATATTAGTATTCGAATAATACAACTTTTCAAGAAAATGAAATTACCCAGGAAATATTCATGTAACCATTTAATCTTCTTGAAAACTAGGATCCAAATTTTCATAGTTTCACTACATTAGTTGATCTACTAGTAGTGAAAGTACAAAATATGGTAATCTGTCGAACAATAATTGGCAAACAATTTTCGACTCCTAGATCATTATGGGATTTACATTTGCCAAATACAATTAGAAAAGTAAGCATGTTTCATCCCATCTCATGCCTTAAGTTTCTAGGTCTCACTAACAACTTAATTATGACGTCTAATTTAGAAATTGTAAATTCTCCATTACTGGTCTCACGCATAATAAAAATTTACCTTGTCATTAAAATCTAGGTAAGGTCTTAGTTACGCTAAATAATAACTTCAAGTGTTTCTTATAATTAGATGGCATGAACTTAAATTTTAGGGTATTAATTTTGATATGTCAATCAAAATATGTACGAAGAAGCATGCATACATCTTCGTATCATAAGCTTTCAAAACGGTTTTATTTACCAATTTAGCCTAAGATTTAAATCAACAAAGTTTTAATTGAGGTATTGGGTTCACTAATCAAAGAATTACTTACAATTATCGCCCACTATATCCTATTGCTGCATGAGTCAAAATACCCAAGTTATTCAGATAATTACCACAAAGTGGCACGTGGAATTGAGGTCAATTCACCCTTAAGATGATTTTGTACATTAATAGCTTACTTGGTAGCTCCAATTAGACGCACAAAGGAGCAGAGAGACAAACGTCAGCACTAAATGCCAATTAAAAACGCGTCTCTTTAGGTTTGACAATTTAATGTCAATCCTCCTTATACCCCTCATATAGTTTTTCAAAACTGGGTGAGCCGTTCACACTATTGATACAAAACTCATCACTCAATTAAAAGTTTATGATTTTAAGTCTTAAAAACATGTTATAAACCATAATATTGCTAGTCTCGCCTGGGAGCAAATTATCGTGCGAAGCGAACCACTATCGGCACATAAGACTTTGCAATATGTATAATTTATCACACCAAGTTTCATAGTTATTTAGTTCATTTATTTTCTATTCCAAAAATTACCCTTTTTTGCTTACAACGTGTCATACAATTTAAACAAAAAACAACTAATTAATAAAAATAAACAACTAAATAAGTACACATAATCTTAACAATTAATTTATGAACCAAGTAGCCACATGCAAACTTGTTGATATAACCTATTAATAATATGTCTATGTTTCAATATGCATATATTTAACTAAGGCTATCACCTACAATGGTAGGTGAGCCATACGCATCGACGTATCGATTGCGTTAGTCTTAGCAAATATATACCAAATAGCACATACTAGATTCATTAATATAATTAATTGAGGTCATCCCCAATTTTAGATCTATCATAATTACATGTGTCAATTAACTTAACAATTAATCAAACCCTAATCCATGATAAACAAGCATGTTTCAGCATGGATTAATACAAGTCACAAGATACGCACTTTAATCACATAAACATGTTACAATTTTTAGGGTTTCAAAACTAATTTTTAATTATAAAGGGTATCGCCCCCCCCCCCTAAAAAAATTAGGGTTTTGATTTTTTAAACCCAAAAAAATCGACAAACATGGAAACCTAATTGAAGATTCATTTTTTATGTGTTTCGGTAATTTATTAAATGTTAAAACGGCTCGTGATGCCACTGTTAGAATTTAATAATCATGACTATTTCATATATATTAATCAAGTAATCATATTACATATGCGGAAGCGTAGGATCTAATTTTAACACATAATAATTAACCGAAACATAAAGTGAACGTACCTTTTGATTCTAGCACAACAAGAATCAAACTTCAAATCTTCTTCTTTAATCTCAAGAATGGATTAACGAGATACCACTTACCGTTTTGTATCTCAATCCAAGATTATTAACTATAATGAGTTAATACCACAATCTTGTACGCACGTACTATAACTGAATTAAAGATTATGCTAGTAATGTAAACACAAAACTTGTTTTTCTAAACAACAATTGGATCGACCCTTTTAGGGTTTATGTTCGGTCGATCCTAAGCAAAGAGAAGAAGAAATAAAGGTTTTAGGGTTATAGCTAGTGCACAAGAACTAACGAATGAATAACACCTAGTCTTGTATTTATAGAGTGCAAATCTTGGAGAACAAGTTGGCTATGGAATGGGTTAGTCAATTCTCGTTAACTACTTAACGTCCGTTAGTCGTTATTTTTGTGTTTTAATAATTAAATACATAACAGTTTATATATTAATTATTATCCATTAATTCCTCATACGTAAAGTGTGCAATCTCATGGTCCCGAGTTCGATTCTAGACATACACACATTAATATTTGTCCACAAAACTTAACAATGTTCTTGTCAACGGCACTAGCGCAAACTCACCTAATCTACAAGGTTTCTTTTTGAAAATAACAAGAATTACTAGGTGAATAACAAGTGAAAATATCTATCCCTTCAATAGCTACATTTGAAATTGTTAACATGACATTATATAGAAAACCAAAATTAACCATATACATCACCAGATTTGCAAATGGGGACATCGCGAGTAATGTGCGTATTCCTTATACATAGGCAAAGTTCCTACTACTGGTATTAGAAGTATGGTCTCATTTTTCCCTCCTTAAGAAACATGAACCAAAACCACAAGCGATTTATGTTCTGATATAAATAACTTAACGGTTCATCATCCTAGCCATGTCTACTATGAGATAAGTTGTTGCTGTTATGTTCTTGTTAACGGCACTAGCACAAACTCACCTAATCTACAAGGTTTCTTTTTTAAAATAACAAGAATTTCTAGGTGAAAAACAAGTGAAAACATCTATCCCTTCAATAGCTACATTTGCAATTGTTAACATGAAATTATATAGAAAACCAAAATTAACCATATACATCACCAGATTTGCAAGTGGGGACATCGCGAGTAGTGTACGCAATTCATTATACATAGGCAAAGTTCCTACTACTGGTATTAGAAGTTGCTAATTTTATGGACATTATTTTAGTAGTCGTATGTTAGGATCGAACTCGAGATCAAGGGATTGCACACCTTACGTATGAGAGTTAAAGTTTAATAATTAAATGTAAAAGGTTATGTTTAATTATTAATTTCACAAAACGTCTAACGACCGTTAGTATTTAACGAATAATGACTAACGACTGTTAACCAATAAAAGGAAAGGATTATGTGTGAATATTTGGTATGTCAAGAAGGTTCCGGAATACCCCTTAGGGTTATTAGCCGATCGGTTATGGGAGGGGGTTCCTACTCGCTTCCGCATGTTTACTTTGATGTTATTGTTTAATTATAATTGTCATGTATTAAAATTCCAACAATGGCATCACGAGCCTTGGATAATGTGTAATTAATTACCAAAGCACATAAAAAATGAATCTTGGATTGTGTTTATATATGTTAGTCGATTTTTAGGGATAAAAATTTTGAACCCTAATTTTTTTTAATAGGGCCGATTGCCTTATTATTTATTTTAGGGTTCGGGTTTTAATTTTAATATTGATTAGAAACCCTAGATTAACATGTTTATGTGTTAGTATGCGATCTTGTGGCAACTTGATTATAGTTATGTAGAATCCATGAAAATGTGCATATTTGGCATGGATTTATTGTTGTGATAATTTAAATTGTTTAAATTTGCTATATGAATTAATGGTTAAGTTTTACACATGTAATTTAATTGATAGATGTCGAATTGGGGAAGACTCCAATATATTAAGTAATCAATTACGTGCAATATGGTGTATATTTGCTATGACTAACGCAATCGATACGTCGATGCATGTGGCTCACTTACCTTTGTAAGTGATAGTAGAATTGATTATTAATAGGTTTTATCGAATTAATTAGTTTGCATGTGGCTACATGTTTTTTACTTAATTAATTGTTATGTTATGTAAGTTTATTTAGTTGTTTTATTTTTTATTTGTATTACTTGTTTTTTGTTTATTTATTGTAAAGACATGTTTATAAACGAAAAAGGGTAATTTTGAATAGAAAAATAATATGGACTAAATAATGGTGAAACAATGAATTGTTTTCGAAGAGTTAAATTTTCAAAGTGTTTTAATTGATTGTTGAGTTTTGTACCAATAGTACGAACGGCTCACCCAATTGTGACAAACTATAAGAGGGGTATAGGTAGGAACGGGTTTTTAATAAGCTTTGCGCTGACCTTTGTTTATATGCTCCTTTGTACGTCAAATTGGAGCTACCAAATACGACTATTTTATGTACAAAATCACCTTACGGGTGAATTAGCTTAAATTTCATGCGCCACTTTGTGGTAATTATCCGAAACACTAAGTCTTTGGACTTATGCAAAAGTACGATATAATGGACGATAATTAAAGGTAAATTCTTTGATTGGTGAACCCAATACCTCAATTGAAAACGTTTGTAAATTTGATCTTAATGAATTGGTAAATAAAAAGGTTTTATTAAACTTATGATACGAAGATGTATGCATGCTTCTTCGTACATATTTTGATTATAAACATGAAAAACTAGTACCCTTAAAATTAAGTTGATGCCATCTAATTAAAAGAACACTTGAAGTTGTGATTTACGTCATGTGAGAGCTTGGACTAAATTGAAATGGAAAGGTAAATTCATACTTTCATTACTAGCAGATCAACTGATGTAATGGAACTATGTTAATTTGCAGTTCTTTAAATTAGATGACTTAATTGAGTTGTAAGTGAGAGCTTGGACTCAAGGCATAAGATGAGAATAAAACATGCTTACATTGCAATAATGTTTGGCAATGTAAATTCCATAAAGATCTAGGAATTGGAAATTGTTTGCTAATTATTGTTCGACAATTACCTTGTTGAATACTTTCATTACTAGCAGATCAACTAATGTAATGGAATTATGTCAATTAAGATCCTAGCTTTAAGAAAATTTTATGGTTTATATGAATATTAACCAATGGGTATTTAATTTTCTTAAAGATTATATTATTGAAAATACTAAAATTGAATTTTGTAAATTCTTTTAAATGTATTAATGCAACATTAAACCGTAAACGTGGGATATTCTTTTATTGGTAAATTGATCTACACCCGTAGGGATTTTTTGGCTAGAGTTAACTTTAATAAAAGGATAAACCTAGTCTCCTTTCCATGAGAGAAGCGTGAGACTTAATCATATTCCTTTTCATGAATGAGAAAGGTATGATAGGAAAATTAGAATTGTCTAAATTCTAAATACATAACTCATAGCAAACTTTAATGGTTAAGATTATTGCATATTTTATGAGTTATTAAATTAGAAGCTAGACTAATTACTGCAAAATGGTAAAAGACAAACTAGTATATTTTATCGAGTTGTTTTGTTTTGACCATTTAAAGGTGCTACATACCATTATGGGGATGGTAGACCTTTTAAGGAAGAAATTGCACGCCCAATTTTTCAAGTTAATTGCATTGATGGATAGTCCATCATTTACAAAGTAGAATACATTCTTTTAGTACATAAGTAATTGTTACGTATGGGTTTTCTCAAAGGTGTAGGAAAGTAAATAGCACACTATTTTCTTTTACTGGTTATGAAACACTTATAATGTTGTCAAATCCAGTGGGAGCATTGTGTTGTAATTACTAAATAATGAATTATTGTAATGATCTGTAATTCCGTGGGAGCTACAAGCTTTGTCATCTTAGTAGTAACCCATATTATCTCTAGAATGTCTTGAGGTAATTACTTTCCAATAGTAGACACTTGTGTTTTTTAGGATAGTCATGTATGTTTCCTTACTAGACAATGTGGTTCTATATCTACTAATTATGATAATATCTATGACACAATCATATTGATCACATAAACAAACGAGTGACGTGTTGTTTATCTGATACATGATGTTGTTCCATGCACAAGTGGGAGAAATCTTTATTGTGTGCAAGGTACAACACATAGAAATATGATTTAAAGGATTCTGTTGACTGCAAGGTAAGAGACTAAAGTTCTAATGTTACTTATTCACATCTAATCAAAGAAACACTTGGTGTTTCAATTTACGTTATGTGAGAGCTTAGCTAGATTGCAACAATAAGGTAAATATCTGATGCGCGTGATGTGTCGTTGCGGTTTAGCAGTTTTAATGCCTACTCAAGTTTTAAATTTATATTTAGCCGACTTATCAATAACACACACACTTAACGAGCAGTGTACCCGGTCAGTATGAAGATAATGGTAAGTAGAGTGTAGATCACTAAGAGTGGAACGTATTATCTAGTTATTCTAATCAGTATTTTAATATCCTAACGCAAGGGGGTTTCAGCCTGAGAGACTGACACGATTTGTTGCAATTAAAATAATAAAATAAACCAATAGGTACGAATCAGCAAGTAGCACACACGTACACAAATAGATACTCGAGACAATAAGAGGGCTGTCCTTATAATTAAGTAGATTGTCACTTGTTTTATTGATAGCTTTATATGAAGTGTATGTAGTTAATCCTTTCTCGTTGGTCCTATTCTTATCGGCGAGTAAACCTTTAATGATTACTTATGTCTAAAAGTTATTCCTAAGTGATCAATTTAGAAACAACCGTGGGAGCCACATTATGTCCCGCAGTCAAATGCCCGCAAGCCACTAATAAACACAGAGGTTATCAATGCACTAATAAGTAGTAACCAAAGACATCAACATATAAACTTTAATTGATGGGAAAGCAAGTATTAAAGGGAGTGCAATCTTTCCGTTGTCACATTACACAAGCCACCAATCCTGATGAATTAAAGTTTGCTAACACAATAAAACAAAACTACTTAATGAATTAAATGCATGCAGCACCTTCTTACAGCTCTTGTATCTTTGATTTGGGTGTGTCTTGTGCTGCCTCCTTGACTGAATTCGTCCTTTTTTCCTACTGTTCGGTCTTCGGTGTTAGGGTTTGGAACTCTTTAATTCGTCTGGTCTACGGGGTATTTATAGTTTCTGTCTGAGGGAAGATGCGGCGCATCTACTAAGTAGATGCGGCGCATGTACTTAACTTCGCGTGGGGTCCAAGATTATAATATTCAGGAATATTCGTACACCGCCAGAAGATGCGGCGTAACTCTTTATTAGATGCGGCGCATGTCCTCTTGTATCTTGGATCGTATCTGGTGATATCTTGATAGAGATGCGGCGCATGTTGAGAGTGAGATGCGGCGCATCTGGAGCAGAATTGACTTGATCTTGTCCATGTCAGTAGACTTTCACTTTATGCACGTTTTGCTCCTTAATTAGTCCAAAATAGCTAAGTTTCACCAAATGCTTGTTTTTACCTGAGAATTACAAAAGTAAACAATTAAGTATCAATCCTCATACATAATATAGTAAAACAAGTCAAATTAATAGGATAAATGATAGTAATAAAATGTACTTATTTGAGTTCATCAAATATCCCCCCACTTGAACTTTACTTGTCCCCAAGTAAACCTTAGAATTTCATTTATGAAAATGTATCCTAAAAGATGTTAGGATTTATTTTTATATTTAAGCATGTATTCGTTTAATTCATAATCACACAACTAAACACTTAACGAATTAGAGGTAAAATAAAATAAGTCGATAAAATCAAATCTAATCGTTTAACTGTCCAGTCGCGACGAATATTCTATCATAAGCTTGGCAAGTATACACATCTCCACCACTAAAGCTAAGGAATAACAAGTCTAAAGCGGTAAAAAGGGTTTTTAGGCTTAAGGGTTAATTATTCTTAATCACTATCGATCTCAAATTCCAGAAAAGGCGACAAAATCACAAATACATGATCGAATCCACGAACACGATACTTGCAATTGCTCAAATCCTTAACTCGAATAGGCTAAAGATAGGTCCAAACTTTACCAATAATAATATATCAAAAAGGGCGACAAAATCATAAATACATAGCCGAATCCACGACTACGATACTTAAGATTGCTCAAATCCCTAATCTCAATAAATCAAAGGTTTGGTTGGATAAAGAATAATAAAGGGCATGGATAACATTTGGGATATAAATTGGTGTAAAATAAAAAATAAACAAAACAAATAAATTAAAATCCTAAGTGTGGTTAATCACTATCCCAACCATCCCATGAATAAGACTCATATCATTGAATAACTCACGCTTTAACACTTGAAACACACGCTTTAGGTAGACACGAATTATACTCAACAAAATCTTAATCAAAGAATAAACCTTAACTGGCGTTCCCATAACTGCCAATTCCCATTCAATCCATAGATATAATACAACAAATAGTGGTGATATCGACCACTTACATAACTTTACATAAGTTGGTTAAAATAAACATCCAACTTTTCTTTCTTTTTCTTTTCTTATTTTTTCGATTTTTTTTTTTTTTTTTTTTTTTTTTTTTTTTTTTTTTAACTTTAAATATAAACATAGATGTGTAAAATTTCACCACATCACTACAACTTTCTTTCCGGATAATTTTTATTCATACTTTTCATACTTCAGAAATAACGGTAATAGTGAAAGTAGTAAACACACGAAAAATAAACTCATAGATATACAATATTTACTTTCACTCCAATTTGCATTGTGCAATTTCCCGACCTAACCATAGATAATGAATTACGCACACGAACACAGGTAATGTAAGGAAACACACTCTGCCTATAGCAATTAACCAACCACGGATTCTAATCTACAGGGTAGGCTAAGGTGTAAGGGTGTAACTAAACATTTTAAACATAGGTGTAAGAAACGAAAGGAATGGCTCTGAGTGTTTTTCTAGGGGTATCTTACTCTAAAAATGAGAGTAACAAAAGGGTTTATACGGGGGTTAACTAACCAGTGTAGTTAGCTAATAACACATAACATATAAAGGTTATTTGGTGTAATCCTAGAATTTTACCAATTTAGACAAGTCATTCCAATTATATAAATAATACTCATTACGGTGGTCTCGAATAGTATACAAGCCAAGTTCTAAAGTTTACAAGTCACCGGCACACTCATAGATTTGTGAATTTTGAAAAATCACAATTTTTGAAAATAACGTCATGTGTGCAGCTATGTAACTTAGATCTTAAACAAAAACATGCTAAAATTTTTTTAAGTTTGATATATTAAGCACATTTTAAGCATAATTTTTGAAAAAGTTTAGGACAAGTAAGTGTTAAGTGTTCTAATTCTCCAATCCCCCCACTTAAGTTAAACAACGTCCTCGTTGTTTGTATAAAAGGTTAAAAACTGGAAAATAAAAGAATTAGAACGGAAAAACTCCCCTGAGATTTGCTCGGTATGATCCTCCATTAGTATAAAAGCAAAAATCAACTTCTTGTGGATTAGAACGTTAAAGCTTCATACTTGATGTATCCACAGGAAATCCAGGAAACTATAATACCACCAACACTTTAAAACACACCTAAGATAAGAAAGGTTCAAACTTGCATAATACATTAGTAGTTAGGAAAAATAAAACTTAAAAATTAAAACTGAAAATCATCAGGTCAGTCGATGCGCCGTATCTTATTGAAGAAGATACGCCGTATCGAGCCTGGAATAAATACGGATCAGAATAAAGATGCGCCGCATCCTTAACCAGGGATGCGCCGCATTAAAATAAACTGATAAATAGTTTTAAAGTCGAAAATAAAAATGCAGAAAAAATAAAATAAGATATGACCATTGCAGAGGATGCGTCGCATCTCAGAGTTGAGATGCGCCGTATCTTCGTGCGGCCTGGACTGACTCGACACAGAAAACAGAATAATAAAAGATAAATCCGGGTTGTCTCCCGGTAAGCACTTGTCTTTATTCCAGAGTCTTCAAGTTAGACTCACGTTCAGCTCAGCAATAAGTCCTTGTCACGGTCCATCCTTCGTCCTTCATCCGAAAGATTTTCCCGTATATCTCTGCGACGTTTTCTTCCGTTCGACTAAGTCTAGTATAACTCTTTGTCTTCACCGCAGTATATTCTTCATTAGGACTCAAAGAATATTTGATGATTTTAAATTTTTCAGAAATAATCATGGGTGGCTCATTGTAAGGAATCCCAAGTAGTTGACACTTTCTTTTGGTGAATTCTTCCTCTTCTTTATCAACAAACTTAAAATAAGGATCCTTAATCAAATAATCATCTAGTTCTTCAATTAGTGACTTATCGTCATGAATCGCCTCCCATTCTCTTTCCAAATCATATTGTAACCGCCGACTAAGCTTTGTGAAATCATCAAACTGTTTATGCACCCATTCCCAGAAAGTAGTATCCGATGTCCCCTTAAGTCCTTTCAAGCGTTCAATTCTGCCCTTTTCTTGTAAAGCCTCCGCCTTTTGTGGGCAGTCTTCAATATTATCGTACCACTCATAATCTTCAAAGGTTACATCGTTTCCAACCCGTTTCATCCCAATTATACTTCCCCCATTACAGGTTTCGTCACTTTTATAATCGCAGGTCGGCCAAACACTACTCCCGTCCTTGAAAACGAAGGGTGTACAGGTGTGATTAATGTGCTCAAATTCCCATGGTTTATCCCAAACCCATGGTACTTGATCATTCCATTCATAGTACCAGGTGTTTTTGAAATCATCATAAGTCTTAAATCCTGGTAGATCTCCGGTAAGCACATCATCATCGACTTGAAGAAGGTAGTTAAATTCCTTGAACTGCTTGCACAAGGGTGTCTCATAATCGAACACATCAATGTCTATTCTAAATAACTCTTCAATACCTTCATTGATTGTTGAATTATGAAGTGACGACCCATAATCGCTTTCTACTTCTTCATCTTCTCCTCTCATCCAATATACCCATAATGCATCCTTAGTAGCACGATCCATGCTCTTATGGTTATTAAACTTACTAGCCAACCATTCTGAAAAATCAACATCGTTAGGGTCATGGTTAACGTCAAAGCAAACCTTTCCAATCATACTCTTTTTTATCTCCATGAACTCGTTAAATTGCTTCTTAAAACTCCGAGTCAACCATGAAGTCATAATCTCCTTGACTTCGTTTGTAGGGGCAAATTCCGGACTACCATATTTGAGTTCTAACCAATCATTGAGGGAGAGGTCTATCAATCTTACCAACCTGCCATGAAATAGTAACTCCGCCAAAGCATAATTCATGTCATTATCCTGATATTTCTCATTTAATCCCCAGTACTCCTCGGAATATGGCATGTAAGAGATTTGGGTATTGCCTCCACCACAGCTTTCGTTGCTTGAATCCATGTATGCAAGATAGAATTTCCCATCATCTTCTTCGATAGTAGTCCAGTTCAATCCTTCGGCTTCAATGCTAGGCCATAAGAGCGACAATTCTTCTCCAGTATACCTCACAAATACATCATAAGAGAATACCTCTTTGTCAATGTTGCATAAACGCATGAATTCCTTAAAAGCAGCTTCAAGAGGAGTCTCCCAAGAGAATAAATCTGCATCGATCATGAGTACGTTGAATGAATCCGAAAACAAGCATTCCTTAGCAAGATATCCGTTAACTGACGTGTCTTCCATAGCAAAATCTGTCATCCAAGGTAAAATCATCAGTAGGATTTGTTCGCTAGAAGAGAATTTAATGAATATAGAAACGGATATAAGAATAAAAATAGCTGATATCTGCAGATGATGCGCCGTATCCAAAAAGTTGGATACGCCGTATCTTATAATCGTTAAAATTTAATCAGACTTTATTCAGAAAATAGATACGCCGCTTTAGAATTTAAGAATGCGCCGTATCGAATTAATCAATCAAAAATCAGCTTATCTAATTAAAATTAAATGCGTCGTATTAACGAAAGTTAATGCGCCGTATTTTCGTTACGTTTAAAAATAAAAGATTTTTGATTCAGTAAGATGCGCCGTATCGACAGAGATCGATACGCCGTATCTGTTTAATAATTCGCAAACTGTTTTTAATTAAAATAATAGATACGCCGTATCTGCTAAAGCAGATGCGTCGTATGGCGTTAACGTTTAGAAAATTTTTTATCAAAAACAGATACGCCGTATCTGCAAAAGCAGATGCGTCGTATTACTTTATCGCTTAAAAAAATTTTCTTATTAAAAACAGATACGCCGTATCTTGGGGAAAAGATGCGTCGTATCGAATTAATTAAACGCGTTGTATTAAAAAAATAAACGCAATACGCCGTATCTGAGAGATCAGATGCGCCGTATCGTTTGATTTAGCACAGTACAACGATAGCAGAACAGAAAAATACGAAAAATAAAAACAAAAATTAAACACACAAACAAAAATAAACACACAAAAATAAAAGAAAACAATTAACACACAATACAACAAATATGCAAAATAGTACAATGATGCAATTAATCTAAAAAAGAAAAAAAACCTAATTAAAATACTAATCAAATTAACAGATAATAACAATTCACTCCCCGGCAACGGCGCCAAAAACTTGATGCGCGTGATGTGTCGTTGCGGTTTAGCAGTTTTAATGCCTACTCAAGTTTTAAATTTATATTTAGCCGACTTATCAATAACACACACACTTAACGAGCAGTGTACCCGGTCAGTATGAAGATAATGGTAAGTAGAGTGTCGATCACTAAGAGTGGAACGTATTATCTAGTTATTCTAATCAGTATTTTAATATCCTAACGCAAGGGGGTTTCAGCCTGAGAGACTGACACGATTTGTTGCAATTAAAATAATAAAATAAACCAATAGGTACGAATCAGCAAGTAGCACACACGTACACAAATAGATACTCGAGACAATAAGAGGGCTGTCCTTATAATTAAGTAGATTGTCACTTGTTTTATTGATAGCTTTATATGAAGTGTATGTAGTTAATCCTTTCTCGTTGGTCCTATTCTTATCGGCGAGTAAACCCTTAATGATTACTTATGTCTAAAAGTTATTCCTAAGTGATCAATTTAGAAACAACCGTGGGAGCCACATTATGTCCCGCAGTCAAATGCCCGCAAGCCACTAATAAACACAGAGGTTATCAATGCACTAATAAGTAGTAACCAAAGACATCAACATATAAACTTTAATTGATGGGAAAGCAAGTATTAAAGGGAGTGCAATCTTTCCGTTGTCACATTACACAAGCCACCAATCCTGATGAATTAAAGTTTGCTAACACAATAAAACAAAACTACTTAATGAATTAAATGCATGCAGCACCTTCTTACAGCTCTTGTATCTTTGATTTGGGTGTGTCTTGTGCTGCCTCCTTGACTGAATTCGTCCTTTTTTCCTACTGTTCGGTCTTCGGTGTTAGGGTTTGGAACTCTTTAATTCGTCTGGTCTACGGGGTATTTATAGTTTCTGTCTGAGGGAAGATGCGGCGCATCTACTAAGTAGATGCGGCGCATGTACTTAACTTCGCGTGGGGTCCAAGATTATAATATTCAGGAATATTCGTACACCGCCAGAAGATGCGGCGTAACTCTTTATTAGATGCGGCGCATGTCCTCTTGTATCTTGGATCGTATCTGGTGATATCTTGATAGAGATGCGGCGCATGTTGAGAGTGAGATGCGGCGCATCTGGAGCAGAATTGACTTGATCTTGTCCATGTCAGTAGACTTTCACTTTATGCACGTTTTGCTCCTTAATTAGTCCAAAATAGCTAAGTTTCACCAAATGCTTGTTTTTACCTGAGAATTACAAAAGTAAACAATTAAGTATCAATCCTCATACATAATATAGTAAAACAAGTCAAATTAATAGGATAAATGATAGTAATAAAATGTACTTATTTGAGTTCATCAATATCCATGTTACGTGAGACCGTATCTGGAAAATTTGCAGTTTCTAAATTAGATACCTATTATAACAAGTGTCAATATGATAATAAGACTACTTCAAACTAAATATTTGTGTATTATTGAAATGACATAAATAAATGAAGTAATTTAATACTACTTCAATTTGAATATTTATGTAATTTTGGAATGACATAAAATAACTGAAGTAATAAATTAACTTGAAATTACTATTGAAACCAAGAGACGGTGTTCATAATTACTTTAGTTAAACATGTTTATGTTTCATTGTAAAGATATAAACATGAAGTCTTTTAATTGTTACAAGACTTATAATAAAGTAAGACGTTAACTTGTTATGTTTTTTAATTAAGACATATACAAGAAGTCATTGAGTTGATCAATGATTTATAACGTATAGTGGGATTATAATAGTTTATGTCTTCTTATTGAGACATAGACATGAAATGACTTGGTCAAAAAGTACTTATGTTATATAGCATGCAATTGGCTTGAAAATTCTATTATACCATTAAATTGACTTAGTTGGTGAATAGATAAGCCAAACGAAATATATTTATCTTACATATTGTAAGACTGTCTTACAATATTAATCTTGATGAAATACCAAATGTTTATGGTATGTTCAGTTAGGAAAATCGAACTCTTGTTATATTGTTTGATTAAAGATAACTATGAATTCTTTTCTTCCAAAAGTTATCAAGGTTAGAAAATTGAGTACGGATTGAAATACTAAATCAGACTCCTAGAAGATTAATAAGACACTATTGTATTATGAAATGTGATGAATCACATTAAGTCTTAAAATAAAGTTTTGAATTTGTTAATCTACTTATGACTAGGTTATTAACAAACTAAATGTCAGGAAGTGTCAATATGTATTTGTAATGTCCCAAAAATAGAACATTGTATTGTTGCTTTATTTGTTAAGTATTTATAGATAGTCTATAAATTACAAAAAGCAAGTGGGAGTTTTTATCTTGAAAAGATAAAATTACAAGATACATAATATTCTAAAACACACTAGTGAAAATCATGATGAGGCTAATCATGTAAATGATAGACCTCAAGATGATGGAATTCTCATTCATAGATCCACAAGGATATCTCAGATATTTGATTAATATGATTAGGATTATATTATGATGCATTACCAAATATTGAATTGGGTAAATTACTCATACTATGAATGTTAAAGATGTTGTCCACAAAGATAATCAATTTTTGGAAAATTTGTTTATCTTAATTCTTATTAGTTAGACTAGAGAATGAAGATGAGTTTCTTCAAAGATAAGGTAAGCCTAGTGGTTTAAATATTTGTGTAGAAATCATATGGACAATATTGTACACATATTTTAATGCATGTCTTATGACAAGATTATTAATGTAAGATATGAATACTTGGATTTGATGGTGAGGTGAATTATAGAGAGAGAGAGAGAGAGAGAGAGAGAGAGAGAGAGATGAGAGAATGGGAGTACTAGAGAGAGAGAATGAAGAGAAAATAGTTGTATGATTAAGAGCTCCAACCCTTCCCATGTGTGGGAAGGGGTTTATATACTTACATACTTAAGTGCCCCGAGTGGGCTGTGGAGTGAGCTGACAGTGGGTAAAGACCCGACTCACTCCACAAATACTAATATAACTAAACTAATATTACGTTAACTAATCTAATACTAATAAGCCTATGAGCTACATAAATGCTAAGTAGATGCTCGGGGTGACCGAGTCTTCACATGAATATTTATATTTCTAACAATCTCCCCCTAAGGGAGGTCACCCCGGAAATAATATTTTGAATTCCAGCATTCTTACATATGAATTTGACTTCATAGCTCGTAGTCTTTCATTCTTCAAGTTCATTAGTCTTTGTACATTCAGCAGTGAATTTTAGATGACTGTTCTTCTGTCTTGGATGATCTTTGGTGATTCTTTGATGTCATCATCCAACGTATGTCTTCAAGTCATCTTTTAGCAGAATGTCTCCATGTGATGTTTTGATCTTTGGGTCGACATGCTCATACTTTTCTGAATCATGATTTTCAGTATCAGAGTTGCGGAAGCAGTGTTGAAGGTCTTTTAGATATCATGATTTCGTTGATTATGATGATGATGGTGTAGTGTGAGCATGTGGTGATGGATTGGCATCTTGTTCAGCAATCAGCTACAACCGCCAGGTGTTCCTGCATACGACAGTTAGCAATAAAACGTCCGGTACTTAAAGGTTCGGACTTCGAGATTGTTAACAGCATAGTCTGAAAACTCTCTCTAATCCTTACCAAGGCTGTTCCTAAATCGGAAACCCACAGAGGGATTTAAAGATCTATCGTAGTAAATCAACAATTAGGTGAGTCGCTGGAGTTCACTCCACGACTGTAGACCGTTTGAAACCGCCGCGACCACTAAGCGTAATCCACAAGGAATTACCGAAGTGACCTCCTTTCAGGGTTGTTTGATGTTGGCCCTGGCAGGAATTTCCATTCAATCACTGAGAATTACATTTGTAAATTCCTTCATAAATGTTCTGGCAGATTGCTAAGATCTGCGTAGGACTCATAAGTTTACAACTGGTGTCCTTGATGTTAGACAACCAGTGTAGAAGTAGCACGTGTTCCTATGAGATCTTATTATGCATCTCGTGGCTCTAGACTCGATAAGTGCATTTTTGGTAGTCGGAGACTGGAGCGGTGTCTCCTGTTTCAATATGAACATAACTCGTAATGAGCGGTCGATAGATTATGCAGGGTTCCCCGTGAGAATGAAACAAGTCCTTTTAAGAGAACTTGAGTGGTTTAGAAGGTTTAGTGCAGTGCGTCACTGGGTCCATGACGTCTTGTCTTCAATACCGGTGTTACCTTGGTAACAACCAGTAGCATATGAATTGAACCCGGTTTCTGCCCTAAGGTTGAATAGTTGGAGGGCTATTTCTTTTCACCCTTTCTCATTTCATTTCTTTTTAATTCTTCAACCCTTTATTTCTCCTTTCTCATATTACTCCTTTTTTCATGATCATACCTAAGGAATTTCTAATACTAACTATTCGGTATTGTCCCTGGGTAGATCAATCCGGCTCTGGCGGATCATAGGACGGTTTTCCTAACCTTAGCCACCTTATAACTTCATGACTATCCTATGTTGCCATTTACCAAATTATTGAAAAATCTCTCAAAGTGTTCATGATTATGAAACATATTTTGCTAACACTTTGAGAGTTTTGTATTTTTTCAAATGCTCCCCCTTAACATGTGCTCATATGTTTTGATTTAAAATTTGCACATGTTGGGTAGAGTTGCACATTTTGAATTGATCCACTTTCAGTGAACATGACCGATTCGAGACACGCTTACATTACTAGTTAAACTAGCTTGAAATTATTACTCGACCTGGTCAAGTCCACAGAAAGTTTCTCGAAATGGTACACTCTACTCAGACACATCCTTTTCGAGACATGCTTACATCACTGGTTGGACTAGATTGAAATTATTACCCGGCCAGGATATGTCCTTTCGATTAATGACAGTTTTGTTTCGTCAATTCATTGGTGAAGTTTGAGTCACGCTCACATGAGATGCCACATCCTTTTTGTTATCATGAACCATTTGCTCCCGCTCAATATGTGCATCGATATACGAAAGAGTTTAGCACATATGGGAGAGCTTACATTTGGGTCCAAAACATCACATTTTTATCACATTGTATATTTAAATCACATTCTCTCCCCCGATCAAAAATTTCAAACCAATTGAGATTTGTGATCCCAATTGATTTATATAAGTTAGGAATTATGGGAGAAAATGAGGTCAGGTCTTAATGCATTCTGATTATGACGCATAAAATGCTCTCCCTTAAACCACGAGAGAGTGTCACTGCTGATGTTGCACAATGCTTAAAAAGGTGTCAAAAATTTGAGCAAATACTCCCCCCTCAATTTATGACCCGTTTTCTATTTAAAGAGCTGTAGTCATTCAATTGAGCGACAAGTATTTTTGAAATTTAAGTCCAGTTACTACCTTGTGAAACACCAAAACTCTCCTGAAGAATCATAGAACGGAAAGAGTTTATGGTGCAAAGAAGACTTCTCTTCTTATACAAGAAATGATACACTGAATCGTACATCAGATCGAAGAAACATGGATATAAAGTAATCCATGCCCGGGTGAACTTCACCCAGTGGGAGGAACAGCCGTCTTTTTGGCGACGTGCTTTCCCCATTTTGAAACACGGGTTGCTATCTAAAGTAATAGCAAGCCATCATGACATGTTTTAACAATTCATTTTAACTTCTGCTCGAGCATCATTTAAAGTCCCGTGTCATTATTAAATGACATTTCTAAGACCGTAAATGTTATCGATAAACAAAAGACATGCCTAGAACAACTAGTTTTGATCTTTTCTATTTTTCTGATTTTTATGGTATTTTTCTTGGTTTTAATATTTTTCTATTTACATTTTTCTAGTTTTATAATTTTCTATTTACATTTTGGTATAAGATATGTACAAAGTGTATAATTCAATTTAAGAAGATGATGACACGAATACCAAAATGAGGATACGTTCAGTTTGTGGTAGAAATCTGTAGTCAACATCTCTTAAACTTTCACAACCAAAGCTTTCGAGGCTCCTGAATAATTGACTGAACTTGAGCCTTCTCAATGTGAAGCTTTGATAGCTTCCCCCCAAATCGACAATCTTCCTTTTGATCAGATTCCAAGCTCTCTTTCGAGCTTACATTAGGTAAGTGTACAGCGGAAACCGTAGCAAACCACATATAAAATTGCTGCTCCTTTTAAGAATAACCATCTTGATTCTCCGATGGGGGACCATCAAATAAATCAGCAGTGTATCATCTCACACTTGAATAATTCTTCTCACATTTCTTCCCGCTGACGTCTGAAGTAATGCATACCAAAATTATCCAGAGACCACTTCCCCCAAGTAGTTGAAGTGATGCAATCAGTCTCATTGTATGAAGCTCAAAAACCCGAAGTACACACTCAATCCTATTAATGAAGTCGAAAACGTAACATCAAGATCAATTAAGACCCGGAAATCCCCTTTTCTCCCTTCAGGAAATTGTAGATGAGAATTGTTACACCAAAGTCAACTAAGTCCCGAGTATTTTTAAAGTTGTAAGCAATTTATCCCGTATGTAGTCGAAATGATAACCCCAAGACAGTACCGTGAAAACCAAGTAAGTCCCGGATGAACATATTTCCTTCTGTAGGATACCGACTAACCAGAGGAATCATCATACAATTGTGTACCTCTTTAATCATCAGAAACTGTTTTTTACATCTCTTCCCCCACGTAGTTGGAATGATACACCAAAAGGAACGAGTTAAAACACTGATTTTCTCTGCGGTTATGACATTTGTCTTCCCGAAATAATCTTCAATTGAGAAGAAGTATAAAGTTCATCACGTGTACTCGTTGTGCATTCAGATGTATATCTCCTTCCCCCTTGCTGGTTTTGATACCTCAGAATCAGCAACACATTTTACATATTCTTAAGATTTTGTGAAAAGAACAAAATTGGCTCAAGTGGATCAAGTGAGAATCAACCGCTACCGAAATTGTCTCTGACTATCTTTATCAACCCTTAAGTAGGCTATTTGACGAGATGACTGATGGAACCAACCCGATATACCAAACTTGACACTGAAGTAGAATTCCCCGTTCTCGTGACTTAAACTTGCACTAATGTTGGAAGAACGGTGTAGAGAATTAATGCTCCAAGCAAATCTCTAAGTACTCAATACCCAACCAAAGTATGAGACATTAACACCTCTTGCGATTATCCACAACGTCATCGGCGTGTGACACTGAGTACTACAACGTAACTCCTTTAAGTGATAGTTAACCAGGTCGACAAACATTTACCCCGACTGCTGGTAACTAGATAAGCTAAGTCTTCAACTTAAATCTTAAGCACGAGCAAGTTATCATTGAAAGTCATGCATCCAACCAACCCCGACTTCAAGATAGAATAAGATCACGCCTTTGAGAAAGTTAACTTCAACCTCAAATAAGTGATACCTGATCAACTCCATAGTCACAATTAGATGCCCAACAAGTGAGTGAACAAACAATCAACTGTACGTCGATCTACTTGTTCACACTTCTCCCCCTCAAAAATTGCATATGAGAATGCCATTTTTGATTGAACAAGTGTATATGAGGTTGATCCACTGTTCACACTTCTGCCCCTGAAAAATTGCATTTGAAGTTTCTATTTTTTATCGAGTGAATAAACGTCCAATCTGATGGAAGTAGATCCACTTGATTTCTGAACGAGCATGGAGCAAGTATGAAGCTTTTTGATGAGAGTAGTCAGAAACAAGGAGAGTCGTATGACCATTTCTCAATTCTCAATCACCATGTAGTTTATTCACCCTTCTCCCCCTCAAAAATTGCACATGACTGCCAACTGCCATTTTTGATGGACCAAGTGAATAAGAATATACTCCAATGTACGTTTATCCCCTTGATGACTGAATGAGCATGAGAAGAGCATGAAGCTTGATGAGAATGGTCATAAACAAGAAGATTTCTCTTCTTCCAAAGATAAAGCGCACTCAAGCGTACACCTTTCTTTTCTTTGATGAACAGGGCCTGAAGAGATGTCAGCAGACGCCATTATGTCGACATTGAAGCCCGAGGCTTGAACTGCAGTGTTCAAACATCATAGTCAATGAAGAACGAGGCCTGAACTGATGTGAACAGACGTCATTGTCATTGATGTTCATCAAGCTTGAATTGCTTGAACCCCTACTTCATGAGATATCAATCTTTTTGGCACCCAAACCCTGAGTCTTTCCTTACTATGAGTGAATGATGTACCTGCACTTAAGTAAAGACTACCTGCACTGACATTAAGAGTTTGTTTGGATTTATGTAGGTTAGTGATATCAGCATTTAGACCATGTGGGGTTTCACTGTCAACCTTGGTTTCGCACTTAGTGAACATCTTTCGAATAGGTATCCATCTAAGACCAACAATCTTAAAAATTATACCCGTCGGTATCCACCTAAGGCAAGATCTAGGAGTGTTTGGTTTCTCATGTACAGTGGAAGACTTGTTAAGAGAAGACCTTTGTCCTACAGCAATCTGCCTACCAGGTTTCTGAGTATAACTCTTAGGTTCTACGGGCTTATTGATGTTTCTAGTCTTAGAGGATTGAACCTTATTACAAGCATGTACTTCCTTCAGGAATTTTGTTATACAATCATCATGGTTTGCATTAAACACACATTTCTTACAAGTTGAGCAAATATAGTGTTTGGAGTCAGAAAAAGATCTAGAATTATTAGAGTGATTAGCTACGGGAATTGCTTTAATCGATACGCAACTACTCTTAGAAGTAGGCAACTTCCTAGTCTTTTCATGTGTGTTTTTCTTAGCATCCTCTAGGTTGTAATTCTAAACACTGTTTTTATGTTTAACAGGTTCCTTTGGTGTCACAAGTGACACACGCTTTGAACTAATCCTAGAAGAACTAGATTCCCGCATATGATGAGTTTTTGCAAGCACACATTCCTTTTCATTAGATCTAGGCTGTGAAGTGACTGGTTTTGGCAAAACTTGTTTCCCATCAACTTGGGAGGCAAACCGTGTTTTTGAAAATTTTGGCCGTTCAGATTGAAACGCAGTCGGTTGTCTAACAACGGATTGGTTTCGAAGTGGTGGTTTCCCCAAAATTGATGGTTTTGCAATGCTGCAATTGCAAAACCCTTTTCCTGAAGTTGAGCTTTGAATTCATCATTTTTGGCAATCAAAGGAGTTGTTTGCTCTACAGTCTTAGTTTTCGTTTCTTTGATTGTATCACCCAGTTCTTTGCAATGAATTTTCAAAGTCTCATTTTCTTTAAACAATTCAGTCACTTTATGTTCTAATTCTGCATTTTTTGTTGCAATAACATCATTGTCATGTTTAGCCTTAACTTAATTAAACACATCACACATCTTAGCAATACATTTTTTCAGGTTGTTGATCGTCAAGTTTTTGGCTTGTAGCTGAGCTTTCAAATCATTTATTATAAAAAATTCACGGAATTCAGGAAATTCCGAATTCCTACATGGTTGGTTAGTTTGAAGACTTTCTTCCTTTTGTTGCATTGAGATTTCAAGAGAAATACAATGTTTTTCGAGTTGTAAAAATCTATTTGAAAGTTCATCATAAACATATTTTCAACCATATCATTTGATTTGAAAACCTCAGTAGTAAGCAAAGAACTTGACGTGTCATCATGTTCAGCATCCTGATCAATTTCTCCCCCTTATGACTCATATTTGTTGAATCAGAGGTGATATTGCTATCAGTCTTTTCCAGCAGATATGTGTCATAAGTAGGTGTAATTTGATCAGTGTGCTGATGTACAATAGTAAGGACATTATATTGAACAGTTAAATGTACCTCAGCAAATGGCACTTGGTTATTTACTGGTCGGATATCAGCATCCACACCATGTGTGATATGAGTCACATAACTGCTGCTTGCATCAAGCTTATCTGACGTTGTCCCTCTGCATTCTGTGACAACTGAACTAGCACCCAGTGCTTTACACGAATCAACCTTAATCTCTCTTGATTGCATCCGACTTTCATTCATCAGTTGGTGTTGTGCTCTTTCATCAATGTACTTCTCAACATTACCCATGTGTTGGAGTAATGTTTCTCTGTACATGTTAACTTCAATCCCAATGTAATCAGTGAAACACTTTTCTGTCATTTGACTATCAAAATCCTAAGTGTATTGTGATTTGATGAACAGTTGAAGTTGTTTGTTGATCACCCGAAGAGCACCCATAGATCCAATTTCATGAAATTCTTCATTGTCAAGTTGTTGTTCTAGTTGATCTAAGTTCAGGAACATAGTGCCTGTGAAGGTCTGAACATCTTGACCAAAGAGTGATGCAAAAGCTCGTTCGAATCCTCCCATGGATTTAGGTCTTTCTGAGAGAACCTTGAGATGTGAGTGAAGTAGACGAAAACATTCAATGCGACTTTCCTTTGCATTAGGCAACATTAGTGACTGAAGCACCTCTCTCTCTCTTGAGAATTTGAGCACGAAGATTCCACTTTAGTATTATCAGAATCACACACGTTTATTTGTTGTCCAGAATTGGAAATCATTTGTTTATCATATATGTCGTACAACTTGATTACCTCAGATATGAAGGAATCTGAAGTAGTAGACACGATGTAAATGTGCACGGGATTTTACAATTCTATGATTCAAACCGAGAAATAGATTCTTTCGCGGGATTTTACAAAAATCAAGGATAAACCGTGAAATGATAATGGTAACTTGAGTGTGTTATGATTATGATTTGGTTAGGTTGAAATGAGTTTAAGTGATGAGGTAGACAAGTCACAGTGTATTTCAGACAATGCACGTGTTTTGAAATCCGAATAAAACCCGTCGCTTACCACTATAACCAATATACCCAAAAATATCTCAACCGAAGATGATTGTCAATCTCGGAATCTTGAAGCTCGATCAAAATCAATGGCCAAAATTATGCCACAAATTATTTGTAAAAGATTCGGCTCAAAGATAAAAGCTTAACCCAAATCGTCCATGTGTTAAAAATCTAGTAATATTTACCCAAAAAAAACTTCAACACCACAAAGACGTCCAGCCCAATTACACCATTAACTCGGCCCACCGAAAACCAGGCACAAGCCCAATCCAAATACAGATTAACCCTAATACTTTGGAAATATAAGACACACTAAACCTTCTTTCCAAACCCTAATCTCCTTAACAAAAAAAAAACGCAGTCACCCTTAAGAAAATATAATCTCGCCTCCAAAACTAATGAACCCTAATTTCCAAAGTGATCTCAAGAGAAACCCATATCCCACTTCTTGCATTCACATGCAATCAACAAACAAATCGTCTCTTGTATGTTTTGATGACTGGTCAAATCGAAGAACACCACAAGCCACCCAAATTGCTTCAAGATCTTGATGAAAGTTAAAGATAGGTGATTGTTTGTTTGCGATTTAGTTTTAACCGAATAAAAAGAAGGGTAAGTCACAACACCCTCTTCAAATGGTTTTGGTCTTCTTTTAAAGTTCGAAAATTAAATATGATGTGTTCCTTGAAGAAAAATCTCTTACGGTTCTGTTTTAGGTGAGACGAGGGGATGATTTAGATTAGATAATTAGGGTTGGTATTGATGTAATATCTTTTTGGTCGAGTGAATCAATTGTGATTTGTATGTTTGGATTTGGATTTGTTGTTCATGTAATTTGTTGTTATAATCGAATGGATTTGTTGCAGTCGTACATTTTGAATTCGTTTTGAATCTTAAAAAAAAATTGATTTTGTTGATTTTGTTTTAGCACGGATTGAACTTGTTTTGTTGTTGTTGCAATTTGATTATCTCTTCGTTAGATTGTTTAGGTTTGGGTTTATTTTATGACTGATGGTGCTCTTAACTGAGATGATTTGTCCGGGTTTAGTTTGGATTACTATGAACTGAACGGCAATCGCAAACAGCAAGACACAATAACCCAAGTCGCAACTTTAATGAACTGGATGGCAAATCGCAACTTTAGTGAATTGGATGCCAAATCGCAATGCGTATGCCAAATCACAACAACACCAAAAAGCAACTGTAAGTGTTACTTTCGAGAAAGTAAAAGTGTCACTTTAACTTTTTCTGATGCCTTTTTTCCTGTTTCAGCAATAAAGCAAATCGCAGGTTTAACACTAGGCAAAAGACATCAAGTAATTTTCCCTTTTAAGTTAGAATCCAAACTGCAGTACCAATGCAACTGATGCGTGGTTTTGCGACCTTACAACAGGTTTTACCTCTCGAGGGATCTCAAGAGGCATGCAATCCCCACCAGGCAGTGTACCTGACCGATGTAGTATAGTGAAGTGGCAAGTACCGGGGGATTGATCGTTCTCTAGGGGAATAGTGTCGTTAGGATTTAAAAACTACTCTAATAGGTCTAAGGGTGAGGGAAGATTCTTTTTGTATTTTTATATTTTTATGAAAGCAAGTAAAATCTCGGGTTTGAAGGAGTGGGCGGAATTAGTTGCTAGTCAACTAACCCAAATAACTACAATTGCAAATAAAATAAAATAACTGAAAATGAAAAGGTTGTGGAACTTATATGGGGAGAAATGTGTTTACTTAGATTTCCTTACTCCCTAACTATCTTTTACCGGTTGATTAGTGTGTATTAATTGCGTAGATGACGGGTGTATTCCTTAATACCAATCGTGGGGTGGCGTACGTACTTCCCCAACTCTACAAGCTCCTACTTCACTCCTATGTCGAGCCGGCTAAGAAGCTCCTAACATGGGATCACTAGAATTCGCTCATGCATTAAATACAACCATAAAAATCTTAGTACGCATTGGTTCATGTTTCTTAAGACGTTCAAGCAAGTTACCGTATAGGAGGTTAGCCAGTTTTCTTAAGCCTAACATCGATAAACAATCATCCAATACAATTAATAACACACCAACAACCAATAATCAATAGTTAGGTTTCATTAGATCTAAGCAAACACAAGATAAATCTAGCCTAGCATGTTAATTAAAAGACAAGAACAAGATATAGTCAAACAACACATAGACATATTGAATGATTAATTGATTACTTATCTTCAATTAAACATGGGAGATCCAAGGGTATAAAACCCTTAAAAATGGCAGAAAAATCGTCTTAGGGTTTCTCCTCACAAAGTTGCACACTAATGACTAAAAATTGCAAAACTATATATAGAATTTAGGGGCTGACGGCGTCACGTTATAGGAGGTGACGCCGTCACCTCGCCGCGGCTAGGGTTCCCGGATGGTCTTCCTGACGCCGTCCCTCTTTAATCCTCCAAAATCCACTCTGGCCCATCAAGGGTTGACGCCGTCAAAATTGTGCTTGACGCCGTCTCTCTTTAACTTAAACCGTGACGACCTTGATCACCTTAAAGGTTGACGCCGTCAGATTTTCATTGTAAAACTCTCTGGCGCGTCACGTGTATTTTGTCATATCCACCTCTTTTGCCAAGCCGTGACGCCGTCAGGAGCAATCCTTGACGCCGTCACGTGTACTTTTCCAGCAGCTTTGGAGACTTTGTCGTTTTCTTCACTTTTATGCTCCAAAAATGTCCAAAATGCTTCCTTTTCCAGATTTCTTCTCCAAAGTACCTAAAATGACAAAAGGAACGATTTAGGGCAATATTTGATCAAATAAATACGATTTAGGGCTTAAATGACCCCTAAAAGCGGTACACTTTTTGCTTCATCAAATACCCTTACACTTGAGATTTGCTTGTCCTCAAGCAAATGCGCTTTTATCCTAATCAAAATACAAGTTAGGGGTCATTTAACGCTAATATAAAAGTAATTACAACAAATAGTCATTCCACTTTAATCATAATAAGCACGGAGATTACAAACTAGCACCTCACAAGTAGTGTTTGGATACTCACATCTCTCAGGTGTCATAAAAGTATATCTCATAAATGAAAATAGATAATATCTCTCACTACCTGTCATAGCAAATAGATTACCATAGGCTTGGGAAAGGATCAAAAACCTCCTCCACTAGGCGTAAGCACCTAAGATAAACTATCAAAGAGGGCTTTTAAACGGGTTATAACGTTAGGTGTAGGGATATGATAAACACGGATTTGTTGGATAAGGGATATTTTACTGGTGGCGAGTTAAAGATCTTGATTAATTACATGTACAATATGGCGTTGCTAAGCCAAGACTAGACTCGAATTAAGCTAAAAACAAAATAACAAAAACATAAAATAAACATAAAATGAAACGGGATGGTAGTCCGTATGTTTTTTTTCTACTTTTCTTTTTCTCTCTCTTTTTTTTTTATTTATTTATTATTTTTTTTTTTTTTTTTATACACTCTTGCCCTACCATCCAAAATAATACATCATAGGGGCGTCGCATTCCCCTACACTTGAACTTTTACATAACTTCACAAATAACTATTCTAATGACTCGAATTAAGATAATCGAAACACTTGGAGTACTTTTAAAATATTTAGCACATATGGGGGTAATAATGTTGTTCTTCCCCATTACTCCATTACACTAGTACTTTACCCATGAGTCCCAATCGTCCTAAAACAATATGTACAAGGATATGACTCGACTTAGCAACCATCTAATCAATTAGATAATTAACATAGGGTTTAAACAAATGTTGTCACAATAATGCACTAAAAATGAGTGCATACAAGGTAGGCTAAGGCGATTTAGGTGTACATTTAAGTGGGGTGTAACAAATTCTTACTTTAAGTAAAATGCTTAAAGTTAGAAATGAAAAGATAGGCTCTGAGGGGTGTACTAGGGGTATCGTGTACTAAAAATGAGTACAACGCAAAGGGTGTGGGAGAATTACTTGACCAATGTAGCCAATGTAATTATAACAAAAACGCAGGTGTAAAACAATGGGTTAATCCTAATGCCTCTTATCATGTAGTAAATCTAACTACACGAATGTAGTCTCACTTGTGGCCTCGGAATGGTCCTAACGCAAGTTCTAGAATCTAAGTGCTACCAGTACACACATCGTAGCATAAATGCTTTTCCTACCAATTCTAGGGGCGAACCTCACATATTTGGGGGTGGAAATTTTTTTAGTGGTACGGTTTTGTGCTAGTCATATAACTCCTATCCGTGAGACGCTCATTAAGATCAAAGTTTCACTCCTATTTGTTGTAAAAAAATTTAAATTTGGCACTAAAATTGCCTGAACAGGTATTTCTCTCAGTTTTATTACACATCTACCTTTAAACAAACGAAAAATCAAGCGTAATTGCATTCTCTAAAGTATCGTATTTTACCCCCCTTACACTTAAGATGAACATTGTCCCCAATGTTCAAATAACAAGATGTAAAAGTAAATAAGGTAAAAGGATGAAATCAAATACTCCCCTGATTCGTTTGGTGGATAAAGAGGTAACATGGTTAGATCTTCTTCCAAGGTAAAGTAGAAGCTCCAAGACTAATGCATCGCCAAAAGCTGGATTCCACATACATCTCCTTGTCCAAAATAACCTGTTAAACCTGAGAAAACAAACACGAAAACCTGCATAACATCGGCGGGATAAATCTATATAAGGATATAATGCATGTGGAATGATTATTTTGCAGATTCCTGGAGTTTATAAGTTAGAGATTTAATAAAAACTTTTTATGATTCCGGTAGAAAAACAAAACTTTCAAAAATTTCAGAAAATTAAAACCTGACGCCGTCAGGTTGTAAGTCCTGACGCCGTTAGAAATGATCTGACAGAATTCTCACGTTAAGTTTCCGGAAAATTTCTGGAAAAACCTATACCTTACTTCCTGGAATTCCTGCAAAACATCATTATGACTCGATACAAGCATTTGACTCAAACAATTACTAATATGTATGTTAATTTAATATTGTTATGATTCATGTTCATTGGTTCTAATAAACCGATTTGGATTTCCCTTACACTTATCTTTTGCAAAATACCTTTATATGTAGTTAAGACGAAGTTAAAAACAAGATAAAGCATTTTCACTATTTAGTTTTGAACATGAATCAATAATAATAAAAATTAAACATACATACGGAAGCAAATAAAATCAAACAAACAAATAAGTAAACACACAAAGAAAATAAAGCTTGGGTTGCCTCCCAAGAAGCGCTTGTTTTTGTTCGAGTCACGAGCCTAACTCTACCCTTATTTAACGGATAAAGGAGAGGTTTTTCCTACACTTAGGATTAAGTGCGGGTGATAGTAGCGATACACACCATCTTGGTGGAAGTATGCCGCGTGAGGAAAGAGTGGTGGATGAATTATATACTCAAAGGGGTGTGCTCCTTTCATCATAACCTTACCTAGTTCACTTTGGTCAATGGGTGAATTAAAGTTTTCTCCTAAAAAGGGATCATCTTCTATCAACTTCGAGAGATTCCTAGTTGGGAATCCATCTTAACCTAATAAACCCGATTTAAACCCATAATGTTTCTTGTGATCAATCATGAATGGGTGATGTAAGTATGTAAGGTCATGGTTCACTCCTATATTAGCTTCCACTCCACATGGCCTAGAGTCTACTACCTTAATCTTAACATTACCCAGACTACATGGTTTGATAGGTGGATCGGGACCTTTTTCAATTCCTAAATTCACATCTAAGGATGAAAGATTAGGTAACGGTTTTGGCTGAGGCTCCGGTTCATCAAAACTAGGAACTTCCATATAACTAAAAGAAAGGTTATGACTACAAGTATTCAAACCTATATCCTCTAGTTGTGTTTGGTCCAAGGGTTCTACCTCTATTGGGGTTCCTATAGTCTCTTCTACTTCTTCTGGGTAAGTCACGGGTGGTGTGTGTGCCTCAAATGATGGTAGGACTTGTGGGGTACTTGGTGGGCTTATGTTACTTACCTCATCATTCCTTATGTCAAGATCACCTATATCCTCATCATGTGTTTTAGTAGGATCTAACCCTAACATTTTCCCAAGTATCTCAAGTGCTTCTCTAGGCATCTCAACTTCTATGTCCGAATCATAAGGATCATCCTCAATATTCTGACTGCTATATTCAAATTTCCTAAAAGATTCATCATGTGTTTCTTGAGATTCAACGTCATCAATCATAAAACCTAGGTCTTTTTGATTAATGTGATCATGTTCGGCTAAATCCTCCATCACATTAAGGTCACCTATGTGTTCATCCTGTATTATGGTAGTGCCTAACCATGACATGCAACTAGGTGGCTCAACTCTACCCTCATCCCCAAACAAACTTGTTTCATGATCCTTGAAATTTGTGGTCAACTGACTTGTATTAATGTTTGTTGGGTTGTCAACTATATAATAATATTGGGCACAATTCTCAATAGCTTCCCATGCTTCTTCAGCACTTAATTCCCTAAGATCCCTGCCGGCAAAATAGTAAATGTCCCTTTGGGCATGTCGGTCGACACGATCGTAAAAGATTTGAGTTAGGGACCATGAATCGAAGTTATGATGAAGGACTTTTTGGAGTAAATATTTAAAACGAGTCCATGCATCATAGAGAGGTTCATCTTTATGTTGTTTAAACATCAAGATGTCATATGGAGTGGGTGAATTACGTGGTTGGTAGTATGGTGGATTCACGTTCTCCATAATGGTGAACGGAAGAGTCAATGGAAATTACGAACAAACACACAAAGAAAAAGATAGACTAAAGAAAACCTAGAAAAATAAAATAAAAATCTCACTAGAAAGGAATCTAGTGAGTAGACCTAATAAAATAAAAATTCAACCTAAACAATAACTATTCCCCGGCAACGGCGCCAAAAACTTGATGCGTGGTTTTGCGACCTTACAACAGGTTTTACCTCTCGAGGGATCTCAAGAGGCTTGCAATCCCCACCAGGCAGTGTACCTGACCGATGTAGTATAGTGAAGTGGCAAGTACCGGGGGATTGATCGTTCTCTAGGGGAATAGTGTCGTTAGGATTGAAAAACTACTCTAATAGGTCTAAGGGTGAGGGAAGATTCTTTTTGTATTTTTATATTTTTATAAAAGCAAGTAAAATCTCGGGTTTGAAGGAGTGGGCGGAATTAGTTGCTAGTCAACTAACCCAAATAACTACAATTGCAAATAAAATAAAATAACTGAAAATGAAAAGGTTGTGGAACTTATATGGGGAGAAATGTGTTTACTTAGATTTCCTTACTCCCTAACTATCTTTTACCGGTTGATTAGTGTGTATTAATTGCGTGGATGACGGGTGTATTCCTTAATACCAATCGTGGGGTGGCGTACGTACTTCCCCAACTCTACAAGCTCCTACTTCACTCCTATGTCGAGCCGGCTAAGAAGCTCCTAACATGGGATCACTAGAATTCGCTCATGCATTAAATACAACCATAAAAACCTTAGTACGCATTGGTTCATGTTTCTTAAGACGTTCAAGCAAGTTACTGTATAGGAGGTTAGCCAGTTTTCATAAGCCTAACATCGATAAACAATCATCCAATACAATTAATAACACACCAACAACCAATAATCAATAGTTTGGTTTCATTAAATCTAAGCAAACACAAGACAAATCTAGCCTAGCATGTTAATTAAAAGACAAGAAACAAGATATAATCAAACAACACATAGACATATTGAATGATTAATTGATTACTTATCTTCAATTAAACATGGGAGATCCAAGGGTATAAAACCCTTAAAAATGGCAGAAAATTCGTCTTAGGGTTTCTCCTCACAAAGTTGCACACTAATGACTAAAAATTGCAAAACTATATATAGAATTTAGGGGCTGACGGCGTCACGTTGTAGGAGGTGACGCCGTCACCTCGCCGCGGCTAGGGTTCCCGGATGGTCTTACTGACGTCGTCCCTCTTTAATCCTCCAAAATCCGCTCTAGCCCGTCAAGGGTTGACGCCGTCAGAATTGTGCTTGACGCCGTCTCTCTTTAACTTAAACCGTGACGACCTTGATCACCTTAAAGATTGACGCCGTCAGAGTTTCATTGTAAAACTCTCTGGTGCGTCACGTGTATTTTGTCATATCCACCTCTTTTGCCAAGCCGTGACGCCGTCAGGAGCAATCCTTGACGCCGTCACGTGTACTTTTCCAGCAGCTTTGGAGACTTTGTCGTTTTCTTCACTTTTAGGCTCCAAAAACGTCCAAAATACTTCCTTTTCCAGATTTCATCTCCAAAGTACCTAAAATGACAAAAGGAACGATTTAGGGCAATATTTGATCAAATAAATATGATTTAGGGCTTAAATGACCCCCTAAAAGCGGTACACTTTTCGCTTCATCAGCAACACATAACCACCTTGACCACCTCAAATCGCAGTCAAGAAAATTGGCAAAACACAACCAAGAACAATCCTTTAAAGATGCACTTTAATCCACAACTAAGCCAAGACCATCCAACAAGAAAAAGAGCAAGAACAACAACTCGTGGTGTTTTCACTTCAAACTTGTGACAGACTAAAACAACTTGTGATGTTAGTAAATCACACCTCAAATCGTTATGTGAATCACACCTCAAACAAGAACAACACCTTAAATTGTTAAGGCCCAAGATTTAAGTAAGTGACATATGAACTAATAAAAATGGTTTGACCAAAACAGATTTAACACTTGAACAACACAGATTTAAGAAAAAATGGTTCAAACCAAAAATTAAAAAAACGAGAATATAGAGGCCACAAATCATAAATTTTATGCACAAAGAGGGAGATTCACAAGTCACACTCCAAGCAGTTAAAGCCCAACAACATAAGTAGACCAAAGTGTAGACAAATGTTATGTGCACCGAAAGTACAAATTAGTCACCTTAACACCCAAAGTAATGTTTGAGCCAAAAAAATAAAACAAGAAAGAAAAAAATAAGCTCGAACCAAAAGTAGAAAGATTTCAATGTTATGTTGGAACCAAAAATAAAACAAGAAGATAGAAACCCACTTAAACTAAAGCTAATAAAACCACAAACCAAAGGTAATAAAAGAATGCACTGTTACAGGCCAAAACTCAAACCAACTTGTAACCCAAGATGTAGGATAATGATATGTGGACACAAATCAGTTATGTGAACACAAATCAGTCACCCCGTGAACTGTTAAAACCCAAACAAATGATCGAACCAAAAAAATTAAAACGAGAAAATAGAAACCACGAATCCAAGCACACACAATCAATCAAACCTAACCATGGCTCTTAATACCAATTCTAAGATATGAATACTTGGATTTGATGGTGAGGTGAATTCTAGAGAGAGAGAGAGATGAGAGAATGGGAGTACTAGAGAGAGAGAATGAAGAGAAAATAGTTGTATGATTAAGAGCTCCAACCCTTCCCATGTGTGGGAAGGGGTTTATATACTTACATAGTTAAGTGCCCCGAGTGGGCTGTGGAGTGAGCTGACAGTGGGTAAAGACCCGACCCACTCGACAAATACTAATATAACTAAACTAATATTACGTTAACTAATCTAATACTAATAAGCCTACAAGCTACATAAATGCTAAGTAGATACTCGGGGTGACTGAGTCTTCACATGAATATCTATATTTCTAACAATTAATCATACTTAAGCAATTAACTATGATTGAGTATTCTTTTCTAAGCACATTAAATATACAAAGATGGTAATTGTCATACTTATTTTCATGAATATGAAATTTGACAATGGATTATTAAACTCTTTCTTGTATAATTACTTAAGCGAGGAAGGTAAGTAATTAAGAGTTTTATGAATTCATATAATCTTTGAAAGTGTACAAAATGCAAGAATTCAAGTATGAATAAATGCATGCATCTAGGAGATGAGTCTTATGTTTAAATATTAAATCCAAGTTTTGATTTATAATTTTAAATAAGATAACTCCTAAGTATTCCTGAAAGCTAGTGGGAGTATTATGATTACTTTCTTAAATCATATATGTTGGATAACATATAGGAAGTAACATTTCATATAAGTTAAATGTTAAGTCTTAACATGGAATGAAACATCACTTGAAAGATTTAGGAAATAAAACATATAACCTTGTAATGTGTGTTTATTATTATAAACATATGCGGTAAATAAATCTAATAGAACATGATATATCATTTAGAATGCCTAAATGGATACATATCTTTTAAATAAGATAGAACATGAATGAAATCTGAGTATGACTCGAAGATTTTTCATGAACATCATGTTACATAAACGAATTGTTATAAGATGTTATGACAATGTTGATATCTAATTGAAAGTTATTAGATAACTAGTGTAATTAATATTCTAATGGAATATGTTTGGATATAGAATTACATCCTTAGCATGGAACAACTTCCAGATTCTATAGATAAACAATTTTTCAATTGTTGTGAAAATTGTCATAGCCAACAAACTTGAAAGTTTGGAAGACATCAAACATTACACAGTAGATATTAAAGTTTACGGAATTTTAAAGAGCATATTGTTGTTTGTTTACAATGATGCTGGTTTAATTGAGATGACACTCAATACTAGTCATGGTAGGATTTCATCCTTGGACATGTGAACTGGTTGTGCTCACTAAGAGCATAGTTGCATTATACATTAAAAGAATAAGAATACTTAAAACTTTAAAAATGTTTGAAAGTTTGATAATCATAAGTTGGTGATTGAGGTTGTTACACACTTTATGAAATATTATGTGGCATTATCAAATTATTTGAATGTACACATACAAGAACTTCACCAGTTGAATTCTCGAAATAAGTATTCTCAAAATTCTGATAGATCAAAGTTGGCTGATTTATGTCTTGTCAACAAGTATGATTGTCATAGCTTGAGACATTATTCATCAACTAGAATTTTCATGCATTGATCTATTTAGTATTTGGATAAAGGATGTTAAGTGTTTATTATTTGTAATGAATTTAAGTACTTGGTACATTTATTTTCATTAATAATACATTGTGTCCTATATTTGCATGTTTAATCCATGAATAATTTAGTTATTCTAAATCATCCGTTGTCAATTAATGATATGGGAATATCATTGAATTAAGAAAAATCTGAGGTTTGGTATAATATACTTGAAAGTATATTGATGCGTTGACATGCCAAATTCACATGATATTCAATGAATTGAATATAGGACTTATCCCAAACTACGTGATGTTACTTTATGGATGTTGTTATTAAGTAAATCATTAATAGTTATCCTCAAACTTGAGATACCAGATAATTGTTATGAATGTAGTGCATTCTGTGGAACAATTTAACGCTATACGTAACTGGTAGTCATAAGGATTGTTTTTGGAATTGTTACAAAATTCATAGGTTATGCTTGTAGTCAAGATAGAATTTGTTCCTTCAAATTTATTTTGGTGTTTAATACTGCTGGGCCCCTCGTAGGGTTGACAAGATATTTGCGTGGCCACGCCTAAGATCTTCCCTGAATATGTTCAGAGGAATTGGTAATCTTGCTCAATCACAAACAACGAGATACATAATAGTTGAATAAAGAATGACTTAAATCCATATCTTTATTTAACGTGGTATTAGTGACAAAAGGATAATAATAATGATGAATCATTAAAGGTTTTTCCATGAGACCTACTCTAGTTGTACTAGAGGCATCGAAGTGTTGCTAGACGCTAACCGATGTGATTACACTATTAAAATATGTCCAAGTGGGAGCTGCTAGTTTTATGGACATTATTTTAGTAGTCCTATGTTAGGATCGAACTCGAGATCACGGGATTGCACACCTTATGTATGAGAGTTAAAGTTTAATAATTAAATGTAAAAGGTTATGTTTAATTATTAATTACACAAAACGTTTAACGACCGTTAGTATTTAACGATTAATGACTAACGACTGTTAACCAATAAAAGGAAAGAATTATGTGTGAATATTTGGTATGTCAAGAAGGTTCCGGAATACCCCTTAGGGGTATTAGCCGATCGGTTATGGGAGGGGAAACCCAACCCATAACTTAACTTGAGCTCCAAGTTTCTATTCCTATATAAACAAACATAGGGATCATTATTTGTTACTCTTGTACACATAGTTTATCCCTAAACTTGTTTTCTTCTTTTCTTTTTGTTTGGCCAATCGACAAACACCCTTTATAGGGTCGATTGGTTTGATTTTCTAAACCAAAACATTTTGTGTTCTTAAACTAACATTTACTCTAATTCGTTAATAGTACGTGTGTACAAGAACGTGATTCAATCACACTATTGATTGAATTACAAAATGGTAAGGGGTAATTCCAATAATCCACATAAACCCTAATTAGGGTTCATAAAGTTGATTGCTTCGAATTTGATTCTTGTTTGGCTAGAATCTTAAGGTACGCATACTTTTACGTTTGGTTAATGATGCGTGGTTTTGCGACCTTACAACAGGTTTTACCTCTCGAGGGATCTCAAGAGGCTTGCAATCCCCACCAGGCAGTGTACCTGACCGATGTAGTATAGTGTAGTGGCAAGTACCGGGGGATTGATCGTTCTCGAGGGGAATAGTGTCGTTAGGATTGAAAAACTACTCTAATAGGTCTAAGGGTGAGGGAAGATTCTTTTTGTATTTTTTATATTTTTATAAAAGCAAGTAAAATCTCGGGTTTGAAGGAGTGGGCGGAATTAGTTGCTAGTCAACTAACCCAATAACTACAATTGCAAAATAAAATAAAATAACTGAAAATAAAAAGGTTGTGGAACTTACATGGAGAGAAATTTGTTTACTTAGATTTCCTTACTCCCTAACTATCTTTTACCGGTTGATTAATGTGTATTAATTGCGTGGATGACGGGTGTATTCCTTAATACCAATCGTGGGGTGGCGTACGTACTTCCCCAACTCTACAAGCTCCTACTTCACTCCTATGTCGAGCCGGCTAAGAAGCTCCTAACATGGGATCACTAGAATTCGCTCATGCATTAAATACAACCATAATAACCTTAGTACGCATTGGTTCATGTTTCTTAAGACGTTCAAGCAAGTTACCGTATAGGAGGTTAGCCAGTTTTCTTAAGCCTAACATCGATAAACAATCATCCAATACAATTAATAACACACCAACAACCAATAATCAATAGTTAGGTTTCATTAGATCTAAGCAAACACAAGATAAATCTAGCCTAGCATGTTAAATAAAAGACAAGAACAAAGTATAATCAAACAACACATAGACATATTGAATGATTAATTGATTACTTATCTTCAATTGAACATGGGAGATCCAAGGGTATAAAACCCTTAAAAATGGTAGAAAAATCGTCTTAGGGTTTCTCCTCACAAAGTTGCACACTAATGACTAAAAATTATGAAAATATATATAGGAAAACAGATCTGACGGCGTCACGTTATAGAGCGTGACGCCGTCACCTCGCCGCGGTTAGGGTTTCTTGATGGCCTTCTTGACGCCGTCCCCTTTTAATCCTCCAAAATCCTCTCTGGCTTATCAAGGGTTGACGGCGTCACACTAAGGCTTGACGCCGTCACATGTACTTTTCCAGCAGATTTTTGAAACTTTGTCTTTTCTTCACTTTTATTCTCCAAAAACATCCAAAATGCTTCCTTTTCCAAATTTCATCTCCAAAGTACCTAAAATGACAAAAGGAACGATTTAGGGCAATATTTGATCAAATAAATACGATTTAGGGCTTAAATGACCCCCTAAAAATCGGTACACTTTTCGCTTCATCAAATACCCTTACACTTGAGATTTGCTTGTCCTCAAGCAAATGCGCTTTTATTCTAATCAAAATGCAAGTTAGGGGTCATTTAACGCTAATATAAAAGTAATTACAACAAATAGTCGTTCCACTTTAATCATAATAAGCATGGAGATTACAGACTAGCACCTCACAAGTAGTGTTTAGATACTCACATCTCTCAGGTGTCATAAAAGTATATCTCATAAATGAAAATGGATAATATCTCTCACTACCTGTCATAGCAAATAGATTACCATAGGCTTGGGAAAGGATCAAAAACCTCCTCCACTAGGCGTAAGCACCTAAGATAAACTATCAAAGAGGGCTTTTAAACGGGTTATAACGTTAGGTGTAGGGATATGATAAACACGGTTTTTTTGGATAAAGGATATTTTACTGGTGGCGAGTTAAAGATCTTGATTAATTACATGTACAATATGGCGTTGCTAAGCCAAGACTAGACTCGACTTAAGCTAATGAAAAAAATAACAAAAAGATAAAATAAACATAAAATGAAACGGGATGGTAGTCCGTATGTTTTTTCTACATTTTTTTTTTTTTTGCATACACTCTTGCCCTACCATCCAAAATAATACATCGTAGGGGCGTTGTATTCCCCTTACACTTGAACTTTTACATAACTTTACAATTAACTATTCTAATGACTCGAATTAAGATAATCGAAACACTTGGAGTACTTTTTAAAATATTTAGCACATATGGGGGTAATAATGTTGTTCTTCCCCATTACTCCATTACACTAGTACTTTACCCATGAGTCCCAATCGTCCCAAAACAATATGTACAAGGATATGACTCGACTTAGCAACCATGTAATCAATTAGATAATTAACTTGGGTTTAAACAAATGTTGTCACAATAATGCACTAAAGATGAGTGCATACAAGGTAGGCTAAGGCGATTTGGGTGTACATTTAAGTGGGGTGTAAACAAATTCTTACTTTAAGTAAAATGCTTAAAGTTAGAAACGAAAAGATAGGCTCTGAGGGGTATACTAGGGGTATCGTGTACTAAAAATGAGTACAACGCAAAGGGTGTGGGAGAATTACTTGACCAATGTAGCCAATGTAATTATAACAAAAACACAGGTGTAAAACAATGGGTTAATCCTAATGCCTCTTATCATGTAGTAAATCTAACTACACGAATGTAGTCTCACTTGTGGCCTCGGAATGGTCCTATCGCAAGTTCTAGAATCTAAGTGCTACCGGTACACACATCATAGCATAAATGCTTTTCCTACCAATTCTAGGGGCGAACCTCACATATTTGGGGGTGGAAAATTTTTTAGTGGTACGGTTTTGTGCTAGTCATATAACTCCTATCCATGAGACGCTCATTAAGACCAAAGTTTCCCTCCTATATGTTGTTAAAAATTTTAAATTTGGCACTAAAATTGCCTTAACAGGTATTTCTCTCAGTTTTATTACACATCTACCATTAAACAAACGAAAAATCAAGCGTAATAGCATTCTCTAAAGTATCGTACTTTACCCCCCCCCCCCCTTACACTTAAGATGAACATTGTCCCCAATGTTCAAATAGTAAGATGTAAAAGTAAATAAGGTAAAAGAATGAAATCAAATACTCCCCTGATTCGCTCGGTGGATAAAGGGGTAACATGGTTAGATCTTCTTCCAAGGTAATGTTGAAGCTTCAAGATTAAAGCAGCGCCAAAAGCTTGATTCCACATACATCTCCTTGTCCAAAATAACCTGTTAATCCTGAGAAAACAAACACGAAAACCTGCATAACATCGGCGGGATAAATCTGTATAAGGATATAATGCTTGTGGAATGATTATTTTGCAGATTCCTGGAGTTTATAAGTTAGAGATTTAATAAAGCATTTTATGATTCCGAAAGAAAAACAAAACTTTCAAAAATTTCAGAAAATTACAACCTGACGCCGTCAGACTGGGGTCTGACGCCGTCAGAAATGATCTGACAGAATTCTCATGTTAAGTTTCCGGAAAATTTCTGGAAAAACCTATACCTTACTTCCTGGAAATCCTGCAAAATATCATTATGACTCGATACAAGCATTTGACTCAAACAATTACTAATATGTATGTTAATTTAATATTGTTATGATTCATGTTCATTTGTTCTAATAAACCGATTTGGATTTCCCTTACACTTATCTTTTGCAAAATACCTTTATATGTAGTTAAGACGAAGTTAAAAACAGGATAAAGCATTTTCACAATTTAGTTTTGAACATGAATCAATAATAATAAAAATTAAACATACATACGGAAGCAAATAAAATCAAACAAACAAATAAATAAACACACAAAGCAAATAAAGCTTGGGTTGCCTCCCAAGAAGCGCTTGTTTTTGTTCGAGTCACGAGCCTGACTCTGCCCTTATTTAACGGATAAAGGAGAGGTTTTCCCTACACTTAGGGTTAAGTGCGGGTGATAGTAGCGATACACACCGACTCGGTATGAGTATGCCACGTGAGGAAAGAGTGGTGGATGAATTATACGCTCAAAGATGTGGGATCCAATCATCATAACCTTACTTAGTTCAATTGGGTCAATGGGTGAATTGAGGTTTTCTCCTAGAAAGGGATCATCTTCTATCAACTTCGAGAGATTCCTAGTTGAGAATCCATCTTGACCTAATAAACCCGGTTTAAACCCATAATGTTTCTTGTGATCAATCCTGAATGGGTGATGTAAGTATGTAAGGTCATTTTTCACTCCTATATTGTCTTCCTCACTACAAGGCTTAATGTCTACTACCTTAAACTTAAGACTACCCGGACTATATGTTTTGATGGGTGGATCGGGACCTAATTCAATTCCTAAATTTTCATCCAAGGATGGAAGATTAGGTAACGGTTTTGGTTGAGGCTCCGGCTCATCAAAACTAGGAACTTCCATAGGACTAAAAGAAAGGTTGTGATCACTAAAAGCATTCAAACCTATTTCTTCTAGTTGTGTTTGGTCCAAGGGCTCTACCTCTATTGGGATTCCTATAGTCTCCTCTACTTCTTCCGTGTAAGTCACGGGTGGTGTGTGTGCCTCAAATGATGGTAGGACTTGTGGGGTACTTTGTGGGCTTATGTTACTTACCTCATCATTCTTTGTGTCAAGATCACCTATATCCTCATCATGTGTTTTAGTAGGATCTAACCCTAACATTTTCCCAAGTATCTCAAGTGCTTCTCTAGGCATCTCAACTTCTATATCCGAATCATAAGGATCATCCTCAATATTCTGACTGCTATATTCAAATTGCCCAAAAGATTCATCATGTGTTTCTTGAGATTCATCGTCATCGATCATAAAACTTAGGTCTTTTTGATCAATGTGATCATGCTCGGCTAGATCCTCCATCACATCAAGATCACCTAAGTGTTCACCCTGTATTATGGTAGTGCCTAACCATGACATGCAACAAGGTGGCTCAACTCTAACCGTCTCAGAATCTTGGTTTGACTCTAAGTCCATGTTCTTAGAAACTAGGTCTTTTTGCTCATACAAATCCACTAATTCGTTCCACTTATGGGTCATGGTTAGGAAGCTTTCCTCAAAATTCATCCAAAGGGTCTTACTAAAAGGAATTGATCCTGATAATGATCGTCCAATTGAAATCACACATGCATAGAATTCATTAAACCCATCTAACTTTACCCCCAACTCCTCTTGGAAATCACTAAGAGCACACAAAAATTCAATGGAATGATAGGAAGCAAATCTATTAGTGAAATATAGTTGTTCCTCTATTGTCAATGATCTAAATGGAGTTTCATCTGCCATAGTGACAAATGAAAATGGTTTTACAAACAAAGGGCACAAAGAAAAAGATAGACTACAAGAAAGCTAATAAAAAGAAAATAAAAATCTCACTAAGATAGGAATCTAATGAGTAGACCTAATAAAATAAAAATTCAACCTAAACAATAACTATTCCCCGGGCTGCGGCGCCAAAAACTTGATGCGTGGTTTTGCGACCTTACAACAGGTTTTACCTCTCGAGGGATCTCAAGAGGCTTGCAATCCCCACCAGGCAGTGTACCTGACCGATGTAGTATAGTGTAGTGGCAAGTACCGGGGGATTGATCGTTCTCTAGGGGAATAGTGTCGTTAGGATTGAAAAACTACTCTAATAGGTCTAAGGGTGAGGGAATATTCTTTTTGTATTTTTTATATTTTTATAAAAGCAAGTAAAATCTCGGGTTTGAAGGAGTGGGCGGAATTAGTTGCTAGTCAACTAACCCAATAACTACAATTGCAAATAAAATAAAATAACTGAAAATAAAAAGGTTGTGGAACTTATATGGAGAGAAATGTGTTTACTTAGATTTCCTTACTCCCTAACTATCTTTTACCGGTTGATTAGTGTGTATTAATTGCGTGGATGACGGGTGTATTCCTTAATACCAATCGTGGGGTGGCGTACGTACTTCCCCAACTCTACAAGCTCCTACTTCACTCCTATGTCGAGCCGGCTAAGAAGCTCCTAACATGGGATCACTAGAATTCGCTCATGCATTAAATACATCCATAATAACCTTAGTAGGCATTGGTTCATGTTTCTTAAGACGTTCAAGCAAGTTACCGTATAGGAGGTTAGCCAGTTTTCTTAAGCCTAACATCGATAAACAATCATCCAATACAATTAATAACACAACAACAACCAATAATCAATAGTTAGGTTTCATTAGATCTAAGCAAACACAAGATAAATATAGCCTAGCATGTTAAATAATAGACAAGAACAAGGTATAATCAAACAACATATAGACATATTGAATGATTAATTGATTACTTATCTTCAATTGAACATGGGAGATCCAAGGGTATAAAACCCTTTAAAATGGCAGAAAAATCGTCTTCGGGTTTCTCCTCACAAAGTTGCACACTAATGACTAAAAATTATGAAAATATATATAGGAAAACAGATCTGACGGCGTCACGTTATAGAGCGTGACGCCGTCACCTCGCCGCGGTTAGGATTTCTTGATGGCCTTCTTGACGCCGTCCCCTTTTAATCCTCCAAAATCCTCTCTGGCTTATCAAGGGTTGACGGCGTCACACTAGGGCTTGACGCCGTCACAGGTACTTTTCCAGCAGATTTTTGAGACTTTGTCGTTTTCTTCACTTTTATGCTCCAAAACGTCCAAAATGCTTCCTTTTCCAGATTTCATCTCCAAAGTACCTAAAATGACAAAAGGAACGATTTAGGGCAATATTTGATCAAATAAATACGATTTAGGGCTTAAATGACCCCCTAAAAGCGGTACACTTTTCGCTTCATCAGTTAATTAATTTATACATTATATATTCCTACTTGCTTCCACATGTTTACTTTGAGGTTATTGTTTAATTATCATTGTCATGTATTAAAATCCCAACAGAAGTATGGTCTCATTTTTCCCTCCTTAAGAAGCATGAACCAAAACCACAAGCGATTTATCTTCTACTCCGCCCGTCCCAAAAATGTTCTCCGTCTTTCAATTCTCGTATGTCCCATAATAACAGACCATTTCAATTTTTAATCAATCAAAAAGATTTTGTAAGGTAGAAATAAATCTCTATTTGTGACACAGTTTAGTGATTAATTTTTTTTAAACGACTATTTTTTGGTCATGAACAATAATCTATAAACGGAGGACGCAATGTTTTAAACCAGGTTCAGTTGCCGGGTTTAACCGGTTGAACCACCGGATCGAACCAATTCTTTACTTATATATACTTTCCTTTTCTATATTTACTCCGTAATATGTAGTGTTGCATGATCTCATGAATTATCCAACTTTATTCATACATTCAATTGAACCGATAAGAAAGACTGAGAGTTTACCGATAAGCTTTGTTTTCACGTTCTATATTTATAATGATATGTCAAAGATTTGCAACGACAATCAACGTATGATTCTAAGTTATAACACTAAAACTATATTAGTTGGCATTTCTAAGATAGTTTATAGCTCAAATTTACCCGTTTTACAAAACTTTAACTGATATTAATACTCACCACTTCAACTTGTCGATTACACTTAGAAAGGTTGATGATAAAAAAATGATTTTGTTAGATTTTCGGATAAAAAGTCATGACCCGTTCAGGTTTATCAAACCGGGTTAACCCGGGTCCATAAAAAAACAGACGGTTCAATCCGGTTCTTAAACAAGCAAAAACTACGTCGCATCCAGCCCGGTCTTCGAGCCAGTTTCTGGTTCAACCGGTTGAACCGGCTGGGTCAACCAGAGTTTTAAAACATTGCAGAGTAGTATTAGATTTAGGATAGTTCCATATATACCAAATTTAACCATTAAAATGCCATATATACCTCAAATTCAAAATTTGAATCCATGATGTACAATGTAGTTAATGCATGTTTTGGGTTAATATGATATCAAAGTGTTTAAGCTAGGTAAATATCGAATTGACATTAGATTTGTCATCTTTTTTTCCTAATAAACGACCCCTTTATGTGCATGATGATATCAAATAAGTACATTTTAATGGCAACATTTATCCAATTTTATTCGTTTGTTTTATGTTATTTTATATGAGAATCGATACTTAATCGCTTACATTTATAATTCTCAGTTATAAAAAAGCGTTTGGTGAAAGTTAGTTATTTTTTACGTAAATTGGAGTAAAATGGATCAAGTTGGAAAAGTCTATTGAACTGTAGGAAGATACGCCGTATCATTCTAGACAGATACGTCGTACATAAAGATTTAGACGAATATGAAGACCATTTCCTGACTTTGAAGCATGCGCCGTATGGAATTTATCTCATACGCCGTATATGAAACCTTGGTCAACGAGAAGATCCGACTTGTTTAACTGCAGTTATGCCGCATGACATTCCAGATATGTGGCGTATCAATCGCAAGACTTCACCAAGATAATCCAAGATACTAAAGAACATGCGCCGTATGAAGACTGCAGGTATGCCGTATCTTATGACGGTGTACGAATATTGATGCGCGTGATGTGTCGTTGCGGTTTAGCAGTTTTAATGCCTACTCAAGTTTTAAATTTATATTTAGCCGACTTATCAATAACACACACACTTAACGAGCAGTGTACCCGGTCAGTATGAAGATAATGGTAAGTAGAGTGTCGATCACTAAGAGTGGAACGTATTATCTCGTTATTCTAATCAGTATTTTAATATCCTAACGCAAGGGGGTTTCAGCCTGAGAGACTGGCACGATTTGTTTGCAATTAAATAATAAAATAAACCAATAGGCACGAATCAGCAAGTAGCACACACGTACACAGATAAATACTTGAGACAATAAGAGGGCTGTCCTTATGATTAAGTAGATTGTCACTTGTTTTATTGATAGCTTTATATGAAGTGTATGTAGTTAACCCTTTCTCGTTGGTCCTAATCTTATCGGCGAGTAAACCCTTAATGATTACTTATGTCTAAAAGTTATTCCTAAGTGATCAATTTAGTAATAACCGTGGGAGCCACATTATGTCCCGCAGTCAAATGCCCGCAAGCCACTAATAAACACAGAGGTTATCAATGCACTAATAAGTAGTAACCAAAGACATCAACATATAAACTTTAATTGATGGGAAAGCAAGTATTAAAGGGAGTGCAATCTTTCGTTGTCATATTACACAAGCCACCAATCCTGATGAATTAAAGTTTGCTAACACAATAAAACAAAACTACTTAATGAATTAAACACATGCAGCACCTTCTTACAGCTCTAGTATCTTTGATTTGGGTGTGTCTTGTGCTGCCTCCTTGACTGAATTCGTCCTTTAGTTCTTCTGTTCGGACTTCGGTTTTAGGTTTTCCGGAACTTGTAATTTGTCTGGTCTACGGGGTATTTATAGTTTCTGTCTGAGGGAAGATGCGGCACATCTACTAAGTAGATGCGGCGCATGTACTTAACTTCGCGTGGGGTCCAAGATTATAATATTCTGGAATATTCGTACACCGCCAGAAGATGCGGCGTAACTCCATGATTAGATGCGGCGCATGTCCTCTTGTATCTTGGATCGTATCTGGTGATATCTTGATAGAGATGCGGCGCATGTCGAGAGTGAGATGCGGCGCATCTGGAGCAGAATTGACTTGATCTTGTCCATGTCAGTAGACCTTCAACTTTATGCACGTTTTGCTCCATAATTAGTCCAAAATCGCTAAGTTTCACCAAATGCTTATTTTTACCTGAGAATTACAAAAGTAAACGATTAAGTATCAATCCTCATACATAATATAGTAAAACAAGTCAAATTAATAGGATAAATGATAGTAATAAAATGTACTTATTTGAGTTCATCAAATATCCCCCCACTTGAACTTTACTTGTCCCCAAGTAAACCTTAGAATTTCTTTTATGAAAATGTATCCTAAAAGATGTTAGGATTTATTTTTATATTTAAGCATGTATTCGTTTATTTCATAATCACACAACTAAACACTTAACGAATTAGAAGTAAAATAAAATAAGTCGATAAAAGCAAATCTAATCGTTTAACTGTCCAGTCGCGACGAATATTCTATCATAAGCTTGGCAAGTATACACATCTCCACCACTAAAGCTAAGGTGTAACAAGTCTAAAGCGGGAGAAAAAGGGTTTTTAGGCTTAAGGGTTAATTATTCTTAATCACTATCGATCTCAAATTCCAGAAAAGGCGACAAAATCACAAATACATGATCGAATCCACGAACACGATACTTGCAATTGCTCAAATCCTTAACTCGAATAGGCTAAAGATAGGTCCAAACTTCACCAATAATAATATATCAAAAAGGGCGACAAAATCATAAATACATAGCCGAATCCACGACTACGATACTTAAGATTGCTCAAATCCCTAATCTCAATAAATCAAAGGTTTGGTTGGATAAAGAATATAAAGGGCATGGATAACATTTGGGATATAAATTGGTGCAAAAATAAAAATAAACAAAACAAATAAATTAAAATCCTAAGTGTGGTTAATCACTATCCCAACCATCCCATGAATAAGACTCATATCATCGAATAACTCACGCTTTAACACTTGAAACACACGCTTTAGGTAGACACGAATTATACTCAACAAGATTTTAATCAAAGAATAAACCTTAATTGGCGTTCCCATAACTGCCAATTCCCATTCAATCCATAGATATAGTACAACAAATAGTGGTGATATCGACCACTTACATAACTTTACATAAGTTGGTTAAAACTAACTTCAAACTTTTCTTTCTTTCTTTTTCTTTTCTCATTTTTTCGATTTTTTTTTTTATTTATTTATTTTTTTATTTTTTTTTTTTTTTTTTAAACATAAACATAGATGTGTAAAATTTCACCACATCACTATAACTTTCTTTCCGGATAATTTTTCCATACTTTTCATGACTTCAGAAATAATGGTAATAGTGAAAGTAGTAAACACACGAAAAATAAACTCCAAAATATACAATATTTACTTTCACTCCAATTGCATTGTGCAATTTCCCGACCTAACCATAGATAATGAATTACGCACGCGAACACAGGTAATGTAAGGAAACACACTCTGCCTATAGCAATCAACCAACCACGGATTCTAATCTACAGGGTAGGCTAAGGTGTAAGGGTGTAACGAAACATTTTAAACATAGGTGTAAGAAACGAAAGGAATGGCTCTGAGGGTTTTTCTAGGGGTATCTTACTCTAAAAATGAGAGTAACAAAAGGTTTATACGGGGGTTAACTAACCGGTGTAGTTAGTTAATAACACATAACAAATAATAGGCTATTTGGGTGTAATCCTAGAATTTTACCAATTTAGACAAGTCATTCCAATTATATAAATAATACTCATTATGGTGGTCTCGAATAGTATACAAGCCAAGTTCTAAAGTTTACAAGTCACCGGCACACTCATAGATTTGTGAATTTTGAAGAATCACAATTTTTGAAAATAACGTCATGTGTGCAGTTATGCAACTTAGATCTTAAACAAAACATGCTAAAAATTTTTTAAGTTTGATATATTAAGCACATTTTAAGCATAATTTTTGAAAAAGTTTAGGACAAGTAATTGTTAAGTGTTCTAATTCTCCAATCCCCCCACTTAGGTTAAAAACGTCCTCGTTGTTTGTATAAAAGGTTAAAAACTGGAAAATAAAAGAATTAGAACAGAAAAACTCCCCTGAGATTTGCTCGGTATGATCCTCCATTTGTATAAGAGCAAAAATCAACTTCTTGTGGATTAGAACGTTAAAGCTTCATACTTGATGTATCCACAGGAAATCCAGGAAACTATAATACCACCAACACTTTAAAACACACCTAAGATAAGAAAGGTTCAAACTTGCATAATACATTAGTAGTTAGGAAAAATAAAAGTTAAAAATTAAAACTGAAAATCATCAGGTCAGTCGATGCGCCGTATCTTATTGAAGAAGATACGCCGTATCGAGCCTGGAATTAATACGGATCAGAATAAAGATGCGCCGCATCCTTAACCAGGGATGCGCCGCATTAAAAATAAACTGATAAATAGTTTTAAAGTCGAAAATAAAAATGCAGAAAAATAAAATAAGATATGACCATTGCAGGAGATGCGTCGCATCTCAGAATTGAGATGCGCCGTATCCTCATGCGGGCCTGACTGACACGACACAGAAAACAGAATAATAAAAGATAATTCCGGGTTGTCTCCCGGTAAGCACTTGTCTTTATTCCAGAGTCTTCAAGTTAGACTCACGTTCAGCTCAGCAATAAGTCCTTGTCACGGTCCATCCTTCGTCCTTCATCCGAAAGATTTTTTCGTATATCTTTGCGACGTTTTCTTCCGTTCGACTTAATCTAGTATAACTCTTTGTCTTCACCGCAGTATACTCTTCATCAGGACCCAAATAATATTTGATGATTTTAAATTTTTCAGAAATAATCATGGGTGGCTCATTGTAAGGAATCCCAAGTAGTTGACATTTTCTTTTGGTGAACTCTTCCTTGTCTTTATCAACAAACTTAAAATAAGGATCCTTAATCAAATAATCATCTAGTTCTTCAATCAACGACTCATTATTATTATCGTCTTGAATCGCCTCCCATTCTCTTTCCAAATCATATTGTAACCGTCGACTAAGCTTTGTGAAATCATCAAACTGTTTATGCACCCATTCCCAGAAAGTAGTATCCGATGTTCCCTTAAGTCCTTTCAAGCGTTCAATTCTGCCCTTTTCTTGTAAAGCCTCCGATTTTTGTGGGCAGTCTTCAACATTATCGTACCACTCATAATCTTCAAAGGTTACATCGTTTCCAACCCGTCTCATCCCAATTATACTTCCCCCATTACAGGTTCCGTCACTTTTATAATCACAGGTCGGCCAAACACTACTCCCGTCCTTGAAAACGAAGGGTGTACAGGTGTGATTAATGTGCGCAAATTCCCATGGTTTATCCCAAACCCATGGTACTTGGTCATTCCATTCATAGTACCAGGTGTTTTTGAAATCGTCATAAGTCTTAAATCCTGGTAGTTCTCCAGTAAGCACATCATCGTCGACTTGAAGAAGGTAGTTAAATTCCTTGAACTGCTTGCACAAGGGTGTCTCATAATCGAACACATCAATGTCTATTCTGAATAACTCTTCAATGCCTTCATTGATTGTTGAATCATGAAGTGACGACCCATAATCGCTTTCTACTTCTTCATCTTCTCCTCTCATCCAATATACCCATAATGCATCCTTAGTAGCACGATCCATGCACTTATGGTTATTAAACTTACTAGCCAACCATTCTGAAAAATCAACATCGTGAGGATCGTGGTTAACGTCAAAGCAAACCTTTCCAATCATATTCTTTTTTATCTCCATGAACTCGTTAAATTGCTTCTTAAAACTCCGAGTCAACCATGAAGTCATAATCTCCTTGACTTCATTTGCAGGGGCAAATTCCGGACTACCATATTTGAGTTCTAGCCAATCATTGAGGGAGAGGTCTATCAATCTTACCAATTTCCCATGAAATAGTAACTCCGCCAAAGCATAATTCATGTCATTATCCTGATAGTTCTCATTCAATCCCCAGTACTGTTCGGAATAAGGCATGTAAGAGTTTTGGGTATTGCCTCCACCATAGCTTTCGTTGCTTGAATCCATGTATGCAAGATAGAATTTCCCATCATCTTCTTCGATAGTAGTCCAGTTCAATCCTTCGGCTTCAATGATAGGCCATAAGAGCGACAATTCTTCTCCAGTGTACCTCACAAATACATCATAAGAGAATACCTCTTTGTCAATGTTGCATAAACGCATGAATTCCTTAAAAGCAGCTTCAAGAGGAGTCTCCCAAGAGAATAAATCTGCATCGATCATGAGTACATTGAATGAATCTGAAAACAAGCATTCCTTAGCAAGATAACCGTTAACTGACATGTCTTCCATAGCAAAATCTGTCATCCAAGGTAAAATCATCAGTAGGATTTGTTCGCTAGAAGAGAAATTAATGAATATAGAAACGGATATAAGAATAAAAATAGCTGATATCTGCAGACGATGCGCCGTATCCAAAAAGTTGGATACGCCGTATCTTATAATCGTTAAAATTTAATCAGACTTTATCCAGAAAATAGATACGCCGCTTAGAATTTAATAATGCGCCGTATCGAATTAATTAATCAAAAATCAACTTATCTAATTAAAATTAAATGCGTCGTATTAACGAAAGTTAATGCGCCGTATTTTCGTTACGTTTAAAAATAAATATCGATTTTTGATTCAGAAAGATGCGCCGTATCGACAGAGATCGATACGCCGTATCTGTTTAATAATTCGCAAACTGTTTTTAATTAAAATAATAGATACGCCGTATCTGCTAAAGCAGATGCGTCGTATGGCGTTAACGTTTAGAAATTTTTTTTTTTTAAAACAGATACGCCGTATCTGCTAAAGCAGATGCGTCGTATTACTTTATCGCTTAGAAAAATTTTCTTATTAAAAACAGATACGCCGTATCTTGGGGAAAAGATGCGTCGTATCGAATTAATTAAACGCGTTGTATTTTAAAAAAAAATTAAACGCAATACGCCGTATCTGAGAGATCAGATGCGCCGTATCGTTTGATTTAGCACAGTACAACGATAGCAGAACACACAAACGAAAATAAACACACAAAAATAAAAGAAAACAATTAACACACAATACAACAAATATGCAAAATAATACAATGATGCAATTAATCTAATAAAAAAGAAAAACCTAATTAAAATACTAATTAAATTAACAGATAATAACAATTCACTCCCCGGCAGCGGCGCCAAAAACTTGATGCGCGTGATGTGTCGTTGCGGTTTAGCAGTTTTAATGCCTACTCAAGTTTTAAATTTATATTTAGCCGACTTATCAATAACACACACACTTAACGAGCAGTGTACCCGGTCAGTATGAATATAATGGTAAGTAGAGTGTCGATCACTAAGAGTGGAACGTATTATCTCGTTATTCTAATCAGTATTTTAATATCCTAACGCAAGGGGGTTTCAGCCTGAGAGACTGGCACGATTTGTTTGCAATTAAATAATAAAATAAACCAATAGGCACGAATCAGCAAGTAGCACACACGTACACAGATAAATACTTGAGACAATAAGAGGGCTGTCCTTATGATTAAGTAGATTGTCACTTGTTTTATTGATAGCTTTATATGAAGTGTATGTAGTTAACCCTTTCTCGTTGGTCCTAATCTTATCGGCGAGTAAACCCTTAATGATTACTTATGTCTAAAAGTTATTCCTAAGTGATCAATTTAGTAATAACCGTGGGAGCCACATTATGTCCCGCAGTCAAATGCCCGCAAGCCACTAATAAACACAGAGGTTATCAATGCACTAATAAGTAGTAACCAAAGACATCAACATATAAACTTTAATTGATGGGAAAGCAAGTATTAAAGGGAGTGCAATCTTTCGTTGTCACATTACACAAGCCACCAATCCTGATGAATTAAAGTTTGCTAACACAATAAAACAAAACTACTTAATGAATTAAACACATGCAGCACCTTCTTACAGCTCTTGTATCTTTGATTTGGGTGTGTCTTATGCTGCCTCCTTGACTGAATTCGTCCTTTAGTTCTTCTGTTCGGACTTCGGTTTTAGGTTTTCCGGAACTTGTAATTCGTCTGGTCTACGGGGTATTTATAGTTTCTGTCTGAGGGAAGATGCGGCGCATCTACTAAGTAGATGCGGCGCATGTACTTAACTTCGCGTGGGGTCCAAGATTATAATATTCAGGAATATTCGTACACCGCCAGAAGATGCGGCGTAACTCCATGATTAGATGCGGCGCATGTCCTCTTGTATCTTGGATCGTATCTGGTGATATCTTGATAGAGATGCGGCGCATGTCGAGAGTGAGATGCGGCGCATCTGGAGCAGAATTGACTTGATCTTGTCCATGTCAGTAGACCTTCAACTTTATGCACGTTTTGCTCCATAATTAGTCCAAAATCGCTAAGTTTCACCAAATGCTTGTTTTTACCTGAGAATTACAAAAGTAAACGATTAAGTATCAATCCTCATACATAATATAGTAAAACAAGTCAAATTAATAGGATAAATGATAGTAATAAAATGTACTTATTTGAGTTCATCAAATATTCTTGAATATTATAATCTTGGACCCCACGCGAAGTTACCTAGATGCGCCGTATCAACTTAGTTTATACGCCGTATCGACCCTGCTGACAGAAACTATATAAACCCCATTCGATAGCCACATTCGATATATATGTAGAAGTGCAACACAAACCCTAAGGAGAAGAATACAGACGAATTGGCAGCACAAGACATAACCTAAAGGAAGAATTCAGATAAGTAAGAAGGTCCTGCTAGTACTTTAATTCATAAGAAAGCTCGTTTACTTGTATTAGCAATCTGTTAATGGTTGAGTTAGTGTCTTTTTCACTATTTGATCGGACTTAATATTTTCCAGCTGTTATAAAGAGTATTTGATGTTTATTTGGTTTCTTTATGCATGTACTTTGATTCCGTATTAGGATTTATCGCGCCTTTTCAACGTAGGCTCGCGCAATTACTTCATTAACATCATTTGCATAGTTAATGTAAGCCTGTAAAAGGGATAAATAATACATAAACCTAGTAATCATTAAGTGTTTACATGCCTGTAACTAAGACTCCACTGAGAGAGAATAGATTTTAGCACTCATCTTATACAGCTAAGCATTTAAACGTGTGACAAGTTTTTCTACTATCGGCTAGACCTCTTATCTGTGTTTGTTTTCTATCTGTGTACGTGTTTTCCATTTGCTTATTCGTTCCCTTCGTTTTATTTACTGATTTATCTAATCTACACAATTGTGCCAGTCTCTCAGGCTGAAATCCCCCTTGCGTTAGATTAGGGCATTAGAACTAACTTAGGATTAAAATACTGATAGATATCTAGGTGTTAACGTTCCACTCTTAGTGTTCGACACTCTACTTACCAACTAGCTACATCGATCGGGTACACTGCTCGTTAGTGTGTGTTATAGGATAAGTCGGCTAAATATAAATTTAAAACTTGACAGTATAATCTATTCTACAACGATATACGCACGCATCAAGTTTTTGGCACCGCTGCCGGGGAGTGAATCGTTTAATACTAAAATATCTGTTAATATTTTAATTTAGAATTTACTTAATTAGTTTTTATTTTTATTTTTTTTTAGTTTTTATTTGCTAACTTTGTTGTGTATTTGTATTATTTGCATTCATTGTATTTTTCTGCATATTTTGTGTTTTCATGTTTGTTTGTTTTTTGTAATTTTTGTTTGTTTTTCGTTTTTCGTTTTTTTGCATTGTTACTATCTGCTGTAGTTTGCTGAACTAAACGATATGGCACATCTATTTTATTTAGATACAGCGTATTGCGTTTTTATTTTATATACAACGTCTCTTATTCAATTATTTCGAGTACGACGTATTTATCCTCTAGATACGGCGTACCCTGTTTTTAATCGAATTTTTTTTTCAAAACCCTAAACGCCATACAACGCGTGTGTTTTTCTCATACGACGTATCTATCATTTATTAAAAACATATTTGAATTATCCAAATAAACGAGAAACGATGTATCGAATTTTGTTGATACGGCGCATTAATATCAAGAAGCTTTTATTTTGAAACGTAACAGACGTACGTCGTATATGCTTCTGCGTATACGGTGTACTTATTTTTATATATAAGCAAATTTAAAAATTAATACGTACGGCGTAAGATCCTCATCAATACGGCGTATAATTTTTCTAAAATAAAAGTCTGAGTGTTTTTAACGAATTGAACATACAGCGTATTCATATTACTGGATACGGCGTATCGTCTGCAGATATCAGCAACTTTTGTTTTTCATATTCCATTTTCATTATTAGTTTTTTGTTATTATAAATTTTCAAACCTATCCTACTGATGCTTTTGTGTTGATTTCAGGACGTGCATGACCAGGAGTTCTACTAAAGACCTCATCAAACCTTACAAAGAACCTGAACAAGCTTTTAATTCGCTTAGGAAGCTTTTCAATACAACAAGCCTTGATTGCTCGAGTTCAGTAGAGCTCGATTACTGTAACACCCCTAAAATTATCGAAGCGGAAGATTGTGTCACTGGGGTATTACTTGATAGCTCACAGTACAGGTTACAGAAAACGACTGTAAATGAAACGTTTTGAAATAATTTATCATTCGATTAAGTAAAACATCAGAGTTTAACAAAGAGGTCCCACAAGTTTAAGTGATAAACATAAAAGTTTAAAAGTTTTATCGAATGATAATGATGCATTGTCTTCAAAAATATTTGTGCACCTTCACATGCTAGCTAATAGAAACCTGAGATAAACATGCTAAAAATTCAACACAAAGGTTGAGTGAAATTCATAGGTTTATGAATAAATAATGGACCACAAGATTTCAAGTTTAAGAGACAATTGATAAAGTAGTTATTATTGCACTAAGTTCATGACACTCAAAGCGTTAACTGGGTGTATCATAGAGATGATAATAAAGCCCTAGAAGTAGGTAATTTGCCATTATACCTAGGTATTCAAATATAGTGCGTTTGTGATATCCATCTGATCAACACAAACGGGATTCGTCAATCCCAATAGGCCTATTCACAATATTCGCGCTCACATGAAAATGATTAATGGTTCATGATGCTAGGGACTTATTTTTGGCAATAACGGTACTTAGGCAATAATCCATTCAGGTAAGCATACAGTTCAAAGCACTTGTGTCCAAATTTTAAAATACCATGTATCTCCCCCAATGGGTTTATAAATAAGTAAAAAATGAGGAAACCAAGACGTCCTACGAGGAACCTAAAAATAATATGTTGCGTCTTAGGTTTTTAAAATAATAGAATATGGATGCAAGAAAGTTTTATATATTTATTATATCAATCATGCAATTGTACATAGAGTTTTTAAGATTTATAAAGTGACAGGGACTAAAATTGAAAAGTTAGGAAAGTGTTACGAGCCCTAATATATATGTTGTCCTAAGTTCGCGTTTTATCATATTTTATAGTCCAAAAATCCTATTGTGTCGATATGTGGTTAGATTGTCCAAAAAAATGAGTTATCTGGTTTATTCCAGAAAGTGGGTCCTACCACTTCGGTTAAGTGTAAAATTTATCATATGTTAACAAAATTATAACTTATATATTTTTAAGTTTGTAAATAGTTCCATAATTTTTATTATCACTTATATTGTTTTTAGATGTCATAAAAATAGGGATAATTACTAAATAGCCAAAACCAAATGGATATTTCTACCCCGGTTGCCTTGGGCAATGCCCAGTTGCCCAAAAGGGCGATTGTTGCCAAAAAATTCACTGGAAATCCTTCGGTTGCCAAAAAATTCGGTTGCCTGGGAACACAATTATTTGGATTTCGGGTTAGATAGGGAACGCCATTGTGTTGGCTATTTGGTAATTATCCTAAAAATATACTTGACTTATTTTTAAGTAAGTTTTGATAAGTTATAGAATTTTAGGTTAAGTGCTGGTTTTGAATAAAAGTGGATATTCGTTACAAAAAACTCCATTTTTCCTAACTCGTAAGGAGTTATATTACAAATTTTATATTTTCGGAAAGGTATTTAAGTGTACTAATCAGATTTGTGGGTCCCACTGTTCTGAAAATTATATAACTTAAGTGAAATTACCATTTTACCCTAATATGTCAAGTCTGATCGGGACAGCACCTAACAGTCCCACCGATTTTGTGATAAGTTGAGTTCTGTAACTCCTTTTTATGCGGAGTTTTCGGATATGTTTAAGCTAATGTGTTACCTACAACTTTTATGTTTTGTGAAACAAAGGGTTCAATACAAATTGTTAGACTTTTTAGCCATTCAAATTTGGTGTACATTTTCCGACAACCTTTGCCGTTTATTTTCTAATTAATTCATCGGGTATCGTCTCACGACCAAATACCCAGAAAATTGAAGCTAAGAGATAGATCTACAGCCGTGTATTTTTACCTAAGTCTCAAAGTGTTCTGATTTAGTGTAATAATTACAAAAAAAGTCCCTGGTCCAAATGGTCTTTGTAAACTTAGTCCCAATCATAGTTTTAGGTAATTTAAGCTATGTACAATGCATAAATTAATACAACAAGCATATGAAACTTGAAAAATACATGAAATGAAATATAGATCAGTAGTGATGTGAAAAATATTGTGTGGTTTCATACACAAGTGGATATGGAACACAAGAAGATCTAGAATCAAGAGTACCAAGATGTAATCACCAAAACTCAAGCTTCCAAAATTTTGACACCAAATATACTTTGAGAAATCTTCTTTAAAACACTTGAGATCTCCTTGAGTAAAGAACTTGGATGAAGGAAATGCATCAAGAACTAAGCATTAGCACTTAAGTCTTCATTTCTTGCACCAAAATCTTAACTAGAAATAAAAAATTATGCGTGTGTTAGCTCTTGGATCTCACGGCAACAACAAGGGAAAGGAAGAAAAGAAAGTTTTTTTGTTGGTGGTTTTGAGATCTAGAATTTGAGTTGTATGGTTTTGTGTATATATATGGATGGTTTGGAGTTAGTGGGAGACAAAAGAAGGAATGACATAACAAGTGTCCTAAGACACTTGCCATAACCGGGCACCTCAACAAAGGTGGTGTGTTATGATAAATTTTGCTGATTTTTGGCTTAATGTGTGTGATTTAGTGTATAGTTTGATCCCGGTAATTACAAACGTGAAGTTTTTAAGACGCGGAACTTAAAATTGGGTAACGTAAAAATACAAAACTTACAAAAATATTAAAACTTGACATCAAAATCTATTTTGATATTTTAGTTGATCATTGAGCTTGTTTGGTGAATACTCGATGTTTAAAAATTGATACCACGCAAAACGCGAAATGTACAAAGTTTAAGTAAAAATAGAAAAATAAAAATGGAATATTTAAAGTATGACGGTAAGAAACCAAAATGCATAAAAATATATCTACTGAGTATTGTCATGTGTCGGTTTAGGTTAAATGTACATTTAACGACGTACACGGAATAACTTATCTAGTTATCCGAAAGAGTGAATTTACTTAAAATAAAAATATTAAGTAAACTTAAAATATTAAATATTGACCTCAAAATTGTGAATTGTTACAGTACCTATCCTTAAAAGGGGAATCCCGTCCCGGGATTCAGTTCGAGTTAGATGTTGATGATGTGTTGGCGAAGAGATGAGGATACTTCTGACACATCTGGTCTTCTCCTTCCTTAGTGTATTCTGGTCCTCTTCGAGAGTTCCAACGAACCTTGACAATAGGGATGCGGATTTGATTCAGCTGCTTGACCTCTCGGTCTATAATTTCTGAAGGTTCTTCTATAAAGTGCAGTTTGTCATCAATTCGAAGCTCCTCCAACGGAATGACAAGACTCTCTTCTGACAAACACTTCTTCAGATTTGAAATGTGAAAAGTGTTGTAAATTCCTTGAAGCTCTTCTGGTAGTTCTAACTTGTACGCTACTGGGCCAACCCTAGCTAGGATCTTGAATGGCCCGATGTAACGTGGACTTAGTTCCCTTGCTTCCCAAAACAAATCACGCCCTTTCAAGGCGAAACTTTGAGCATAACTCTGTCTCCCACATTAAACTCCAAAGGTTTGCGTCGTACATCGGCATAACTCTTCTACCGATATCTTGCAGCTTGCAGTCTGTTCCTGATTTTTACAATCTTCTCGGTCGTTTCACGAATGATTTCTGGACCCGTGAGTTGGACATCTCCAACTTTAGCCCAACAAACAGGTGATCGACACTTCCAATCATAAAGTGCTTCAAGTGGCGCTGCCTTGATACTGGCGTGATAACTTGTGGTTGTAGGAGGATTTGATTAATGCCAATTGATTATCCCAACTATTACTAAGATTAGTCACACATGCTATTGTCAATCTTAGGCAGGACAGGTAGTATGTGAGTGTAGCGGTTTTTTTTGAGGTTTGATCCTAAGTTTTGCTATGGGATTGTGCGTTCTCCTACTTAGAGGCATTGATAAAAAATTTGTCCGAAATTTTTATTTGAGTAAGCGTTTACACGAATTTGACCAAATCAATAATTCAAGAGACACAAAATTTCTTTGTTTGAGGTTAATAGTCGGGTAGAATAATGCGACCCTGAAAATTTTAAAGTTTAGTAGAACGAATTTTAAATATGGTGTAAATAAAAAAATTTCACAAAATCAATGTTTAACCGTTTCTTAACATACAAAAGTTCGGTAAGGTTTGACTAGAAAATTTTTAACTTGTTAGGATAAGTATTTTAGAAAAATCACAAAGAGTTTTATGGTTAATATAAATTCCTTATATAAGTTCTTTAAGAGTGAAAACATTAGGGAAGCAGGTATAGTCGGGTATGCATACCTATATAAATTTTCAAAGGTTTAAGGACAGATTCTAGTTTCCAATGCTTGGTAGTGTTTGGTCGCTAAATATCGGGTGAAGTTTATAGATATGGTACTTAATTCACTTGGGCAGTACTGGGATGTATCATGACTTATATTGTTGTGCTAGTAGTCTGAAATTAAGTCATGAGGTGTTTTCCTTGGTTACAAGTGAAAGTTGTGTATCAATGGCCGTTTGGTATGTTGAGACTTCTTGGCAACTCAGTGTGGGAGTGAGGTTATATCAAAATGGATGGCTGAATAATCAAGAACTCTTAGAGGACACAACGTCGTAAGAGTGGTTGTACATTGATAGTCCAACCGAAGGCATCCATTACTTACAAGGGAAAATCTCATTATATGGTGTGGAGAGGGTGAATTGTACATTGACGGAATAGTGTCAAGTCATGGTGTATTGTTATTCCTAGTCGTGGATAGAGATGCTTGATTCACCTCTAAGGTTTGGTTTAGTGAGCAACGGTGTTTTGGATCACTCTTACGTCCCAGTCAGGCTAATACTCTCAAAGAATTAGTTGAAGGATTGGGCAATTGTCCCAAAGATACTGTAATATCCCCGTAAATAGTAAATGTAAATAATTAATGAGATCAAGTATATAAAAGTTAATATGAAATAATCCTAATAATCAATATTGTAAACATAATGTTATAAAATCTGCAGGCACGGAGGGCGTAACGTGGTATGGTGTAAAGTGGTCCATTTTGAAAATGCAGTTATAGTCCAATGTTTAAAAACATTTGGTTCTCTATAACTATAGCTCTGATGCAAATTTGTAACACCCCCTAAAAATTGAGTTAATAGCGGAAGACTTAATAGGGGTATTACTGGTAGGATCATAGTTATAATCATAGAAAACGACTCAAAAGAGACGTTATGTAATTCATTGTCATTCATTTTAGAAATGCAAATACAAAAAGGGAATTTCAGCGTTTAATGCTCCACAAAAGATATTGTAAGTTTGATATAAATGACTTAATTTTATTTGACACCAAAACCATCCTTTAATGCCCACTCCGTGCCTCAAATGCTCTGATAATTTCTTGAGAAAAACATGCTTAAAAGTGTCAACACAAAGGTTGGTGAGTTCATAGGTTTATAATAAAGCAGTAAAGTAGGACCTTGATTGAAGCATGTGACCATCACCATAAATATGATGACACATCAAAATAAATGATTAATTACGCTAGCACTAAGTTCATACAACCGAAGCTTGACAATATGCATGCTCTAGAAGCACATTAAATAAAGGCCCTTGTAAATGTCTATCCCGAGACATTAGTGATTTGACATGTTATACGCTCCCATTTGGTCAACCTGACCAAACCAAACGGGGTAGTCAACCCCAATAGATCTATTTATACCATTTGCGCTTCCCAAGTGGAATTGACGGTTCATAAATTTGGGCATGATGGGGATACTACTCTTAGGCTATTCCTTGCGTAATAGTTTGATAAAACATGAGTAAAATGTTGGTCCTTAAAAATATGTTTGCATGTTTCTCACCCCAAAAATTTTATAAAGCAAATAATAATAGTAAAAGTGGGGCTATGACTCACCTTGAATGTAACTAGCAAAAGTGAAATGCGAAACCAATTGAATAAAGGGAACGGCTCCAACAAAGGACCTGGAATATAATAAGGAAGTCTGAGATTTTGACGGTTATGGCCTAATACGAATAATGACTGAAAATGATATCGGATGACGGAGTGGTTTGTGATGAGAGTGAATGATATGCTTAAAATGCTTAAAGTTCAAAAATAATATTATATATAATATTATCTTGTTTTTATGTTATTTAAATCATAAATATCGTTTCCTCGAAAATGGTTTGAATAAAACGTTAAGTTAATCGTGAAAAATCCGTTATAAATAAATATAAACGTTATATAATAAATATTGAAAGAAATGAAATAAAATGCACGTGAAACACATGAAAAACGTAAAATATAAAATTGAAATGAAAATAAAGTAAAGTTACTGTTGATACTTGTAATTATACAAAAATTACACTTTCAACCCTAATGGCGTAATATTTGCACCGTTAGTCCTTAAATTATATTTTTAGTCCAAAATTCCAAAAAATGACATTTTAAACCATAAAGTTTTTATTTCAACAATAAATATTCCCAAGTTAAATATTGGACAGTTTATACCCTACTTTTACCAAATTGACAGTTTTAGTCCATGAGTTTGAAAATATTTCCAAAACTAGTCCTTTTTGTACAAAATGTTTAGGAAACAGTTGTCGAGGTTTTTGTAAGCTTATTTAAGCTAAATGGACTACTTATTAACAGCTTATTATGCGAAAAGCTTATTTTTGAAATAAATGGGCTTTTATAGTTAAATCTCAGCCCGATAAGAAAATAAAATGCGTGGGATTTGAAGGGTAAATGGGCTCACGTTTGGGCTTGATTTAGGATTACAAAAGCATTGAAAAACAGTTGAATTCGATTGCTTATCAGAATAAGTCAAAAAATGGTTATTGGGCTTATAGCCCACGTTAAGTTTATAAAAGGGATTTTAAAAACGTGCGACTAGCGTTTACTTTGGACAAATTCGAATGGGTTTAAGGCTTCATGAGGGAAAACTCCAAATTAGTTTTAGGAAAATAAGCTAGGGAAAAATCAGTAGGAACAATAAAAATGCTAGGTCGTGTTTAAATATTCGGTTATATATATTTATTTCTAAGCCGAGTTGAGACATAATATAAATTCAATGCATGCGTGATAAAATGAATTCGAAAGTGAAGTAAATGTATAAAATGAATATGAAACGTGAAATAAACATGTAAAATTTTTATTCTAGCCTTCCATACAGGAGGCATGCTTATGAAATGCGTGAAGATAAATAAACGAGTACGTTAAAGACACAAAATAAATTTTATACGTTCGAGTAAAAGAAAATAATGCATGAAATGATAGAACTTCTAATAGAAATAGTTTAGAGAATGATTAGAAATCTTACAACACCACAAGGGTGGGTTATACGCTTGGGTTGATCAAAGGCGGACTCGAAATGGATTTTTACGTATGGTTAAGAACTCGTATAGCAAAGGAATGGACTTGGCCTTCTCGAACTTAGTTACCAGGAGAGTTTAGAATGTTTTGAGAGTGTGTGTGAGTATGTAAAATAAAGGAAATGGTTTGTGTTTGGTTTTAACAAGATGCATGCATTTAATATCAAAATATAAACTCCCACTTGCACAAGTTGATGCTATCTTCGACCATGGCATAGTTTGGATAGATAAGGAATATATTCCTGTCATTAATGAGCTAGGAGGAGGGCTAGAAGGCTAGAAATGAAATAGAAAATGTTTACGTGATAATATGTATCGTACGTATGGTTTAAGGGTCCAAAAGGAATTCTAACGTGTGATATTGATGATATTTGTGAGAAAATGAGTTTACAAACATAAAACAAGTTTTAGAAATCAAATTTACATGGTAGAAATCGTTTGAATGCAAAATGGATCAATTTTAGAAAAGGTTATACGGTTTGAAATAATTGCGAGATGAGTTTACTTTGGCCTTGGTTCATGGATCAAACGTTTAAATTAGGACTTGAAATTTGGCATTATATTAGAGTGAGGTACAAAGAAATGAGAGAGCCAAAAATATATACAACTTATGTATCGAATTTCAAAATAAAAAGGGCAAAGCTAAGGCACTTAGGTCGATAAAATTAAAGAAGAAAATAAATTAAGGAATTTGAATTGGGTCGAATGAATAGTAATGGGTTATAGTTTTGGGCTTACGAATAGTATTAGAGTCCATTGGGTTTATATTGAGTGTGTTCGGTTATCCGTGGTCCGCGTGTGAGCTCGTTCCAATGTTTTGAGAATTAACGTAATATAATAAACAAAATTTCAAATTTTGCTCGTAAAATGGTTAACTGAACTGTAAATGATAATTAATACTTGATTAATGTTTACAAATCACTGGGGAATTTTACGGGTTGTTACAGGTTATAAGTCAGCCCATTGTATGTTCCTAGCCCTTTTCAAAAGTTTTATTGGTCTCTTTATTGCTTACTTCCATCGAGGGGTCCTCCTCGTATTGTTAAGATCTTATTACATAAGGTACGTGGACAAGTTTCTCATCGTAGATGATTGTGGTATTTCAGCAACTAGACCGTACTAAAAAAATGTCTAAGCCTCAAGTTCTGTGAGCACTAGGTCGATGTCTTATGGGTATCTAGTAGGTTTAGGGTGCAACCTCAAAAGATGACGTCGGTTCCTATTAGTAGTCAGATGGCTAGTTCGTTGGTACACTTAATACTTAATGCGGAAGGTAGAGTCTAGAAGAATGTTGTTGATTGCTACTAGCAATCTATTGGTTGATTCAGTAGTGTACTTAGTGTTAAATGCGGAAAGTACGACTTCGATTAAGAGACTGAATGCAATCATCATCACAATTTACACCGATTTTTAAAGTGAAGGTATGTCTTAGTCACCCTTGGGGTTATAAGTCATTCGGTAGTTATCGAATTTAGAGGTTGTCTGTTTGATGGTGGAATTTTTGAAATCGAAAGATGTGAAGTAAAGCGAGATGTCATAAGCTTAATTTTCGTATGAATTCTTATGGTCATAATCGTAGGTAATCCTGTTGGTAGGTTTCCCTTTGATGGTTAGTGGTGTAACTTGACCTCTCGAATTGGAACGTGATGCGAGACAAGGCTTAATTTAGGTGACAAGGTTAGGTAGAAGTTTATCTGGTTACTGTGTTTACTAGTATGAATACTCATAAGTTGCACTTCTTTTGTCTACTCACGTGAGTTTGTGATTTCTCGAGAATGAAAATAGAAAATTTGACTTTGATAAAATTTTAGTCAACCATTCTTAGCATAGCATGATCCTACCTGATTATATATAAGTGATCAGGCTTTGTATAGTTAAGGTCCAACGATGCAATGCTGAGTTTAGTTATTAGAAAAATATCGGTCCTTCTGTTTGCGAGGTTACAACATAAAATACTTTTCAAGGAAGTAAATAGTTCAAGGGGTTATTACAGAATATTTTGTAAAGTAACGGCGAAATAGTTTGTAGAGTAATAGTAACGCAGTTTTATTGCTTAAATAGACAGTGGCTAAAGCAGTCCACAGGGGAGTGAAATAATTTTATAAGGTGTTAGTAAAACTTGTAGGATAATTGTAACATAGTTTATAAAATGCTAATGAAGCCATTTGTTGGTTTATAAAATAGTAGTCAGGTAGCGAATTGGTTTATTACATGCTAATAATATAGTTTGTAAATTAATTAGTGAATTAGTTTATAGAGCAATTAGGAAAACAATTCATTGTTTATAAGATAGTAGTAAGGTTACAAATTTGATTTTTATGATATAGTGGTAGGACAATTCATAGGATGACGACAAAATGGTTTGTAGGATATTTGAAAACAGTTTGTGTGTTCATAGCGACACGGTTTATTATTTTATTAGGGGTAGCAAGGTAACCAACTGGTTTATAATATGAATACAAATAGTTGAAAAATGATGACAAAGCGGTTTATTAGGTGGTAAAGTAGTTTGTATGAGAGTGACATAATGATTGATGGAATAGTGACAAACAATGTATAAAATTTTTTTAGCGAAATGGTTTATAAGGTGATAGTAATGGTTTCACAGATAATAGCAAAACTGTCTGTAAGGTGTTTACAAAAATGGTGGTCAAAATAGTTTTTAAATGGGTAATACAGTTTATAAGAATAATTACATGCACATGGAGTGTTTCTAGAAGAATAATTACAAGATAGCCGCCCATGGGCTCCTAATGAGCCGTGGGCTATTACAAACATAGAACCCATATTTAGAGCAACTTAATAAATGAAATGGCCAAGTCTTGAATACGTGAAATGCGTTCCCAACAATCTCCCCCTAAGACTTGGTCATCTTGGTTGCTCGACGTCATCTTTGCTTCTTGGGCTTCTGACGTCTTCATAATCTTTGTTCTTTGTTCTTGATCTGATATGATATGGTATGGTAATGATCTGCTGTCCTCCGATGGTCTTTAGTACTGGTGTCTTTACGTCGTATCCATCATGCTCATATGTTCTTTGACTTTTGTTCTTCATATATCACGCAGTTCTCTCTTCATAAGCTTGATCTTTGACTTGTGAAAGATTAACATACTTGATCTTTGACTTTTCTTGAATTACTTTGAGCTTTTGATATTCCATAGTCTTTGTGAGAACTTTGCTTCAGAATATGAGCATGATGGAAATGTGATGGAACTCCAGGTATTCATGATTCGCTGCAAGTAAACAATTAGCAATAAATCATCCGGCACTTACAGATTTGGACTTCGAGATCTTCAACAGCATAGTGTGAAGACTTTCTCTAATCCAAGCCCAGGCCGTTCTGAATCGGATACCCCCGAAAGGGCTTACACGGACACACCGAAGTACACCTACGATTCAGTGAGTCGCTGGAGATCACCCCACGACTGTAGACCACTTTTGGAGCAAACACTAAGCGTAATCCACAAGGGATTACCGAAGTGACCTGCTGTCAGGGCTGTTTGATGTTGACCCCGGCAGGATTTCCATTCAATCACTGAGAATCACACATGTGGTTTCTATCATGAATGTTCTCGGCAGATTGCAAAGATCTGCGAAGGACAATCCTATGATTTACAACTGGTGTTCTTATTGTTGAGCAGCCAGTGTATACTAAGTGTACCTAAGAGATCTTTGATGAATCTCATGGCTCTAGACTCAATTTAGTGCACATTTGTTTGGTCGTCGGAGGCATGGAGCAGAGTGCCTCCTTTTCAATATCAACACATTTCGTAGTGAGAGGTTGATAGATGATGAAAGGTTCTCCGTGTGAAATGAAACAAGTGCCTTTTGAAAGACACCTGAGTGGCTAGAAGGTTAGTGCAGTTCATCACTGGGTCCATGACGACTTTGTTCTTCAATACCGGTGATGCCCAATCAACCAGTAGATTATGTATTGAACCCGGTGACTGCCCTAAGGTTGAACAAATGGAAGGCTATTTCTTTTCACCCTTTTCTTTACTTCTCTTTTTAATTCTTCAACCCCTTCTTTCTCCTTTCATTTCATATCTCCTTTTTAATCATACCTAGGACTTTCTAGTTCTAAACTATTGGTATTGTCCTTGGGTAGATCCCTCCGGCTCTGGCGGATCATAGGACGGTTATTCCTAACCTTAGTCACCTTATAACTCCATGACTATCCTATTGATGCCATAAACCAAACCATTTTAAAAATCTCTCAAAGTGTTTATGATTATGAAAACATATTTTGATAACACTTTGAGAGTTTTGTGATTTTCAGAAAGACTCCCCCTTAACATGTGCTCATAAGTGATTAAGATAAATTCGCACATGTCGGGTAGAGTTGGCACTTTTTGAATTGATTGATTTTCAATGAACATGATCGTCGCGAGACAAGCTTACATCACTAGTAGAACTAGCTTGAAATTATAACCCATCCAGATCACATTCAAGGAAAATCGCTCGAAATCGGTACATTCTACTCAGACACATCCTTTGCGAGACACGCTTACATCACCAGATAAACTGGCTTGAAATTATTACCCATCCAGGACATGTATTTTTGACTACTGACTTTTGCTATCGTCAATTCGAGGGTCAATTCTGAGCCTAGCTCACATGAGATATCATCTTGCAAGTTACCATATTTTGATCATATCGTTATTCTCCTCCTCAAAAATAGCATAGTTATGATATTTTTGACAAACGTTTGATAAAAAATATGCCATTTGAGTTTTGTGGGAAGAATATTCAAGAACTTTTGTTTTAGAACAAATATTATTTTTCAAATACTCCCCCTTAACGAGGGAATACTTGTCCTTATGAGCAAGCTCGGTCATAGTTTTGAAGTTCAGGTGAGACATCCGTTTGTGCCATAGCTAAACTTTTGTGGGTTGTGCCTTGGATAGTAAGCATATTGGAGAGGAAGCTGTTATGCCTTCGAAGGAAATAGTATACAGACTGGTGCCACGTTTCCTTTTCATGAGGTCATTCCCTTCAAGATCTCGAATGAAACAAGTTTTCTCTCTAAATGCCACTTCTAGATCACCATCACAAAATTGTCCGACTGAGAACAAATTATGACCTAGGCCCTCAACGTAATATACCCTGCTAATTTAAATGTTCCCGTTGACATAATCACCGTATCCCATGATAGCTGCGAAATGATCATTCCCGAACCTGACAGTGCCAATGAACTTCGCGACGAAGTTTACTAGAAGCTTTAAATTCCCTATCACGTGCCGGGAACACCCGCTATCAATAATCCATAGCACAATTTGAATTACCTGCATCACAAGAAGAGGACACAGGAGAGTTGGAACCGGTAGATCCCATTGGGTTAGTAATACATGTTTTAAGCATCTTTGGAACCCATGTAAAACTAGGTTTATATTGTAACCAACACTGCCTCGTCCAACTAGTTTGTGCTTTCTTCTTAGTGAATGTGCTAGGTGAATGTGCTTTCTTCTTAGTGGCAACTACGGGCTTGTCAACGGTGGTCTCAGAAACTACTTGTGGTGGTTTTCCTAATATGGACTTAGCAGTGGTTATGGGCCTATAGGATTTGCCAGAAGTACGTTTCTGTCTTCTTGACAAAAGGGTCTTAGCAATGCATTTCTGATGATTTCCAGATAACATACTAGTGCGACATAATACACAATAAGCATCAGCCATAATAGCATTAGAAACATTCAAAGATTCAACATTCATTACATCAGATTCAGAATGACACTTAGACAAGCTAGATTCCAAACTAGACGTAACATGTGTCTTATTCAAACTACTAAGATTAACTTTTACTTCTGCCTTCTTAGATACTCCACTCTTAGGTTGCCAAACTCTAATATTCTTTTGAATTTTCTTTTGACTCTTGGTGGTCTTTGAGCTTCTAGCCTTAGATGTGGTGCCTAATCCTGTGGAGGTTAAAGTATTCACATTAGTAGTTTGTGATGATGCTTTCTGAGGTGCCTTGTCTACTTGGTACATTCCTGGTGCAATCACATTATTTAATACAACTTTCCCTTTGTTAAGAGTTCTGAGTTTCTCTTTCATTTCAATGATGATGTGGTTTTGTTCTTGAATTTTTGATTCCAACTTTCTATTTAACCGAACAGTGTCATTTCGATTTTCACAAACTTCAGCAATATCTTTTTCATACTCTAAAATTTGATGTTTTAAAACCTCATTTTCTTTTTCAAGATTTTGAAGTGTTGAAACACAAACATTTAGAGAAGACAAAGATTCTTTTTGACTTTATAATGCTAACTCAAATTTAATACTTTGAGTCTGAAACCTATCCAGAGTTTGACGAATTCTGAAAATTTCTTTTGCACATTTAGTTTCCACATCATCACTGATTTGTCTGAGTCTCTCATTTTCTTTTCTCAGATTTTCATTCTCAATTCCCATTGTCTCAATTTCAACATAGTGATCATCAACAAGCAATTCATTGCGCGACAAATAGATAGCATTCATAAGTACAAATATCACATCAGAACTGAGAACATTCATCAAGAGTCGATCAACATCTTTTTCTAAAGCTTTCTTTTGACCTTTTTGTTTTGCAATTTTGACATCTTTTGCTTTGAAAATACTCATCATTGATACAACTTCTGACTGGAGTTCCTGTTCCCATTGAGTTGCACAAAGTCGCAGGTGATTAACAAGTGGCAAGAATTGTTTTTGAAAAACTTCTCGCTTTTCTTTCTCATAAGGAGAGAGAAAAGTGGAGATTTTTATTTCAGAATTTCTTTCAATTGTGTTTTCCAAAAGTTGAATGTCCTCCATAAATGTTTTGAAATATTTAAGAATGCGACATTCCTTTAGCATTTGTTCATTAACACCTTGACTTGGTAAAGGACCATTGATTTGTGCAACAGTGGTAACTGGACCAATGTCAGATGAAGTATTTGTTTCATTTAAAGAGCACGTTTGTACAAATTTCTCTTTCTGAGGTACAAAAGATCCTTTAATGTGAGGTGCTTTTGAATAATCATATGGTTTGTTATATTTTACATGACTCATCTTTGATCGACACTCAATATCATGTTCTTCTTCCTCTTCAGTACTACAAACAACCACACGTTGAAAAGTATCATCAAACAACAACTCGGCACTGTACAACTTAGGGTGTGCCTCAAGTGCTTTGTTTAAAAAACGAGGTTGATCACATCCGATTGCAAATCCATATCCGCGAGGATTTGGTTTGACAGTTAGATTTCGAAGAGCTGTTACAGAATTAACCGCTTTATAAACAACGTTTTGAAAATCCTTAAGTTTGCCTTCCAATGTCACAATTTCTTCAAGATATGAATCGACACATTTCCTTGAAGCTTCTTTGTGTTCAGAAAAATTTGCTTGACAAGTTGACAATTCTGTTTTGGTTTTCAAAATTTCCGTTTGGAGAATGTCAACCTGTTTTTGAAAACCAAATATTTCTTGTTCCTTTTGTGAAATTATTTCATTCTTGGAAACGGTCAATTCACGAATTTGATGTTCCAAATTTTGTACTTTTACGTATGACTCTTGGAATGCAGACTCAAAACTTTTCTCACGTTTTTCTTTGTTTTCAAAGTTTGAAAGTTGTTGCTTGTAGCACTCAAGGTCCTTAGTTAACAGTGCAACTTTGACTTTTAAGTTTTTGTTAATGTCATTGCATTTGTCCATCTGGGATCTATGTGCATTTAATTGTGATTGGGTGGCAAGCAATAATGTCATGAGTTCTGGATCCGAATCTGGCATAAGATCATTTTATTCAAGATGATCATGATTGTCATCATCAAAAGAATCATCAAATGAAACCACTGGGTTAATTTGATCATCATCAAAGGTAACCACTGTGTTTATTTGATCATTGTCTTGAGATGAAAATGATAAATCATTTTGAACAAAAGTTTCTTGTGCAGATGCAGATGTAGATGGTGAGGCAATTTCATAAATAAGGCAATCTGCATCAGATACCTGAGATAAGCCATCAGTGTCATATACTGGGCCTGTCTCGCTCATGTTCATCTCCTGCATGTTGGCCATTAACATGACTGTAGCATTAGCCTCCAGATCCTCCATTTCGTCATTAGAGTATGCATTAGCCATAAAACTCTGCTCCTTTTCTGTCAAAATTCCACTGGCCTTTTCATCCTTTAGTGCCATGAGAAGAGCTTCTTTATGGTATGCACTACCCATAGTCCTCGGCTTGGGGCATACATTAGCCATATGACCATTACCCCCACAATTGAAGCAAGTGATGGATGTATTAGCAATCCCTTTCACTTTTTCAGAAAACTAATTCCTTCTCTGATTGTTACCCATGCTGTTTCGACTACCTCCTCCTGAACTGAATCGTTGCCCACCAGAATTCCCCATGTTTCCTGAACCAAACCTTCCTAAAGACCAATTCTGAATCTCAACCCGTCCATCGTTAACTACTGCTTGATTTCTGGTGTTTGATGATGTCCTCAGACGATTGTTCGTCCTGTTGGAGAATTTGCTGAATGTACGGGCGATTAATGCAAAGCCCTCATTTAAAGAATTGAAGGCATCATCTTCATCAGTGTCAACATTAGAGTACATGCTATAATCATTGTTGTCTTATGGAACAAGTTGATTATCAGGGTATTGAGACGGTGCTTCATAAAGGACAATTTGGTTTTACGGTTGTGATGCAAAACCCGAATGAGGTGGTGGTGGTGGAACAAACTCTTGGTTTGGTGCAAAATGTGATTGAGCCATGAGAGGAAGTGAGTTTGAACTAGGTGTAACACCCCCGTTTTCGATATTCGCAGCGGAAATATAAGTTGGGGTGCTACTTCACGGTTCACAGTCATGATAACAGAAAATGACTCAAAAAGAGACGTTTTTGATAAAATTGTTATCATCCATTATTTAAATCAGAGTACATAAGATAGGTCCCAGAGGGAAGTTCAGAAATACGTTGTAAAAGTTACATTATTCATTTGAATGATAACATAGTGGACACTCTTTTTATAAGAAGAAAGTCCACAGTCACTCCGTGCCAAGATCGATCCTTTAAATACCTGAGATAAACATGCTAAAAAGTCAACACAAAGGTTGAGTGAATCTATAGTGTTTAAATTATAATCAATTTGAACACAAGCTAAATGGAAAGTAAAAGTTCAGTTCGTTATATAAATATATATTGCCCTAAGTCTCATGACATGCAAAACCATAATAGAACATTAACATTCATGAACTAATGATGTAATAATTACCCCATAATTAAATGTAGGTAACCTTGCCCCCGAGTAGGAGATTGCCGGTCTCTTTATTCTTTTCAAATATAATGCTTTGTGCACGTTACGGTAACACAAAGGGGCTGTCAAACCCAATAGATCTATCCACAATATTCATGCTCACCCGCAGGTGATTAGAGGTCCATGATGGTGGCTCTTTTTAGGCAATAGGTAACTTAGTCAATATCAATCAGGAAAGCATACAGAAAAATACTTGTGTTCGGTTTGGTAGCATGTATTTCCCCACATATTTGGAAAACATGTAAAAAGTGGGACTATGAACTCACCTTGATGATTTGGATGAGAAACAATATTAAACATAGCTAATAAATGTCTCCGGCACGCAACCTGTTTCGTTATGCTAAGTTTCAGTAATCATGTTCAGATAATAATATAGATTTCGATGTTCGTTTAGTTTCGTTTTGGTTGTTGATAAATGTTTAATGAAGTATTTTCGAAAGTTGGATTTTATTGTATTGTTCATTCTTATGTTTCCGTTTGTTCGTTACCAAATTAATCGTAAGTTAGTTTTTATTAATTATTATTAATAATAATATTTATAATATATTAATAATAATTATTATATATGAATTTATGCTTCTTACCCTATAGTTTTATATATTGATGGTTTATACCCCTGAACTTTCATAAAATGACAATTTTTACCCCTAAACTTTTATAAAATTACAATTTTTACCCCTGAAGTTTGGTCAAATGACAACTTTTACCCTTAGACTTTCGGAAATGACACTTTTTCCCCTTGAGCTGCTGGTCGACAACATCTCAGGTCCTTTTTATAAATTTACTTAGAGTTTTGGCAGAAATGGCCCTTGAGACTCCCTAGTTGTCTCACTCGATATCCTTATATTTCAAAAATGCGTTTTAAGTTTTGAAAAACGACGAGACTTTTCATGACTTCTTTACACTCTTTATTTTCACCATAGAAATAGCTTATTGGCAAAATACTAGCTTATCATTCGAGCTTATGAGACTCGAATGATTTATTTTGGTACTCGATATCGACAGAAAAAGGGTCAGACTATAAACCTCAATATCTTCGTAAATACTCGATCATTTTAACTCATTCTTTTTCCAGTAATTAGCTATCTAAGAGGTCTGTTATGTGACGAAAAACTAGAATTTTTAATGTACGTTTGGTGGTCGAATTCTGTGTCCAAATGTCCAGGTTTGATCGACCTAGCGACTGAACCAAAATTAAGAAAAAGACTTGATTTTCATTTCTGGGTTTTTCACTTAGTTTATTCGACTTATTAACATTTTATTTAGTATCTTTAAGTTATTTTTAACATGTTTTAAACATTCCTCATGTTGCAAAATTTAGTTTTTACCCGATATAAGTTTATTTGGGTCGCTCGGTTATAAAATGAAATAAGGTAAACGTTTTAGTTTCTAGGTTTCTAATCCCCTTTTAATATATGTAGATGTTTTTATTATCATCACTAAATCTCCTTTTAACTCGTTTTAGGTTTACTTGATTAGAAATAAACTAGGGTTTCGGTTTAGGGTTTGTTCGACTAAAACAAAGAAAAAGAAATAATTTGTTTTTAAGCTAGAGTTTGGTTAGACTATTTTTAATAATGATCTAAAGGTTATTTAAAGACAAATAAAAGTATTGAAAAGGGATTTGAGAATTTACTTAGTGTTATGACTCGATAAGGGTTTCACTAGGCAAAATGGCTTGAACCGATTAACTAGAGTTTCCTCCTTTCTCCTTAGCTTCGATTTAGGTTTATTTGGAGTGAATGTGAGTGAGTTTGATCAGAAGTGAGTGAGTAATGGCAGTGTTTTACTTGTGTGTCAAATTATGTTGTGTAGAATACTTGTGTGTCAAATTACTTGTGTCAAATGTAGGTCGACATTTATAGGGGAAGGGTTTAGGGTTTCTAGGATAGTGATAAGGAGACAAGGGCTGAGCAAATCTGCAAATGGTGCCACTTGGGAAGAGGAGGGGGAAGTATTGAGGTAGTTTCTCCCTTACCCTGTGCTATGTCCAATATTCTAGACCTAGTGTTATCTTTCTAGAGACCAATAGATGTGTAATTTGGAGAGTGATGCCATGTGGATTCATTTAGGGTTTAGAAATGTTATGGAGAAGATAGAATTTGGTTTAGGTTAGTCGAATTCAAACTATGTAGGAACTAGGGTTTGAATTGTGCAATAGAGTGTGGTACCTTGGGCTTGATCAAGTGTATTCTAGGGTCAAAGTGAGTAACTAACTTAGTTTCTATAGTTTAGTTAATCATTTGTATTTAAATTTAATTTTGAATTATATATTTACAAATTAACATATACCGATTTCTATTTAATTAAGAGAAATTCATTTTGTGCATTGAGAGGTTGTGCTATAGACTTAGGAGGATTGTACTAAGGTTTAAAAATTAAGAAAAATATATTCTTAATGTTTCCTTAATTTATTTAATTTTTATGTAATTTTTATTAGACTTTTAATATATATAAATGAGGTTTTTAAGTTCTATGCATTAAAGAGTTGTACCTTGAGTTTTAAAGACTTGTACAATTATTTAATAAGTTTACAAAGTATTAAAAAAAATAAATGTTATGAAATAACTAATTTTTAAGGTTATATTAATAATTGAGTTTTTATGCTTAAGGGACTTGTACTTTGCTTTTAAAAGACTTGTACATATATATTTTGTAAAATTTATTTATATATTATTTAGGGTTTGTGATTTTATTAAATAAAATCATAGTTTTGTGGATTTTAAGGTTTTATCGGGAGTTAAAGTGGAATTAGAGTTTTTGTGCTTTAGTAACTTGTACATTGGTTTTATAGTTTAGTTATTCCTAATTGTTTTTGTAATAACTTAGGGTTTCGTTAGAAACTCTAATTAATGATGGAAGTTTAGTTTGTCTCGCGAATAATCGTAAAATGGCAAATGGTAGATCGTAATATCTCTTATGGAAATGTTTATATAAAATAAACATTTACTTCGATGGGTTGGGCTGTGTTGCGTGGGATCACGTATATCGAAAATGTGAGTTACGTCACATTAAATAGAAATCACAATCAGATAATATAAAAAAATTTATATTCAGAAAAAGGAATAAGTATTCTTATTAGAATATGAAATTGTTTATTACGAGGCGAAAAATTTACAGTGGTTTTAGTATCCCCCCGTTGACGGGAATCTCATCCCGAGATTCAGTCGGTGTTGGTTGAGGTAGGAGGGAAAATATGTGGATATTTTGTTCGGATTTGATCTTCACGTTCCCAGGTAAATTCTGGTCCTCTTTTAGAGTTCCATCTAACCTTAACGATGGGAACGCGGCTTCGCTTTAGCTGTTTGACTTCTCTATCCATGATCTCCACTGGTTCTTTCAAAAAATTGAGTTTGTCATTGAGACGAAGCTCTTTCATGGGAATCACAAGTTTTTCATCTGATATACACTTCTTCAGATTAGAGACGTGAAAGACGGGATGAATTTTACTAAGCTCTACAGGAAGCTCTAATCTATAGGCTACTGGACCGATTCTATCTAGAATCTTGAATGGCCCGATGTACCTAGGATTCAACTTTCCTCGCTTTCTGAATCTGATCATGCCTTTCCATGGCGATACTTTCAGCATTACTTTGTCTCCGACTTCAAATTCCATAGGCCTTCATCTTGTGTCGGCGTAGCTTTTCTGTCTATCTCGGGCTGCTTGCAAATGTTGTCAAATTTGCACGATTTTGTCGGTTGCTTCTTGAATTGTCTCTGGTCCGGTAAGTTGGGACTCTCCAACTTCTGCCCAACAAACAGGTGATCGGCACTTTCGTCCATAAAGTGCTACAAATGGTGCTGCTTTTATGCTGGCATGGTAACTGTTGTTGTATGAGAATTCTGCTAAAGGCAGGTGCTTTTCCCATCCTTTACCAAAATCTATTACACATGCCCTAAGCATATCTTGCAACGTTTGGATAGTTCTTTCACTCTGTCCGTCAGTTTGCGGATGGTAAGCCGTGCTCATATCTAAATTAGTACCTAAAGCTGTCTGAAGCTTTTCCCAAAATCGAGACATGAAACGAGAATCACGATCCGAAATAATGGAAACTGGTACTCCATGTCGAGAGACTATCTCTTTTAGATATAATGGAGCTAAATCTTCTACTTCATCAGTCTCTTTGATTGGTAGAAAATGAGCTGATTTTGTAAGACGATCAACGATGACCCAGATGGCGTCATATCCGCTTGACGTCCTAGGTAACTTGGTGATGAAACCCATAGTTATTCTTTCCCATTTCCATACGGGAATCTCAGGTTGTGTCAATAAGCCGGATGGCCTTTGATGTTCAGCTTTTACTCGTGCACAGGTCAAACATTTACTGACATATTCTGCAATGTCAGCTTTCATATTTGGCCACCAGTAAAGCTTTTTGAGATCCTGATACATCTTTACAGATCCTGGGTGAATAGAATATTTGGATTTATGTGACTCATGCATAATCACATTTCTTAAATCACCAAATAATGGTAACCAACTTCGGTTCTTTATGCAACGTGTCCCATCAGGACGGAGTTCGAACGCCTTGTCCATACCTCTCAAATTCTCAGCCTGAATATTTTCTTCCTTCACTGCTTCAGTTTGTGCATTGAGAATTTGGGATGACAAATCCAAATTAATGGTCATGACTAAGGCTCTGACTTTAAGAGGCTTAATTCGTTCCTTCCTGCTTAAAGCATCTGCTACAACATTTGCTTTTCCAGGGTGGTAACGAATTTCACAGTCATAATCACTTAACAACTCTATCCATCGGCGTTGCCTCATGTTTAGTTCTTTCTGGTCGAGAATGTGTTGAAGGCTCTTATGATCTGTAAACACAACGCACTTTGTGCCATACAGATAATGTCTCCAGATTTTATGAGCAAATACAACTGCTCCTAGCTCTAGATCATGAGTCGTATAATTCTCCTCATGAGGCTTAAGCTGTCTAGAGGCATAAGCAATGACTTTATTTCTTTGCATAAGGACTGCACCTAACCCTTAGTGCGATGCGTCACAATATACAATAAAATCATCACTCTCTTCAAGTAAAGCTAGAACTGGTGCTTCACAAAGCTTTTGCTTTAATAATTGGAAAGCTTTCTCCTGATTTTCTCCCCAAATATACTTCTTGTTCTTTTGTGTCAACTCCGTTAAAGATTTAGAAATCTTCGAAAATCCTTCAATAAATCTCCGATAATAGCCAGCAAGTCCAAAAAATTGACGCACCTCTGTGGGGGTTGTAGGTGTCAGCCAATTTTTGATTGCTTCTATTTTGGAAGCATCCACGTGAATACCATGGTGATCAATCACGTGTCCAAGAAACTGTACAGTGTGAATCCAGAAGTCACACTTGGAAAATTTTGCGTACAGTTGTTCTATCTTGAGTAGCTCCAAAATTAATCTTAGATGCTCCGCAAGCTCTTCTTCGCTTCGAGAATAGATAAGAATATCATCAATGAACACGATCACGAATTTATCCAAATAAGGTTTACACACACGATTCATGAGATCCATGAATATGGCTGGTGCGTTGGTTAACCCAAATGGCATTACTTGAAATTCGTAGTGACCGTATCTCGTTCGAAAAGCTGTTTTAGGAATATCTTCTTCCCTAACATGCAATTGATGATATCCGGATCTTAGATCGATTTTCGAGTAGACGCTTGATCCTTGCAATTGGTCAAACAAATCATCGATCCTTGGCAATGGATATCGGTTCTTTACCGTAAGTTTATTCAACTCTCGGTAATCGATACACATTCTAAGAGATCCGTCCTTCTTTTTGACAAATAGGATAGGTGCTTCCCAAGGCGATGTGCTTGGTCGAATAAAATTTCTATCCAATAACTCCTACAGTTGATTGGATAGTTCTTGCATCTCCGATGGCGCTAAACGGTAAGGTGCTCGTGCAATCGGCACTGCTCCCGACACTAAGTCGATCTGAAACTCTACCTGCCGAGCAGGTGGTAGTCCAGGTAACTCTTCAGGAAACACTTCCGGAAAATCTCGTACTACAGGCACATCTTCCGGTTCTTTCTCTTCCGTTTTCTTCTCAGTCACGTGAGCTAAAAACGCTTGACACCCTCTGTTGATGTACTTCATGGTTTTGACGCAGGATATTATGCTTATTCTGGTCTTACTTTGATTACCTCTGATAATCAAAGTTTCAACCCCAAAAGGAATGTGAACCACTTTTTCATCGCATATAATCCTGGCATGATATATTTGGATAGCCAATCCATACCAATGACTACGTCGAAACTTCCAAGTTCGATGGGCATGAGGTCGATGTCGAAAGGTTGGTTTAGTAACGTTAAGGTGCAATTTTGGATTATTGAGTTAGTGGCTACTAATTTTTCATTAGCCAGTTCGATTTCGTATGTGTTGTTTAAGGCAGTGGGAGTGAGTTCAAGTAAGGAAGCAAAAGTAAGCGATATAAAGCTTTTATCGGCTCTAGTATCAAATAATACTGTAGCTAGATACTAATTAGAAGGAAACGTACCCGTGACTACGTCGGAGTTTTGTTGCGCATTGCTATCTCCTAACATATAAACTCGTCCACGGGCACCATTTTTCTGATTGGCATTCGGCTTTGGGCACTGATTCTTATAATGCCCCTTCTCACCGTATCCGTGACAAGTTATGACCACTGGCTGCAGATTTCCTCCGGTTGCTTTACAATCCTTGGTCTGGTGTCCAACCCTCTGACACTTTGCGCATTTGACAAAGCATGGACCATGGTGGTGCAACGAGCATCGATTACATAATAGCTTCGTTCCAGAATAACCAGTCATCTCCATAGGAGTGGCTGTATAGGCTTTGGCAGTCTCTTGCCGACGGTTCTATTCATTGTTTCAATTTTGGTAGTTGTTTTGATGGTGGCGGTTGTTGTGGTGGTTGGGATAGTTATTGTGGTAATGGGTGATCCTCCGATCATCAAGCTTTCGCTTGTTATCATTATTTCCCTGAGCGGAATTGCGCTTTATCTCTCGTTCTATTAGTTGCTGAGCTACAGTCATGGCCTCTTCCAAAGACTGAGGCTTTGACACCGTAACATTTCCCTCGATGCTTTGAGGTAATCCTTCGGTATATTTCTCCAACATTTTCTTGAGATCAGGCACAATAGTTGGACACAGGAGAGCAAGTTCCTGAAACCTTCTATTGTATGCCTTGATATCCATTCCTTTCACTACAAGCTGGTGAAATTCATCTTCCAGCTTCTTGATTTCGGTACGGGGACAGTACTTCTTCAACATTCTCATTTTAAGATCATCTCAAGAGAGTTGATGGGCTGCTTCAATACCTAGGGTTTTGGCAGTAGCAGTCCACCAAGACAGGGCATCATCTAGTAAAGTCCCAGTAGCAAATGGAACCTTGCAGTCATCCGTACATCCACTTCTTACAAAGATTATCTCTGTACGTTCAAAACAACGAGCCAACACAGTTGCTCCTTCTGTTCCTTTGAAGAAAGTTGGTTTACAGTTTATGAAGTCTTTGTAAGTGCACTTGCGAGCATTCACTGTCTCGCTTTCTCCGTTGGGTCGGCTAGTGCTTCCGGTACGGGCAAATTCTGCTACTTGACTTTCGAGTGCTGCAGCAACACTGTCTGCAACAAGCTTTCGGATAGCAGCTTGGGTCATGGTTGGTTCGGGGGATCTACGAGAAATATTTCTATTACAAGAAAACATTCATTTAGAATTTGCATATTGACCTTATTAATTTAACAAGGTGGAATACTGTTATAATATTACAACAGTATAATATGCAAGTGATCAACACTGGTTATCATCAGTCAACAGCTTAATATAACAAAACTCACACCCACATGTAGTCATAAATAACTTGTAAATTTTTTCATTCATACAACAAAATTTATAGAAGTGTCATATTTATGCCACATACCCCATGGCTGGGAAAATTGTACAAAAGCTGTATCATATAAACTACATACTAGTGTTATATCTATACTATAGATCTCATAGCAGAGATATAGTACAAAAGATAACATATATGTATATATATCTTGACCTATTGACCACTAGAGGTTCCCTTAAGTCGATTCTCAAGTTCGACTATCATACTAATGAGAACCTGTATGTTTTCTTGGTGCTGAGCTTGTATCCCGGTCACTGTCACCTCTAGTGCCGCGATCTTGTTCTGGGCTGCTGCTAATTCTTCATTCCTTTTGATCATCTCTTCTATTAATTTCAGCTCATTGTCATAAACAAAAGGTATCTCCCGTCTGACCTGCTCAAAACGCATCTCCGACTCCTCACGATTTTCGTCTACCTTCCGCTGCACAACCTCTTGGCTTGTCAACAGATCTTCCACCCTATATTCGATGCCTTCAATACGCTCTAACGGTAATTCGTCTAGATGACCCAAGGCTGTCTCAATTTGTTCCTCTTGCCGTTCTAGCCGTGATAGAAGAGTGGGGACGGTCGGTTGCCGTTCTTGAGCTATTCGTAAACTTTCTGCTATCTCAAATACTCGAGGTGGAGTAGGTGATCGGGACGGAGCACTATATCGAGCTATAATGGCCCTGAACTCGTCACTAAGTTCATACGGAACTGATGGAGGAGAGAAGCGGGTAAATGACATAGGTGGAGGCACCGGAATAGTCCTTATTCTGGCCGTCCTTCGGATTCTTTCAGCAGGGACCGGAGGTATTTCCGTAATCGAGGGGAAATCTGGCTCAGATGGATCTTCATCTGTAAAAGTTTGAGCCCTCTCTCTGGCTTGCAGATAAGGATCATCAGGATGTGGCGTGACATCTGGCATTAGAGTATCTTCGGATGGTTCTTCAGAAGGATCGGACTCTGTGTCATGCCCAAATACCGAAGAGATTTCAGGGACCACCGTGACATCTGCTGCCAGATCTGACTCTGTTGCTTGTCCAAGTATAGTCGTGACGTTCGGTACAATTACGATATTTTCGGTATCCGAATTCGACATAAAAGTGATAGAATGAGTAGGGGAAATCATAACCCTGTAACCACCCGGTAATTATAAATATTGCACTATACAACTAAATGATTACGATAAACATATATAAATAATGTTTCAGAAATATTGTGGCACGGAGGACTTTCAGTTAAGTTTGTGAAAATTGGTTATAGTTCAATGTTTGAAAAAAAAACATTTGGTTCTCTATAATCATGTGCTCTTATTCCACTCTGTAACACCCCCGTTTTCGATATTCGCAGCGGAAATATAAGTTGGGGTGCTACTTCACGGTTCACAGTCATGATAATAGAAAACGACTCAAAAAGAGACGTTTTTGATAAAATTGTTATCATTTATTATTTAAATCAGAGTACATAAGATAGGTCCTAGAGGGAAGATCAGAAATACGTTGTAAAAGTTACATTATTTATTTGAATGACAACATAGTGGACACTCTTTTTATAAGAAGAAAGTCCACAGTCACTCCGTGCCAAGATCGATCCTTCAAATACCTGAGATAAACATGCTAAAAAGTCAACACAAATATTGAGTGAATCCATAGTGTTTAAATTATAATCAATTTGAACACAAGCTAAATGGAAAGTAAAATTTCATTTTGTTATATAAATATATATTGCCAGTCTCTTTATTCTTATCAAATATAATGCTTTGTGCACGTTACGGTAACACAAAGGGGCTGTCAAACCCAATAGATCTATCCACAATATTCGCGCTCACCCGCAGGTGATTAGAGGTCCATGATGGGGGTCTTTTTAGGCAATAGGTAACTTAGTCAATATCAATTAGGAAAGCATACAGAAAAATACTTGTGTTCGGTTTGGTAGCATGTATCTCCCCACATATTTGGAAAACATGTAAAAAGTGAGACTATGAACTCACCTTGATGATTTGGATGAGAAACAATATTAAACAAAGCTGATAAATGTCTCCGGCACGAAACCTGGTTCGTTATGCTAAGTTTCAGTAATCATGTTCAGATAATAATATAGATTTCGATGTTCGTTTAGTTTCGTTTTGGTTGTTGATAAATGTTTAACGAGGTCTTTTCGAAAGTTGGATTTTATTGTATTGTTCATTCTTATGTTTCCGTTTGTTCGTTACCAAATTAATCGTAAGTTAGTTTTTATTAATTATTATTAATAATAATATTTATAATATATTAATAATAATAATTATATATGAATTTACGCTTCTTACCCTATAGTTTTATATATTGAAGGTTTACTCCCCTGAACTTTCATAAAATGACAATTTTTACCCCTGAACTTTTATAAAATTACAATTTTTACCCTGAACTTTGCAAATGAAATTTTACCTAGCTTTTCCTTTTTCCCATTGAGCTGCTGGTCGACAACATCTCAGGTCCTTTTTATAAATTTACCTAGAGTTTTGGCAGAAATGGCCCTTGAGACTCCCTAGTTGTCTCACTCGATATCCTTATATTTCAAAAATGTGTTTTAAGTTTTGAAAAACGACGAGACTTTTCATGACTTCTTTACACTCTTTATTTTCACCATAGAAATAGCTTATTGGCAAAATACTAGCTTATCATTCGAGCTTATGAGACTCGAATGATTTATTTTGGTACTCGATATCGACAGAAAAAGGGTCAGACTTTAAACCTCTATATCTTCGTGAATACTCGATCATTTTAACTCATTCTTTTTCCAGTAATTAGCTATCTAAGAGGTCTGTTATGTGACGAAAAACTAGAATTTTTAATGTACGTTTGGTGGTCAAATTTTGTGTCCAAATGTCCAGGTCTGATCGACCTAGCGACTGGACCAAAATTAAGAAAAAGACTCGATTTTCATTTCTGGGTTTTACACTTAGTTTATTCGACTTATTAACATTTTATTTAGTATCTTTAAGTTATTTTTAACATGTTTTAAACATTCCTCATGTTGCAAAATTTAGTTTTTACCCGATATAAGTTTATTTGGGCCGCTCGGTTATAAAATGAAATAAGGTAAACGTTTTAGTTTCTAGGTTCCTAATCCCCTTTTAATATGTGTAGATGTTTTTATTATCATCACTAAATCTCCTTTTAACTCGTTTTAGGTTTACTTGATTAGAAATAAACTAGGGTTTCGGTTTAAGGTTTGTTCGACAAAAACAAAGAAAAAGAAATAATTTGTTTTTAAGCTAGAGTTTTGTTAGACTATTTTTAATAATGATCTAAAGGTTATTTAAAGACAAATAAAAGTATTGAAAAGGGATTTGAGAACTTACTTAGTGTTATGACTCGATAAGGGATTCACTAGGCAAAATGGCTTGAACCGATTAACTAGAGTTTCCTCCTTTCTCCTTGGCTTCGATTTAGGTTTATTTGGAGTGAATGTGAGTGAGTTTGATCAGAAGTGAGTGAGTAATGGCAATGTTTTACTTATGTGTCAAATTGTGTTGTGTAGAAGAGTGAAATGTAGGTCGACTTTTATAGGGGATAATGAAGCGAAAAGTGTACCGCTTTTAGGGAGTCATTTAAGCCCTAAATCATATTTATTTGATCAAATATTGCCCTAAATTGTTCCTTTTGTCATTTTAGGGACTTTGGAGAAGAAATCTGGAAAAGGAAGCATTTTGAACGTTTTTGGAGCATAAAAGTGAAGAAAACGACAAAGTCTCAAAAATCTGCTGGAAAAGTACCTGTGACGCCGTCAAGCCCCAGTGTGACGCCGTCAACCCTTGACGTGCCAGAGAGGATTTTGGAGGATTAAAAGGGGACGGCGTCAAGAAGGCCATCAAGAAACCCTAACCGCGGCGAGGTGACGGCGTCAGATCTATAACGTGACGCCGTCAGATCTGTTTTCCTATATATATTTTCATAATTTTTAGTCATTAGTGTGCAACTTTGTGAGGAGAAACCCTAAGACGATTTTTCTGCCATTTTTAAGGGTTTCATACCCTTGGATCTCCCATGTTCAATTGAAGATAAGTAATCAATTAATCATTCAATATGTCTATGTGTTGTTTGATTATATCTTGTTCTTGTCTTTTATTTAACATGCTAGGCTAGATTTATCTTGTGTTTGCTTAGATCTAATGAAACCTAACTATTGATTATTGGTTGTTGGTGTGTTATTAATTGTTATGGATGATTGTTTATCGATGTTAGGCTTAAGAAAACTGGCTAACCTCCTATACGGTAATTTGCTTGAACGTCTTAAGAAACATGAACCAATGCCTACTAAGGTTATTATGGATGTATTTAATGCATGAGCGAATTCTAGTGATCCCATGTTAGGAGCTTCTTAGCCGGCTCGACATAGGAGTGAAGTAGGAGCTTGTAGAGTTGGGGAAGTACGTACGCCACCCCACGATTGGTATTAAGGAATACACCCGTCATCCACGCAATTAATACACACTAATCAACCGGTAAAAGATAGTTAGGGAGTAAGGAAATCTAAGTAAACACATTTCTCTCCATATAAGTTCTACAACCTTTTTATTTTTAGTTATTTTATTTTATTTGCAATTGTAGTTATTGGGTTAGTTGACTAGCAACTAATTCCGCCCACTCCTTCAAACCCGATATTTTACTTGCTTTTATAAAAATATAAAAAATACAAAAAGAATATTCCCTCACCCTTAGACCTATTAGAGTAGTTTTTCAATCCTAACGACACTATTCCCCTAGAGAATGATCAATCCCCCGGTACTTGCCACTACACTATACTACATCGGTCAGGTACACTGCCTGGTGGGGATTGCAAGCCTCTTGAGATCCCTCGAGAGGTAAAACCTGTTGTAAGGTCGCAAAACCACGCATCAACTTTTTGGCGCCGCTGCCGGGGAATAGTTATTGTTTAGGTTGAATTTTTATTTTATTAGGTCTACTCACTAGATTCCTTTCTAGTGAGATTTTTATTTTATTTTTCTAGGTTTTCTTTAGTCTCTCTTTTTTTTCTTCGTTTCTTTGTTCGTAACCATTACCATCCGACATCATGTAAGGTGGTAATATCCTCGATCCCAACAACCCACCACCACGACAAAACCAAACTCGTAGAGCACACACCTTAGGAGGATATTCCCTAATTTTGGATGATAACCCCCCTAATCCTAGAATCACTAGGAGCCGTAGCTCGATCAAAACTTTGCCACACCCTATTCTGAACCCGAAAGGGAAATGCATAAATTAAGGCAACACCACCAAGCGGCCGAACCATGCACGATCAATTTTGATGATGCCCTCTCCGAGGAAGAATCCAATCTTCACTCTACACCTCCTAGCCCTCAAACCAATCACGATATGGAGGTTCCCGAAAACCCAATCCCTAAATCCCTCAAGGACTACTCTTCTCCCACCCCTCGCGGTTTTTCCAATGCTATTGTTTTTCCTAATGAACACACGAATGGGGTCTTGCGTGCAACCGACATTTGGCTTGCCCAAAGTGTATGCAAGTTTCACGGATTGAAAAGTGATGATCCAATCCAACACATCAAAGACTTTCTGAAAATAGTGGATACCCTCCATACGGACGGAGCCACTAGAGATACCTCCCGGCTACGATTCATTCCCTTCACCCTCTATGAGAAAGCCAAAGATTGGTATAACAAACTCCCCTCCGAGTCCATCTTCACATGGGAACAGCTTATCTCAAAATTCTATGAGAAATTCTTTCCCATAGGAAGAACTTCAACGTTAAGAGACGAAATCTTCCGCTTCCATGTTGGACCAGCTGAACCCATTCACGAATCCTGGATCAGATTCAAAGATCTAGTTAGACAAGTCCCTCATCATGGCATTGAACTCTGGCTTCTTGTCCAAATCTTTTATGACAGTGTCCCTAAAAGCGACCAATTTGGCATTAATAATTCGGTGAAAGGAAAAATAGCCAAACTAAGCGCTGAGGAAGGATGGAATAGAATAGAGGAATACGCAAATGATCAAGACGATACCTGGGATGAACCCGATTCGATCATGAGCGTTTCCAAGATCATGAAAGAGCCTCCTTTTGCTAGCCGGTTGAGTAGATTGAATGATCAAGTATCTTATCTTGACAAGTCACAACCAACTAAACGGTTATCAAACCCATACTTGATCTGTGACCAATGTGGTGGCGCGCATGAAGTGGAGGAATGCGGGGATGATACCACCACCGAACAAGTATGCTTGTCAAGCCACGACATCTTCGATGATCCTTCGCTCTTAAATTTCTACCAAAACAATGATTTTACCCCTTGGGGAAATCTTGTGAGAGAAGAGAGAGGAGGAGAATACCCTGACTACAAGGTTAGGAGCACTTTTGAGGATGATCTTGGGCATTTCATGCTTGAAAAGAATCTGCAACTAAAAGGTCTTGACAACCTCATCAATAGCCAACAAAACGACCTGAGGGCCAAATTCGCAGAACTCAACGCCACTCTCGACAGCCTTCGCAAACCTTAAACAAATCAAAGAGATCCCTTACTCGCCATCACCACTCGTGCTGGAACTACTACTAAGGATCCACCTTACCCAGCTCAACAATCTAACGTCATGGAACCCGACACCCCTCATGAGGAGGAAGGTAATGTGAATGATGGAAATCCCGAGCAAACCCCTCCGGTAACTCCCTCTCTACCTACTCCAACCAAACAGCCCATTAAAGTCCCATACCCGTCCCGCCTCAAGAATCAAAAGGTCGAAAATGATAATAAAAGATTCTTGTCATATTTGAAGGATTCGGTCGTCACCATACCCCTTCTTGATGCATGTTACCATATGCCCAAATATAGTACATACTTCAAGAAGCTGCTAACCAACAGAAAAAGGCTCGAGGGTCTTGTAACCTTAGGAGAAGAATGTTCTGTGGTGACTCAACGAGGGCTGCCAAAGAAGGTAGACGATCCAGGTAGTTTCACCTTGCCCTGTTCAATAGGATCTCTTTCAGTCAAGAATGCTTTAGCCGACTTAGGAGCAAGTATCAATCTTATGCCGCATTCCATGTTCCTCAAATTAGGGTATTCTGGATTGAAACCAACCCGTATGAACATCCAACTAGCCGATAGATCAGTCAAATACCCCTTAGGAATATGTGAGAATGTGCTGGTTAAGGTAGGGAAGTTCAAATTTCCAGTTGACTTCGTCATCTTAGAGATGGAAGAAGATGACCTAGTGCCCATCATTCTGGGGAGGCCATTCCTTGCAACTGCTCGCGCTGTTATTGATGTTCATGACGGCAAACTAACCTTACGAGTAATGACCGATAGCTTAACCTTCGACATCAAGGACACAATGAATCTTTCTCTCGAAGCAGCTAATCGGCTGTATTTCATCGGAGAAATCAATGAACTATCCGACGAGATTGACAATTGTATAGATGAACAGGTGGAAGCTGGTTGGTTGCGAGATGAAGCTTTCTTACCCATCTTAGAGGAGGAGAAGACTATGGATGTGAACGCAGTCTCCTTCTATCCCAGACAAGAAATCGAACGCTTGAGCTTCGTAAACCCGAGAACAAACTTAAACCTTCCATCATCGAGCCACCCACGTTAGAACTCAAGGAACTCCCAAACAACCTGGAATATGCTTTCCTCCAAGGAAAAGATCAACTCCCGGTAATCATAAACTCTTCTTTGAAAAGTGAACAAAAGGATAAACTCTTAGGAGTTTTAAAAAAATATAAAGGAGTTATAGCATGGAGTGTAGCCGACATCAAGGGGATTGACTCAACCTTTTGTACGCATAAAATCCTCATGGAGGAGGATTATAAACCTACCGTGCAACCTCAAAGGCGAGTAAACCCCAACATAAAGGAAGTCGTAAAAAAGGAAGTCGTTAAGCTCCTTGATGCGGGGCTAATTTACCCAATCTCAGACAGTCCATGGGTAAGTCCTGTACAGGTTGTACCAAAAAAGGGAGGAATGACGGTGGTTAAGAACGATAAGGATGAGTTAGTGCCTCAACGAACAGTAACTGGATGGCGTGTGTGCATCGATTATAGGAAGTTGAATGATGCAACCCGAAAGGATCATTTCCCTCTCCCATTTATCGACCAAATGTTGGAAAGGTTAGCGGGGCATGAGTACTACTGCTTCCTAGATGGGTTCTCAGGGTATTTCCAAATCCCTATCGCTCCTGAGGACCAAGAAAAGACTACGTTTACATGCCCTTATGGCACCTTCGCCTACGAGCGAATGCCCTTTGGACTATGTAATGCCCCCGCCACTTTCCAGCGCTGCATGACAGCAATTTTCCATGAGTTAATGGAAGACAGCATGGAGGTCTTCATGGATGATTTTTCGGTCTTTGGAAACTCTTTTGATCGCTGTCTTGCTAACCTTGAGAAAATGCTCAAACGTTGTGAAGAGACTAACTTGGTACTAAACTGGGAAAAGTGCCACTTTATGGTAAAAGAAGGGATTGTGCTAGGGCACAAAATTTCAGGAAGTGGAGTTGAAGTAGACCGGGCAAAAATTGAAGCTATATCCAAACTTCCCTATCCAACAACTGTCAAGGCAATCCGTAGCTTCTTGGGTCATGCTGGCTTCTATAGGAGATTCATTAAAGATTTCTCAAAGATAGCTAGACCAATGACTCAGTTGCTCGTGAAGGATGCCCCGTTTGACTTCTCTCAAGAGTGCAAGGATGCATTCGATCGATTGAAGCAGGAACTTACCCAAGCTCCAATCATGGTCACCCCTAACTGGGAGTTACCCTTTGAAATCATGTGCGATGCTAGCGATTATGCTGTTGGAGCAGTATTAGGCCAAAGGCTTAACAAACACTTTCAGCCAATATACTACACTAGCAAAACCATGAATCCTGCTCAAGAAAACTACACTACCACTGAAAAGGAATTACTAGCCGTGGTATTTGCTTTTGATAAGTTTTGCCAGTATCTTGTCCTTTCTAAAACGGTTGTTTTTACGGACCATTCAGCTATTCGATATCTTTTCACTAAACAGGATGCTAAACCGCAGTTACTTCGTTGGATCTTACTATTGCAAGAGTTCGATGTAGAGATTCGTGATAAGAAAGGAGCAGAGAATCTTGCGGCTGATCATCTCTCTCGTCTCGAAAACCCCAGCCTCGCTGAATCTGACAAGAGTGAGATTCGGGAGTCATTTCCTGAAGAGCAGCTCATGTCAATAAATGATTCTGAACCATGGTATGCGGATTATGCTAACTACCTGGCAAGTAGAGTCATTCCTGAGCATATGAGCAGGCATGAAAAAAAGAGGTTCTTCAATCAATTAAAGTAGTACTTTTGGGTTGAACCTTTCTTATTCCGCAGATGTCCGAATCATGTAATCAGGCGTTGTGTTTCGGAAAAGGAGGCTATCAGAATTATGAAAGAGTGTCATGCAGGTCCATCTGGAGGGCATCACGGATTGAACACTACAGTACGAAAGGTCTTCGACGCGGGATTCTATTGGCCTACAATATTTCGTGATGTGAAGGGAATGATACAGACTTGTGACGCGTGTCAAAGAGCTGGGAATATCTCTAGGAGGGATGAAGCCCTGCAGAATTATATACAAGTTTGCGAGGTTTTCGATGTTTGGGGAATTGATTTCATGGGACCCTTCCCATCTTCAGGAGGGAATGAATACATCTTAGTGGCCATTGATTATGTTTCGAAATGGGTGGAAGCATAAGCCCTTAGGACTAACGACGCTAGGGTAGTAATTCATTTCTTGAAAAAATTGTTCGCTAGGTTCGGAATTCTGAAAGCTCTTATTAGTGACAGGGGAACCCATTTTTGCAATTCGCAAATGGAGAAAGTTATGAAAAGATATGGAGTCTCTCACCGATTCTCCACCGCTTACCATCCTCAAACCAACGGTCAAGTCGAAAACACTAATAGAGCCATAAAGAGAATATTAGAGAAAACGGTCAATCAAAACAGAAAAGATTGGTCTTTTAAGCTCGATGAAGCTTTGTGGGCATTTCGAACCGCTTATAAGACACCAATCGGGACAACCCCATTCCGTATGGTATATGGCAAGGCATGCCACCTTCCAGTAGAACTGGAACACAAGGCATATTGGGCACTTAAGGCTTGTAATTTGGATTATACGGTTGCGGGAACAAATAGATTCTTACAGCTCCAAGAGCTCGATGAATTGAGATTAGAGGCTTATGAATCTTCCATTACATACAAAGAAAGGGCAAAAAGATGGCATGACCAACGGATTAAGAGACCCAAGGAGTTTTCAGAAGGAGACAAGGTCTTATTATATAATTCTCGCTTAAGGCTATTTCCTGGAAAACTTAAATCTAGATGGTATGGACCTTTTACCGTAAGGAGCTCCTCTAAAACCGGAGCCGTTGTGTTGATTGACGAAGAGGATAGAGAATTCACTGTGAATATACAACGAGTCAAGCATTATAAAGAGAATGGTAATGAAATGATCAATGAGGAAGACATAACTTTTGATGAAGAAGTCACGTAATGTACGGTGACTTTGAGTCTAGCTACAAGACTCGTTAATAAAGAAAAGCGCTTCTTGGGAGGCAACCCAAGCTTTATTTGCTTTGTGTGTTTATTTATTTGTTTGTTTGATTTTATTTGCTTCCTTATGTATGTTTAATTTTTATTATTATTGATTCATGTTCGAAACAAAATTGTGAAAATGCTTTATCTTGTTTTTAACTTCGTCTTAACTACATATAAAGGTATTTTGCAAAAGTTAAGTGTAAGGGAAATCCAAATCGGTTTATTAGAACAAATGAACATGAATCGTAACAATAATAAATTAACATACATATTAGTAATTGTTTGAGTCAAATGCTTGTATCGAGTCATAATGATATTTTGCAGGATTTCCAGGAAGTAAGGTATAGGTTTTTCCAGAAATTTTTCAGAAACTTAACATGAGAATTCTGTCAGATCATTTCTGACGGTGTCAGGCCTTACAACCTGACGGCGTCAGGTTTTAATTTTCTGAAAATTTTGAAAGTTTTGTTTTTCTTCCGGAATCATAAAATGCTTTATTAAATCTCTAACTTATAAACTCCAGGAATCTGCAAAATAATCATTCCACAAGCATTATATCCTTATACAGATTTATCCCGCCGATGTTATGCAGGTTTTCTTGTTTGTTTTCTCAGGATTAACAGGTTATTTTGGACAAGGAGATGTATGTGGAATCAAGCTTTGGTGCTCTTTAATCTTGAAGCTTCAACATTACCTTGGAAGAAGATCTAACCATGTTACCCCTTTATCCACCGAGCGAATCAGGGGAGTATTTGATTTCATTCTTTTACCTTATTTACTTTTACATCTTGTTATTTGAACATTGGGGACAATGTTCATCTTAAGTGTAAGGGGGGGGGTAAAGTACGATACTTTAGAGAATGCTATTACGCTTTATTTTTCGTTTGTTTAATGGTAGATGTGTAATAAAACTAAGAGAAATACCTGTTAAGGCAATTTTAGTGCCAAATTTAAAATTTTTTACAACATATAGGAGTGAAACTTTGATCTTAATGAGCGTCTCACGGATAGGAGTTATATGACTAGCACAAAACCATACCACTAAAAATTTTTCCACCCCCAAATATGTGAGGTTCGCCCCTAGAATTGGTAGGAAAAGCATTTATGCTATGATGTGTGTACCGGTAGCACTTAGATTCTAGAACTTGCGTTAGGACCATTCCAAGGCCACAAGTGAGACTACATTCGTGTAGTTAGATTTACAACATGATAAGAGGCATTAGGATTAACCCATTGTTTTACACCTGTGTTTTTGTTATAATTACATTGGCTACATTGGTCAAGTAATTCTCCCACACCCTTTGCGTTGTACTCATTTTTAGTACACGATACCCCTAGTACACCCCTCAGAGCCTATCTTTTCGTTTTTAACTTTAAGCATTTTACTTAAAGTAAGAATTTGTTTACACCCCACTTAAATGTACACCCAAATCGCCTTAGCCTACCTTGTATGCACTCATTTTTAGTGCATTATTGTGACAACATTTGTTTAAACCCCAAGTTAATTATCTAATTAATTACATGGTTGCTAAGTCGAGTCATATCCTTGTACATATTGTTTTGGGACGATTGGGACTTATGGGTAAAGTACTAGTGTAATGGAGTAATGGGGAAGAACATCATTATTACCCCCATATGTGCTAAATATTTTAAACGTACTCCAAGTGTTTCGATTATCTTAATTCGAGTAATTAGAATAGTTAATTGTAAAGTTATGTAAAAGTTCAAGTGTAAGGGGATACAACCCCCCTGCGATGTATTATTTTGGATGGTAGGGCAAAAGTGTATGCAAAAAAAAAAAAAAAAAAAAAAAAAAAAAAAAAAAAAGTAGAAAAAACATACGGACTACCATCCCGTTTCATTTTATGTTTATTTTATCTTTTTGTTATTTCTTTCATTAGCTTAAGTCGAGTCTAGTCTTGGCTTAGCAACGCCATATTGTACATGTAATTAATCAATATCTTTAACTCGCCACCAGTAAAATATCCTTTATCCAACAAAACCGTGTTTATCATATCCCTACACCTAACGTTATAACCCGTTTAAAAGCCCTCTTTGATAGTTTATCTTAGGTGCTTACGTCTAGTGGAGGAGGTTTTTGATCCTTTCCCAAGCCTATGGTAATCTATTTGCTATGACAGGTAGTGAGAGATATTATCCATTTTCATTTATGAGATATACTTTTATGACACCTGAGAGATGTGAGTATCTAAACAATACTTGTGAGGTGCTAGTCTGTAATCTCTGTCCTTATTATGATTAAAGTGGAACGACTATTTGTTGTAATTACTTTTATATTAGCGTTAAATGACCCCTAACTTGTATTTTGATTAGAATAAAAGCGCATTTGCTTGAGGACAAGCAAATCTCAAGTGTAAGGGTATTTGATGAAGCGAAAAGTGTACCACTTTTAGGGGGTCATTTAAGCCCTAAATCGTATTTATTTGATCAAATATTGCCCTAAATCGTTCCTTTTGTCATTTTCGGTACTTTGGAGAAGAAATCTGGAAAAGGAAGCATTTTGGACGTTTTTGGAGCATAAAAGTGAAGAAAACGACAAAGTCTCAAAAATCTGCTGGAAAAGTACCTGTGACGGCGTCAAGCCCCAGTGTGACGCCGTCAACCCTTGACGCGCCAGTGAGGATTTTGGAGGATTAAAAGGGGACGGCGTCAAGAAGGCCATCAAGAAACCCTAACCGCGGCGAGGTGACGGCGTCAGCTCTATAACGTGACGCCGTCAGATCGGTTTTCCTATATATATTTTCATAATTTTTAGTCATTAGTGTGCAACTTTGTGAGGAGAAACCCTAAGACGATTTTTCTGCCATTTTTAAGGGTTTCATACCCTTGGATCTCCCATGTTCAATTGAAGATAATTAATTAATTAATCATTCAATATGTCTATGTGTTGTTTGATTATATCTTGTTCTTGTCTTTTATTTAACATGCTAGGCTAGATTTATCTTGTGTTTGCTTAGATCTAATGAAACCTAACTATTGATTATTGGTTGTTGGTGTGTTATTAATTGTATTGGATGATTGTTTATCGATGTTAGGCTTAAGAAAACTGGCTAACCTCATATACGGTAACTTGCTTGAACGTCTTAAGAAACATGAACCAATGCGTACTAAGGTTTTTATGGTTGTATTTAATGCATGAGCGAATTCTAGTGATCCCATGTTAGGAGCTTCTTAGCCGGCTCGACATAGGAGTGAAGTAGGAGCTTATAGAGTTGGGGAAGTACGTACGCCACCCCACGATTGGTATTAAGGAATACACCCGTCATCCACGCAATTAATACACACTAATCAACGGGCAAAAGATAGTTAGGGAGTAAGAAAATCTAAGTAAACACATTTCTCCCCATATAAGTTCCACAACCCTTTTATTTTCAGTCATTTTATTTTATTTGTAATTGTAGTTATTTGGGTTAGTTGACTAGCAACTAATTTCGCCCACTCCATCAAACCCGAGATTGACTAGCAACTAATTGTAGTACATTTTATTTTCAGTCATTTTATTTTATTTTTAGTTATTTAATTTTTATGTAATTTTTATTAGACTTTTAATATATATAAATGAGGTTTTTAAGTTCTATGCATTAAAGAGTTGTACCTTGAGTTTTAAAGACTTGTACAATTATTTAATAAGTTTACAAATTATTAAGAAAAATAAATGTTATGAAATAACTAATTTTTAAGGTTATATTAATAATTGAGTTTTTATGCTTAAGGGACTTGTACTTTGCTTTTAAAAACTTGTACATATATATTTTGTAAAATTTATTTATATATTATTTAGGGTTTGTGATTTTATTAAATAAAATCATAGTTTTGTGGATTTTAGGGGTTTATCGGGAGTTAAAGTGGAATTAGAGTTTTTGAGCTTTAGTAACTTGTACATTGGTTTTATGGTTTAGTTATTCCTAATTGTTGTTGTAATAACTTAGGGTTTCGTTAGAAACTCTAATTAATGATGGAAGTTTAGTTTGTACGTCCGTTCGCGAATTATCGTAAAATGGCAAATGGTAGATCGTAATATCTCTTATGGAAATGTTTATATAAAATAAACATTAGCTTCGTTGGGTTGGGTTGTGTTGCGTGGGAGCACGTTTATCGAAAATGTGAGTTACATCACATTAAATAGAAATCACAATCAGATAATAAAAAAAATTTTATATGCAGAAAAAGGAATAAGTATTCTTATTAGAATATGAAATTGTTTATTACGAGGCGAAAATTTCACAGTGGTTATACTAGGTGCTGGTGAAAATCCTTCACGTGCTGCACATTTGATGTGCGTGTGTATTGCTCTAATTTTTATAACCACGGCAGCGGCTCCAAAGACTTGGTGCGCGGATGATGTGTCGTTGTGGTTTTAGCAGTATTAATTCCTACTCAAGTTTTAAATTTATATTTAGCCGACTTATCAATAAAACACACACTTTAACGAGCAGAGTATCCCGTCAGTGTGAATATAATGGTAAGTAGAGTGTCGATTACTAAGAGTGGAACGTATTATCTAGTTATTTTAATCAGTATTTTAATATCTTAAGTTAGCTATACAACCTAATCTAACGCAAGGGGGGTCAGCCTGAGAGACTGGCACGGTTTGGTTATAATTAAATAATAAACTAAACTAATAAGCACGAATCAGCGATTAGCACACACGTACACAGATAAATACTTGAGACAATAAGAAGACCTGTCCTGATAATTAAGTAGCTTGTCACTTGTTTTATTGCTAGTTTTATATGAAGTGTATAGTTCGATGCGACGCATCGAGAGTTAAACCTTTCTCGTTGGCTCTAATCTTATCGGCGAGTAAACCCTTAATGATTACTTATGTCTATCCTATTTATTAAAGACACGCTGAAACAAATAGGCGAGGAAGGGGCATGGCGACCCAAGCAATGCTCAGCTAGACACAGAGGTTATCAATGCACTAATAAAAGTCACCAAAGACATCAACATATAAACTTTAATTAATGGGAAAGCAATTTTAAGGGGTGCCCATGGTTTTCCGTAGTCACATGGAATCGGCCCATCAATCCTGATGAATTAAAGTGTACTAATACAATAAAACAAAACTACTTAATGAATTGAATACATGCAGGACCTTCTTACAGCTCTTGTATCTTCGTTTAGGGTGTGTCTTGTGTTGCTAATGCGTCTGACTTCGTCCTAGGGTTTCTTCTGTCTTTTGCTAAGTCTCGTACTTGGTAAATTGCACACAAAATTCGTCTGACTTTGGGGTATTTATAGTTTCTGCCTGAGGGTTAGATGCGGCGCATAGGATAAGTAGATGCGGCGCATTGAATTAACTTCGCGTAGGGTCCAAGATTAATATATTCAGGAATATTCATATACCGCCTTAAGATGCGGCGTAACTCCGTTTCTCTATGCGGCGCATGTCCTTTGTTGTCTTGGATCGTAACTTGTGAAATCTTGATAGTGATGCGCCGTATGTAAGAAGTGTGTTGCGGCGTATCTGGAGCAGAATGATCTTGATCTTGTACATTTCAGTAGACTCTTAACATCCTGCTTGTTTTGCTCCATAATTATTCCAAAATCGCCAAGTTTCACATAATACTTGTTTTTACCTGAGAATTACAAAAGTAAACATTAACGTATCGATTCTCACAGATAATATAATAAAACAAGTTAAATAAATAGGATAAATGATGATAATAAAATGTACTTATTTGAGTTCATCAACGTTCTTTATCAACTTCAGATTGGTGTTGTTTTAAGTAATCATATAACAACCCATAAGATACATCATTTATCTTCTTGGCTTGACGAACGAATGTGACGTATTTCTGCCAATCTGGGCCGAGACATCATAAAAACTTGGAGTTGATAGCAATCTTTGGTAAGATGATATTGTGGCGATCCAGATCATTAATGATGTTGGTGAAACGATGATAGTATGATTCCAAGGATTCCTCAGGTTCGATCATGAAATGTGTATACTCCATGTACAACTTTGATTCCAAGTCCTCTTGATTCAGTTTAGTGCCTTCCATAAGCAGATAGACGTGATCCCACATGTCCTTGGCTGTCTTTTGGGCATCAATACTCCTGAAGATGGGATTGGGAATCCCTTGGAGTATATAAGTCACAACTCGTAATTTCAGGCCATTTTTCCGAACCTCGACAATTTACTATTCACGAGTTACTATTCATTTTTACTATTCACTGGCACTATTCATTCCAAAATTTTTATTTCATATTCTCGTAAGTTAAACTATTTTAATGATAACCCGAGATTTTGGCACTCGTCGGATAATTTCTGCAAGAATCACGAAACCGTGTCCGAGACTTACTTTAAGGTTTAAACGTCATTTAGGCATCCCGATATGTCCAAACAACATTGCCAACAAGAGAAATATATGTTTTCCACCTTCCGTGACATTTTCATGAATTTAGGAATTTTAGGATACCCGGTTTTAAGTTTGGTGACTTTACGACTTACAGTTAGCAATTAGCGGGACCAAAACTTACTCCGTAAGTCAAGATAAGTATCCAGCCTAAAATATCTAGATATTTTCTGAAAAATATCTAGATATTTCAAAAACCTAGTGAAATTACCATTATACCCTTTCATTGAAATTACCAAAATGCCCTTGGACTATATAAAGACTAAACTAGCTTTATTTTTAGAAAACAAATCACAAAACTCTCCTCTCTCCCTCTCTAGCTCACGGCACACCAAGAACACCAAGGAGATCCCATAATTTTTCCAAGATCGAGTGTTAGATTAGTCCCAAATACCTTCCTTGTTAGAGTTTTGCAATAAAAACTCCAAGGTTGTGGTCATTTTTCATTCTAGCTCACCAATCATCAAGTAAGCTTCAAGAACATCTTTCTAACCTTTTCATACTTTCAATCTATTGTTTTTCATGTTATACTGATGATTGATCATGCAAAATACAAGTTATCTATACCACTTTGTTCATTTTCATAATAAACCCTAGATCTATAAGTTTTATTAACATCCTTATGAGATACTTGGTAGGTTAGCAAGGTTGATGATGTTTAGGACCCCATGACACCCTAAGAAGATGTATGGTAGGATTTGGGATCATTTGAAGTTGTTTGGTTGGTTTTTGAACAAGTTAGCAACTAGGAAAACCAAGTTTTAACACTTATAGAAAGTTGCTGTCCGTTTTTGCAAAACGTGGGAAACTCAGGGGCTAGGGTGTAACTTTGGACCAAAGATTTAGAAAATACACTCAAAAACGGAACCATGGGCGCTTGAATCACTAAAAACCGACTTATAACGAAGGAGATATGATTTTTACAATTTAGGCGACGAAAAACTATTTTCTGAAAATAAGCTTGCTGTTTGCCGAACTTCAAGGGACAAAACGAGGCGTTAGACATGATCTAGGAGGGCCGAGTTACTGAAAATATGTTAGTTCATGCTATGACGATTCCGTGGATATAAAGAACGTTGAAAACAGACTTATAACGACCAAGATATACACGTTTGAAAACCCGACGAAACTTATTTAATTTTGACAGCTTCTAATAGCAAAATATATTCCAAGTGTAAAACAGTTTTTCTTTCAAGTCACCATGTTGCGAGCTATTTTCCCGTTGATCGAGTCACGTATGACCAAAAGTCAAAGGAGACGGCTGAGAGATTATGTTACAAGGATTTCAAAAACGTCAAGTTCTATTCCTAACTCTTAACGTACAATATTTTGCGACTAGTTTTGCGAGGCCGTTTGGTCATATTTTCACAAGTAGTAAAAAGGGTTATTTTGCGACGAAACTATTTTATTTGGCGATAAAACATCAAACAAGGATCGTGGAGTACCGTTTCAACACATTTACACGAAAAGTAGTTCATAACTTAACGAGACGTCAAAAATGTAGTTTTCGGCGATAAACATTATTTTCAAAACTAACGAGTGGTATCGTTAACATATGTATTTACATGTGTAGCATTGTATCATTGCTTACGCTAGATCATATCATTCATAATAGGTCGCGGTTAGAGATCGAGCCTCATTTCATCTTATCCATTATTATCATTGTTGCTATCGCATCAGGTGAGTTTCATAGCCCCTTTCTTTATACGTTTTGAACTTTTGGGGGAGATACATGCTTAAACTGTTTGCTTACATACATGATTGTGTTAAACTTAGTTGCGTTATTCTTGAAAGCATATCGCGGACCTAAGTATCAAACACTTGGGGTAGCCGAACGAATCATATCGCGGACCTAAGTATCAAACACTTGGGGTAGCCGAACGAATCATATCGCGGACCTAAGTATCAAACACTTGGGGTAGCCGAACGAATCATATCGCGGACCTAAGTATCAAACACTTGGGGTAGCCGAACATAAGTCTCCTCGTGAGCAGCGTTGATAAGTCTCCTCGTGAGCAGCATTGATAAGTCTCCTCGTGAGCAGCATTGATAAGTCTCCTCGTGAGCAGCATAAGGTCTTCTAGTGTTATAGAACGCACATCGTATACGCACATGTCTTACTCATACTATGTTAGCATTGGGTTGTAAACACACAGGTTGCAAGTCTTGAATGGGCAGGGCTTGGAACTGAGTGGATTTACAATGCCTATGCTGTGGAAACTTTCTCTAAAGGCTTTTCAACTTATTTATAGCAAACTCTATGAACTCACCAACCTCGTGTTGACACTTTAGCATGTATTTTCAGGAACCAAGCAATAGCACGCTACTGGAGGCTTTTGGCAGGGCATGGCATGGTCATAGAAGACTCTGATAAACATTTGGGACCGCTTAACTTATTTTATGGGCCAACTTCCGCACCACTTTTCATAATGTAAATTTAACACTTTTGACTTATCAAATATATTCTAAATGATTGATTTGAAAACCGTTCTTTACACTTGTGTTATGATACCAATTGAGTTGCACCCCAGCGATGTGTAAGCTTCCGCTGGACCCGATTTTGGGGTGTGACAATATAAGACATATCTAGCTCATTGGCCTCTTGTTGTAAGACTTGTTCAGCAGTTTGTTGAGCTAGAGGAACAGGGGTTATGGTCGCTTCTCTTGGAGGTACTTGAGTTGGATCAGCTGGAATGGTGGTTGTAGGTGTTGGATACGGTCCATCAATGATGACCTTTTTGAGATAATTCCCGTGAGGTTTCCTTAGTTCGATGAAGCGTAGAAAACGACTGGACCACTGCACGTAGTTTCCTGGTGTGAGCATAGGTGGTGTTAAAAAAGAACCTGCTTCATGCCTTGATTGCTGACTACTTATGGCTTCACACATTTTGGTAAACCAATGTGGTTCTCTGGAAGATGGTTGGTAGTTCTGCATTGGTTGTGGAAGAAGTTGTTGCTGCTGAGGTAATTGATGTTGATGCATGAACATTTGATGTTGTTGATACTGTGGTTGGTATGGTGGTTGATACTGTTGCTGAGGATATTGCTGCTGAAATGGTTGTTGACGGTACTGTTGCTGTTGTTGATTGTAGAAGTTGTAATTGTATGGTGGTTGAGACATCCTTGTGTTGTTGTTGATCGTGTAGATAATTAAGATGTGCGTTGTGAGTTATGAGATTTGTTTTTGGTTAAGTGAAGTGTTTGTTCAATTTCGATAATTACTGTTCACCACAATTTCTATAAACACTGTTTACGTTGCTCAATTTCGATAACAATCCAATTTGCGATAAGAGTCCAATTTGCGATAAGAAGACCAATTGCGATAAGAAGACCAATTTCGATAATTCCTGCAATTGCGATAAAATTGATAATTGCGATAAACTTTCTAATTGCGATAAATCTTACAATTTCGATAAGTTATCTTAATTGCGATAGAAAAGGCAATTTCGATAAGTTAACAGAATTGCGATAGATTTTGCAATGTCGATAGATTTATCTAAATTACAATTTCGATCACTTTCTCAAAATCTTATACAAGATATGAAAATAACCACCAAGTCGAAGTATTTTCACTAACTTATACAAGCAAGGAAAATACTGAGTTCCAATTTCGATAAATCCGTAGGCTGCTGGAATTGCGATAAACCCTCTTTTGCACAATTTCGATAAACCCTCTTTTTCACAAATTCGATAAACCCTCTTTTTCACAAATTCGATAAACCCTCTTTTTCACAAATTCGATAAACCCCCTTTTTCCACCAACTTTTCCAAATTACGTTAATACTTAACGAACAGTAATTAACCCGATTGGTTTTAGTTTTAAACGTTAATCAAAGTGTAAATTATGAAGAAATTTAAGACTCGTAACGTTAAAAACCAAAAGTTTGGTGAAATTTTACGAATAGCAATGAGTAAACAAGTGATTATACGAATTAAACTAGAACAAAATCACGTTAAACACTTAAACCAAACGAAAAACTGATTAAATAACGATGTAAGCTACTCGATAACACACTCCTAATAATCCTTTGGCGTATGATACCACTTGATGGTCCCTATTTACTACGTAACACAAGATCTAAACTATTAATAACCATGACTACAACTACAACTAAGCTACATAATAAACTAATAACGATAGATTAAGTAACAACAAGAAAGTAGAGAAGAGATTGAGAGAGTAAGAGACGGATGATTCTATTTCACTATAAACTTCGACAGAGCTTACGCACAAGAGAATAGAAACCAACAAATGAAATGACACCCCATGCCTTCTATTTATAGGCAAAGATCTAGGGCGACATGCACATGGGGTGTTTCTAGAAGAATAATTACAAGATAGCCGGCCCATGGGCTCCTAATGAGCCGTGGGCTATTACAAACATAGAACCCATATTTAGAGCAACTTAATACATGAAATGGCCAAGTCTTTAATACGTGAAATGCGTTCCCAACAATGAAAACTAAAAATTGTTGTAGAATAGTTATGAACTAGGTGGTAACAAAATAGATTAGCAAATCATTTTATAGAATATAGGAGTCTATAGGGTATCACCCAAATAATTTACATGTTATAAATAAATTAATTTAGAACAGGGTTGTAATGTATTTTCGTAAAGCGATTGAAAAGATGGTGGAGAAATGGGGAGTGAAATAGACAAGAGTCACACTAGTACAAAAACGACCTATGGTCACACATGGTCGATTTGGAACAGCCACACATTCGAATATTTGTGTGGCTGAAGGTAGGTAAATTGACAGCATTTACGAATTAGTCACACATGAGCATTTCGAATGTGTGACCATAAGAACTCTATTGCCACACAATCGACCCTTATGTGACTAAACGTAACTGGTGATTTTGTTCCAAATCATTTAGTCACATATGCATTTGGAACGTGTGACAAATACAAGTAACCTTGATGCCATATATGGTCACACTAAACTTATAGTCACATTTGCTTCTAATAGTATGACCAAATGCCATATACGGTCACACAAAACAGTTTGTCACACATTATTTAAGTGTAGCCAAAATCCAGTACATATAGTCACACTAAACAGTTTGTCACACATTATTTAAGTGTAGCCAAAACATGATTTGTGTGACTAAATGTTAACAAAGGCTACACAAAAACCAAATTCATGTGGCAAGTGGATGATCAATAGTCACACGAAATACACATTCCTTCACTTTAAATAGCATATGGTCACACTTATTAACACTTTTGGTCACTTGATGGTTAGTTGTATGTGACTAAATACACTCCCAAAAACATGCTTTGTGTGACTAAATGTTAGTAAAGGCCACACAAAAACCAAATTCATGTGGCAAGTGGATGATCAATAGTCACACAAAATACACATTCCTTCACTTTAAATAGCATATGGTCACACTTATTAACACTTTTGGTCACTTGATGGTTAGTTGTATGTGACTAAATACACTCCCAAAAACATGCTTTGTGTGACTAAATGTTACCAAAGGCCACACAAAAACCAAATTCATGTGGCAAGTGGATGATCAATAGTCACACAAACTACACATTCCTTCACTTTAAACAGCATATGGTCACACTTATTAACACTTTTGGTCACTTGATGGTTAGTTGTATGTGACTAAATACACTCCCAAAAACTTGCTTTGTGTGACTAAATGTTACCAAAGGCCACACAAAAACCAAATTCATGTGGCAAGTGGATGATCAATAGTCACACAAACTACACATGCTTTGTGTGACTAAATGTTACCAAATGTGTATTTTGTGTGCTTGTTGATCATCCAATGGCCACTTGAATTTTATGTTTGTATGACTTTTTTTAATATTTAGTCACACAAATCATGTTTGTTTTGGCTATTTAGTCACATACAATTAAGCAGAAAGTGACCAAAAGTGTTAATAAATGTGACCATATGTTGTTTAGAGTGAAAAAATGTGTATTTTGTGTGACTATTGTTTATCCAATGGCTACATGAATTTTATGTTTGTGTGGCCTTTTGTAATATTTAGTCACACAAAGCAAGTTTGTTATGAGTATTTAGTAACATACAATTAGGCAAGTTTTGGCCACAAGGTCTCGGCTAACACTCGATGTAGCCAAATCATCACATAATCTAATCTAAGACCAATGAATTGTCTCAACACCACTTATGACTCGGCCAAATCTATCCTACGGTTCGAGCATCATCACAAATCCAAACAAAACAATATTCACGAATTCGGACGAGAAAAGGAAACAAGACCACTTACCACGCCGAGACCTTATTGTATCGTCTCGAATCCTTGATGCCATATGAACCAAACGGACTGAAATGAGGCCGCAAGCCATACGGATTCGACCCACAACCAAACGGACCATGATTACTATTTTTTATACCCACAATTAAACCATTTGGCTCGCTTTTGCGTTCGTTATAAAAATCATTTGGCATGATTTGCGTAATCATTGCTATCATGTGTTAGCACCATTTTCTGTCACAAATATGTTTTAGTACACCATCGTATCAACCAACCATCTCATATACGGGCAAAAATAATTCAATAGAAACCAAAAATAAATTGAACTCAATTTTTATTAATCATCCATAAAATCAAGTCAACATTGTTACTTAAATACCATAAAGTAAAAAACCAATATCTCTTTTGAAGCGCAGTGCCTAAAAACTGTTAGGAGAACTACAACTTCATCCTTTGTACTAAACTCCCCGATATCTCTTTTGAAGCACAAATCTACACATAAAAAATAACAACTTTTTTATACGAAAGTTACACATTAAACTATGATGTGAAAAATAGATAAGCTGTCAACACATACACAATTTTTAACAAGAAAGCCTGGTGATTAGTGTTGATCCCGCACAAAAAACATTTTATGAATGATCCAAAAAAATATGTAAGAGTTATAAAGGTTCACCAAGTAAAAAAAAATTGCCAAATACCATGATGAAATCATTAAAAAAAAAAAAAAAAAAAAAAAAAAAAAAAAAAAAAAAAAAAAAAAAAAACTCAAACCGAAACATATTAATGTAGTTAAAATCATGATAAACAAATACAACAATAATATCGCTTATTTGAACATTCTTGTAGTGTCTCACAGTAAGACATCAAAGATCAATAGCCATGGTTTTATAGGGGATAGCATGTATGTAAAAAAAGGTTGTACCTTAGCAACATTTATAGCCCGTTGCTCCATTGCCTCATGTATAGTGGCTCTATCATGTCCCTCATGCTGTTAAAGAGAAATCAATTTTTAGTTGTACATGACAAATGTAACATATGCTTTTTAATTAACAATAAGGCCGCATGTGTAAAAAATGATTATACAGTTGCTCCATTGTCTTTTTTCCGTTCAATAAATTGTAGGCTTTATCTTTGCTATGATCCATTATACAGTTGCTCCAGTGTCAATGTAATTTTGTTCATAACTAACAAATTTTCAATGATCTTTAGATGCATCAATGCATAATAAAATTTCAATGATGAGAGGAATTTAGAATAGAATCTACCTATCAATTTGACACTGAAGAGACCGTGTAATTATGGACAAATAGCACGAAGAATGATATTCCTACCTGTAGATTTCTTACGTTGTAAATTTATCTATATTAAACTCAAATAGAATATTATAATCTGTTACCATCAAATCTTACATTCTTAGCTTTCAAAGGCATGTCTTTAAATTTTGACAAGAATTCTCAAACTGCTGATGAATGCCATCAAGAATTTCTATATCCAACTTTATCTCATTGATTCGCCTAGAACAACAAAATCTGAAGTTAAGACAAAAGTAAGAAAGAAGAATATATGTGACAGGAGAGAACCAATTATCAATTATTTATTGCAGATTGTGTTGTTTTACACTTACGATGGTCATTATTTCTTTAAAGACTTTAGCATCATATAAAATTATCAGCCAAACAACCCTTTCAATTGTTTCTTAGGTCAAGGAGTGGTAACTACGGACATGTTCATTCGCCTTTAGAAATTCTTGCTCAATTGCACTTGAGCTCATTATAGATCGTTTAAGAGATGAGACTAAGCTATATAATACATCACATATTTAGCCAAATAAGACACTATATTTATGTTTTTAGCACAGTTCTTCACGAAGGGTCTCAAGAAGTATTTTCAAATTGTACTCCTGATTGATGGGCATAATCCAGTTCCTAACCTATGAGATAATTGTAGACGATAATAAAAAACACAACTAGTAGTGGCCCATTTATATGTACATGGGTCAAAAATGCCAACTCTAAGGAATTCAAAATTTTACTAGTAACTAAATGGATCAAGAACATTACTTCATCAGTTGTAGTATTCAGACTAATGGCTAATGCACATTTAGACTCATGAAGAAAGTGCTTTAACTGGGGTACAAGCCCACTGGTTGAAATGGTAACCAAATGTTGTTAGGTACACCATTCTATCAGGAAAACTAAATCCATCTCATGCCATGTCATACATGATCAATCAAAACATTCAGCTAAGAAAATGTGGTACATGGTTTATGTGACCATTTTGCAGCAATTCTTTGAGCTTAAGGATAGCCATTACAGGCTAATGTGTATCCGAATCCTTAAATTAAAAAAAAATGTTCAAGATAACCTCACCTTCATTGGGGGAATTCTATCGAACACTTGGTGCTCGCCTAGAATCAAGTCATAAAAAAACACATGCCATGCAATAATATTAACTACATTCTACCAAGATTTCAATCTTAATTAATAAAGCCTATGATACGAACGATTCGTATAATGTAAATTAAACATACCTAATTTCTCTGCTACATTCCTATGCAACATACGCCGAAACATCTTCCTCCATACTAAAATCCGATCTTTAAACCGTGTCTTGAAAAAAACTTTGGGTGAGAAATTTAGAAACGAGCAAGGCTGGAGAAAGGGGAAGGATCGATGGACAGTTTTTGAGAAAATGAAATTTCAATTTTGGGTGAGAAAGAGGGAAAACTGATTTGGGGGAAAATAAATATTTGGGAAGGGGGGATAAGTTAATTCTAATTTCATTTCGGAAAGAGAGGGATGCATTTCAAAATTTTTATTAAGATTTGTAATACTTTTGAAAAAATGTTGCATTAAATCTATGGGTATTAGGGGTGTACATCGGTTCGGTTACCGGTATGTTCGGTTTATTTGGTTCGGTTAGTTAGATTAAAAATTTCTTTTGAGTAAAACCTAAATTAAACGGAACCGAACTAGAATTCAACTGAACCGAACCTACAACCGAATTAGAGTTCGGCTCGGTTTTCGGGTTGACCCGAATAACCCGAATTACACCATATATATATATATATATATATATATATATATATATATATATAATATATATATATATATATATATATATATATATATATATATATATATATATATATATATATATATATATATTTTTTTAATTATACAGATATTTTGGGAAAAAAATATTTCAATCATAAAAAGTGATGCATATATAAAGTATCTTTGAGTAGGTTGCTAAAAGAAGAGAAAATCGTTAGCCTCGCAACAAGATCCCACTCGTGCCCAAACTTTGACGTGCGAGTAAGTAAATGTCTTTGAAAGAATGTTAGAATTTGGTATAACAAACGATAACATTCAATGCTTACTATATGAGTTTGGTGAAGTGTATTTATCATACTTCACGGCGTACTTCATGACGCATCTCTTTACATGGTGGATTAAAGATGAATAATCAAAATGATGACATCAATGAGTTGCTACACTGGGCGACTTCCCTTTTTTAACAAATGAGAATAATGAACAACCTTAGACCACCCAACATCATTGTTTATTGGTCGAAAACTTGAAATAGTCTTTTACAATGCTTATCGAGAAGTCATGTAGTTTACATTATTTGTATTACCGATGAGGGAAATTCAGAATGCTTTGGTCTCGTGTGTTTAACTTTTAATCTGTGTGTCTACTACATTTTGTTTACATAGGATACGTATTGAGGTTTTGGGGTTAGTCGATCATTTGATTTCCCACGTTTGGTAAGGACCCCAAGGTGTGACTGAAATCACGAGTTGGGGTAACGCTCACGAGTCGAATATGTTGTGTGAGGGAATTACTCGTGAGATAATAATCCGTTATCTTAGTGTAGCTTGGCTTGAGCCATTTCGTGGAAATGGCTAAGTACTTATAGAGGGTTTCATGCATGGTGGTAGCACTACCTCTCCACGAATTATGTAGTGACATGTGGTGTTTGTTTTATATAAAACCGAAAACCGAACCGAAAAAGATCAGTTCTGTTCAGTTCGATCCGGTTCGGTTTGATTTTCGTTTAATTTTGCTCAACCCTACGAAACACTACCCTAGACTAGAGGTGCACAAAGCTCAGGCCAGGCTAGGCTTGGACTGGGCCAAAAAAATCCCGAGCTTTTATAGTTAAGCCCGGGCCTTAACCAAAATATTAAGCCTATTTCGGCCCTAATGGTCCAGACAGAGCTTAGCCTGGCCCGAGCCTCGGCTTTTTCATGCCTTTTGGCGAGCTTTTTAGGTATTTGGGCTTAACCCGAGCCAGACCAGGCCCGGTCCAGACCGGGCTTTAGTGAAAAATATAAGGACCATTTAGGCGTGTTGGGCAAGATCGGGCTTCGGGCTTGGCTTTTTTGGGTTGAGCTTTTTCAGGCTTTTCCGGGCCGGACCTAAGCCCGAGCTTGGGCTTTAGCCCATCTGTGTTAAATTTATAAAAAAAAAAAAATGTGTTATTTATTTTAAGATTAAAATGTTTTTATAAAAACAAAAATGTGTTAAGTTTATCTCTAATTTTTTACATGTCACGCAATTAAATTTTGGCCAAAAATAAAATTTCCCCACAACTTTTAACCAATCCCCGCCTAAGTTTTTCCCAAAATCAAATAGTCCCTCTCCCATCTTCTGTCATCTCAGATCTAAAATCCACTTCATTGTATTTTCTCCCCAAACTATTTTTCTTCATCTATCTAACATCGTCTTTGCCTCTTTAGTCAACCGACAACCATCTCTAATCACCACCTACCAGTTGTCAGTCTGGCCATTGACACCAGTTTAAAGTTCATTTATCCATAAATTAGGTACTTTTTGTATTTAGGAAATCGATTTGAAGTATCCATGTGTTAACTTTGTGATTTTGTGTTTCTATAGATTAGGGTTTATGTTTATATTTTTATGGAATGTAACTTTGGATTGTAGTGTAGTATGTTTATCGACCTTTATTTTCATTCTTGTTGAAAATAAGTGACTAGGGGAACGAGTATGATGAAAAGAGAGAAAGGATTGGGAATACTAGTTGCATGTGTGAAAGGAAAGAAATCAACTGTTGGGAATACCTATAAACCTTAAGTCTGATTGTGTCACTTACATATATATATATATATATATATATATATATATATATATATATATATATATATATATATATATATATTAATTGAAGGATTTTGCATAAGTTTTTTTTAAAGGATTAGTCTCCGTCATATGTTGCTGTTACTTAGGATCCATGGTTCATTGCTATATTACATCCTGTTTGTAGACGCTATTTTACACGACCGTGGAGAACCCGTTGGTTCATTTATCTGTATATAATCAAAGTAGACCAAATATGACGATTATGCTGTTGGTTGATTTTTTCTGGATCGATTTTGTAAAGCAACTAGTATGGCAGCAATAGTTATCTAGTAACTTCATTGTCTATGAGTGTATAATTGATTGGCTTAGATTCCCTATGCTTACACTATGTTTAACATGAACTTTTCTATATGATATAGGGATGGCAATAGCAACACAGTCTACGTGCTTGTTGCCATGGATTGTCATGTGGGCTATATGGAAAAAGATGAGGTTCGCCGTCATGACTCATTTCAAGCATTCTAAGAGATTTACAAAATAGCAGAAGAGAAGAAGGTAATAGCTTCCTCTTCCCACTCTTCCACTCCCTTGCAAGCAATCATAAAGTTTGCTCAATTATCAGATTTACAAGCTCGAGGCTTCCTCTGTAACTCTGTATTGGCTGGCTATACATTCATTAATTACAGTCTGCCACTTCTTTCAAATGGATGTCACTCACTTAGTGCTTTCTTGTTATACTAGCACTTTAAGGTCTAAGACTCACTCAAACATAGGTATTTAAGTGTTTTTGGGACTTTTACTGTGAATTTGCTAGCTGCTACCAGGTTAAGTCTTCATGTTGGTATATGCCCTGCGTTTAAGTACAACTTCTCAAATGTTAGGTAGAGATACTGAATTAGTTCATTGAAAATTTTCAATTATGTGTGGCATTTTCTTTCTTGGCTTTTCTTTTCGCCGTTGCTTAGGCACTGATGATGTATGTTTATTTAGTACAAGTTAAAATTCCACCCCCGGCTGAAATTGATTCTTAATATTCAATGTTTATGATAGAGGGTGACTCCACTCATTGTAAATTTGGTTTGATCCATGTTTTGGAAAGAAAAATGGACCTGAACATTGTTTTAATGGTGTTAATCCAGACTAAATTTGTTTGTATGCATCTCACTTGGTTGTGCTGTAACACTTTAATTTTGTAGTATGAGTAACTTTAATCGTGGTACATGTGAGCATAAAAGTCCTGATACTTGTGACATATTTATGTATTTTGTGCCACTTTTTTCCCTATTAAATATTGATGTGGACAAGCAGACAAACAATATAAGTGGATAATATTCCCGTGATAAGAACTAATAATAATTATGGTACCAGGTGGACTTCGTACTCCTTGGTGGTGATCTTTTTCGTGAAAACAAGCCATCAAGGACGACATTAGTGAAGGCAATAGAGATTCAGCGAAAATACTGTCTAAATGATAAGCCGGTGCGATTCCAAGTTGTCAGTGACCAGACTATAAACTTTGCAAATGTGTAATGATCTATCCCTATTAATATTAAGAATTTTTCTTTGTACACATGCATATGCAAACATATATGGGTATGTTTTTCATTACAGAATGCCAATGTAAACAGGTCTGGTCATGTAAACTATGAAGATCCTCATTTCAATGTTGGCTTACCAGTGTTCATTATTCATGGAAATCATGATGACCCTGCTGGAGTGGTAATCCTTATCATATTTTTTTTCAAGTATTAACATCCTCAAGAGTACGGGTTATAGTGAGAAAAATGATAAGTCTTGATGTGCTTTGCTCATATATATTAAAGTGTTATCCTTCGTTCATTTACTAGTACCTACTATTGTACATGGTTATTCTTATTTTGCAACTAATTATGATTTGACACGTCTTAAAAAAAACCTATGTTACATGTCATTGAAGATGTTTTGTACCTTTTAGCTGTCTTCATTATCGTCAAGATTGGTAGAGCCAGCTTTCTTAACTGTTGGTTTATGATTTATTACAGGATAACCTTTCTGCAGTTGATATTCTTTCAACATGTAACATTGTAAACTATTTTGGCAAAATGGTTCTTGGAGGTTCTGGGGTCGTAGAGATCATTCTCTACCCAATTCTTATTAAAAAGGTCTGCCATGAATTTCTTTTTCTAGTGTTGTGTTGTGTGTGTGTGGTATATTTTGGCTAGGTTAAAGGAGTACGATGCATCCTCATGCAATAACTATTGTGTTTGACTTACAGGGTATAACCTCTGTTGCTCTATACGGTCTTGGAAATATTAGAGATGAACGCTTGAATAGAATGTTTCAGGTTCTAGTCTTAAAACTGTCTTTTGAAAATTATTTTAACCACGATCACATCTTCATATTGTTATTTGTCTGTGCATGATAGAATTCACATGCTGTACAATGGATGTGTCCTGAACCTCAAGAAGATTGTCACATGTCAGACTGGTTCAACATTTTAGTGTTTCATCAAAACAGGTTAGAAATACTATTTGAAGCTTATTTTCCCAAATCTGATAGATAGAGGTGGCTTTATAAACTCATATATATTGGTCAGGTGGGGTGGTATTTGTTTGAAAACAGCTTAAACATGTTACCCAATTCTACAACTGAAGCAAAATGGGTATTTGAAAGCAGATAACACATCATACCGCTTTTTCCGTCGGCTCTTGGTAACTTTTTGCTTATCTCTTAAATGCAAACACATGCACCATACACATACAAACCAAACACAGTCATCGATGGTAAGAAAAGATATTGTCTGTGCTTCTAACTTTTGTCTTCTCTAATTAAAACAGAGACGGAGAATATCTAGATGATGAGATTAGTACAAAAATTACTACTGCTAGTGAAAGTTAGTACTTCTATTACATAGTTAATACTCCTTAAAGTTAATAGTGTGTTAGTTATTAGATAGTACTTTTGGTTCATATAGAACTAGTTAGTACTGGCTTATATGATATGTATTAGTTGTTTATGGAAAAGATTATTGATACTTAGAAAAGTATTGTAAGCCGACTAGGACTCCTTGGTGTATAAAAGGAGGTCCTAGGGTATAGAGTTATATACGAATTTTATATTTGGTTTATCAATATACATTCTAATTTTATTGTATTTGAATTTATTTTGATATATATTTGAATTTGTTTTGATATATATTGATTTCTTAAATGTGACTAAAAGATGCATGTAGTCACAATTATTAACACTTTTGGTCACTGTTTGTTTAATTCGTTGTGTGACTAAATACTACAAAAGGCCACACAAACATAAAATTCAAGTGACCATTGAATGATCAATAGTCACACAAAACACACATTTCTTTCACTTTAAACACCATATGGTCACACTTATTCACACTTTTGGCCACTTTATGATTTATTGTATGTGACTAAATACCCAAAAGAAAAATGCTTTGTGTGACTAAATGTAACAAAAGGCCACACAAAAATAAAATTAATGTGGCCATTGGATGATCAATAGTCACACAAAACACACATTTATTCACTTTAAAGACCATATGGTCACACTTATTCACACTTTTGGTCACTTTATGATTTATTGTATGTGACTAAATACCCAAAAGAAAAATGCTTTGTGTGACTAAATGTAACAAAAGGCCACACAAAAATAAAATTCATGTGGCCATTGGATGATCAATAGTCACACAAAACACACATTTCTTCACTTTAAACACCATATGGTCACACTTATTCACACTTTTGGCCACTTTATGATTTATTGTATGTGACTAAATACCCAAAAGAAAAATGCTTTGTGTGACTAAATGTAACAAAAGGCCACACAAACATACAATTCATGTGGCCATTGGATGATCAATAGTCACACAAACCACACATTTCTTCACTTTAAAGAACATATGGTCACACTTATTCACATTTTTGGCCACTTTATGATTAATTGTATGTGACTAAATACCCAAAAGAAACATGATTTGTGTGACTAAATGGTACAAAAGGCCACACAAAAACCAAATTTATGAGGCAATTGGATGATCTATAGTCACACAAACCATACATTTCTTCACTTTCAACACCATATGGTCACACTTATTAACACTTTTGGCCACTTTATGGTTAATTGTATGTGACTAAATATACAAAAGAAACATGATTTGTGTGACTAAATGGTACAAAAGGCCACACAAAAACGAAATTTATGTGGCAATTGGATGATCTATAGTCACACAAACCATATATTTCTTCACTTTCAACACCATATGGTCACACTTATTAACACTTTTGGCCACTTTATGGTTAATTGTATATGACTAAATATACAAAAGAAACATGATTTGTGTGACTAAATGGTACAAAAGGCCACACAAAAACCAAATTTATGTGGCAATTGGATGATCTATAGTCACACAAACCATACATTTCTTCACTTTCAACACCATATGGTCACACTTATTAACACTTTTGGCCACTTTATGGTTAATTGTATGTGACTAAATATACAAAAAGAAAATGCTTCGTGTGACTATAAGAGTTTTTGGTCACACAAAACTGATTAATCCAACTAAAATTGTACCTATTTAGTCACACATTTTAACGTTTTGGTTACTCTTTTGTAAGTGAGACTAAAAATAACCAAAACATGTGACCGTAGGTACCCTATGGTCACACCACCTTTAGTCACACACACGAAAAAAACCATGTGTGACTATATGTATATCGTCAAGCATATTTGGTGTAACCAATTCCACTTTTTGTTCTAGAGTCATAATAACATGGCAACAACAAAAGATAGAGAATTCATTGGATGGAGAAGTACGTAATACAACAAGATTAACTCAACCATGATGAGATCGGAGTAAGTCACGATAAGAGTTATTCAAAATAAGGGTGAATCACGACAACCATAATATATAATCACAACATGTGTAGATACAATCACAACACACATGAATATAAGATGGAAAATTTCGGCTTACATAAACCGATATCATATCATAGCATAACCATGCCACATGTCCTAAAATAACTTGTTACGGTTTGTCATACAACAAAATATCACAAGTATCATTATTATGGCCACACATCCCATGGCTAGGATATTAGAAGCTATAGATGATAATAGTCTAGTCTAGGAGTTTCCTGGTGCTCCTCTGGGTGAAAGGCATCATTAGGGTCAAATCCCTATTCGGGAAAGGGTGGTGCAAGGTCGGGAATCTTCGGTAAGGAATCGAGTAAGTGAACTGGGAAAGCTGGTACTGACATAATGCCCTACAATTGGCATATGAGGTCAAAATTAGTAAAAAGTTTATATAAATAATCTTTTATATAAAGGAATGGTGATCGAAAGTAAATCAAGTATATTAAAATATCCTTTGTATAAGTGTATATATAAATAATCTTTTTATATATACGTGTATATATAAATATTTAAATACTTGCGCGTATATATAAATATTTATGTAAATACGTGTGCATATAATTATTATTTATATAGACAAGTGTAATAGTGTATAGGATAAGTATTCGGAGAGTGTAAGCGCACGGAGAGTGTAAGGCAATGCAAAGTAAACTAGTTAAAATATAAAGAGCGGTTATAGTCTAGGTCTAAAAAAAATGCGACCTGGTTCTCTATAACCATAACTCTGGTACCAATCTATAACACCCCCAAAATTATCGCAGCGGAAGATTGTGTCACTGGGGTATTACTTGATAGCTCACAGTACAAGTTACAGAAATCGACTCTAAATGAGACGTATTGAAATAATTTATCATTCGATTAAGTAAAACATCAGAGTTTAACAAAGAGGTCCCACAAGTTTAAGTGATAAACATAAAAGTTTAAAAGTTTTATCGAATGATGCATTGTCTTCAAAAATACCGTGCGCCTTCACATGCTACCTAATAGAATCCTGAGATAAACATGCTAAAAAGTTAATACAAAGGTTGAGTGAAATTCATAGGTTTATGAATAAATAATAGACCACAAGATTTCAAGTTTAAGAGACAATTGATAAAGTAGTTATTATTGCACTAAGCTCGTGACACTCAATGCGTTAACTAGGTGTATCATAGAGATGATAATAAAGCTTTAGAAGTAGGTAATTTACCATTATACCTAGGTATTCAAATATAGTGCGTTTGTGATATCCATCTGATCAACACAAACGGGATTCATCAATCCTAATAGGTCTATTCACAATATTCACACTCACATGGAAATGATTAATGGTTCATGACGCTAGGGACTTATTTTTGGCAATAACGGTACTTAGGCAATAATACATTCATGTAAGAATACAGTTCAAAGCACTAGGGTCCAAATTTTAAAATACCATGTATCTCCCCCAATGGGTTTATAAATAATTTAAAGAGTTAAAGTGGGGCTATGAACTCACCAAAGATCAAATAGCAAGATCAAAGTAAGAAATGAGGAAACCAAGACGTCCTACGAGCAACCTAAAAATAATATGTTGCGTCTTAGGTTTTTAAAATAATAGAATATGGATGCAAGAAAGTTTTATATATTTATTATATCAATCATGCAATTGTACATAGAGTTTTTAAGGTTTATCAAGTGACAGGGACTAAAATTGAGAAGTTAGGAAAGTGTTACGAGCCCTAATATATATGTTGTCCTAAGTTCGCGTTTTATGATATGTGGTTAGATTGTCCAAAAAAATGAGTTATCGGGTTTATTCCAGAAAGTGGGTCCTACCACTTCGGTTAAGTGTAAAATTTATCATATGTTAACAAAATTATAACTTATATATTTTTAAGTTTGTAAAATAGTTCCATAATTTTTATTATCACTTATATTGTTTTTAGATGTCATAAAAATATACTTGACTTATTTTTAAGTAAATTTTGATAAGTTATAGAATTTTAGGTTAAGTGCTAGTTTTGAATAAAAGTGGATATTCGTTACAAAAAACTCTATTTCTCCTAACTCGTAAGGAGTTATATTACAAATTTTATATTTTAGGAAAGGTATTTAAGTGTACTAATCAAATTTGTGGGTCCCACTATTCTGAAAATTATATAACTTAAGTGAAATTACCATTTTACCATAATATGTCAAGTCTGATCAGGACAACACCTAACAGTTGCACCGATTTTACGATAAGTTGAGTTCCGTAACTCCTTTTTATGCGGGGTTTTTGGATATGTTTAAGCTAATGTGTTACCTACAACTTTTATGTTTTGTAAAACAGAGGGTTCAATAGAAATTGTTAGACTTTTTAGCCATTCAAATCTGGTGTGCGTTTTCCGACAACCTTTGCCATTTATTTTCTAATTAATTCATCGGGTATCGTCTCACGACCAAATACCCAGAAAATCGAAGCTAAGAGATAGATCTACAGCCATGTATTTTTACCTAAGTCTTAATGTGTACTGATTTAGTGCAGTAATTACGAAAAAAGTCCCTAGTCCAAATGGTCTTTGTAAACTTAGTCCCAATCATAGTTTTAGGTAATTTTAGCTATGTACAATGCATAAATTAATACAAGAAGCATATGAAATATGAAAAATACATGAAATGAAATATAATCAGTAGTGATATGAAAAATATTGTGTGGTTTCATACACAAGTGGATATGGAACACAAGAAGATCTAGAATCAAGAGTACCAAGATGTAATCACCAAAACTCAGGCTTCCAAATTTTTGACACCAAATATACTTTGAAAAATCTTCTTTAAAACACTTGAGATCTTCTTGAGTAAAGCACTTGGATGAAGAAAATGCATCAAGAACTAAAAATTAGCACTTAAGTCTTCATTTCTTGCACGAAATCTTAACTAGAAATAAAAAGTTATCGGTGTGTTTGCTCTTGGATCTCACGGCAACAACAAGGGAAAGGAAGAAAAGAAAGTTTTTTTGTTGGTGGTTTTGAGATCTAGAATTTGAGTTGTATGGTTTTGTGTATATATATGGGTGTTTTGAAGTTAGTGGGAGACAAAAGAAGGAATGGCATAACAAGTGTACAAAGACACTTGCCATAACCGGCCACCTTAACAAAGGTGGTGTGTTATGATAAATTTTGGTGATTTTTGGCTTAAAGTGTGTGATTTAGTGTATAGTTTGATCCCGGTAATTACAAACGTGGAGTTTTTAAGACGCGAAACTTAAAATTGGGTAACGGAAAAATACAAAACTTACAAAAATATTAAAACTTTACATCAAAATCTATTTTGATATTTTAGGTGATCATTGAGCTTGTTTGGTGATTACTCGATGTTTAAAAATTGAAACCGCGCAAAACGCGAAATGTACAAAGTTTAAGTAAAAATAGAAAAATAAAAATAGAATATTTAAAATATGATGGTAAGAAACCAAAATACATAAAAATATATCTACTGAGTATTGTCAGGTGTCGGTTTAGGTTAAATGTACGTTTAACGACGTACACGGAATAACTTATCTAGTTATCCGAAAGAGTGAATTTACTTAAAATAAAAATATTAAGTAAACTTAAAATATTAAATATTGACCTCAAAATTGTGAATTGTTACAGTTACTTTTCTGATCAAGAATCTCAGTGTGAAGAAACAATCACAGAAACAATGACAGAACCTACTATGGAGGAACACATGATCAAGACCCGTGATGACCACGTTTCGGGAATTCATGGGCCTAAGTATGATGAGGAAGCTAAATACAAGCTGAAAGGGTGACTCCTTATGGAATTACGCGAAAACACTTTCCATGGATTGGACACTGAGAACGCAATTATACATGTTGAGAGAATCTTTTGGATTGTTGACGCGTATACACTTATCACCGTTGACTTTGGACAGCTAATGCTTCGAGCCTTCCCAATTACCTTGTTTGGAGCTGCGAAAGATTGGCTGGATAATGAGTCTTCGGGGCCCTTTACTAATTGGACTGAACTTAATACAAAATTCCTGGACAAATTTGGTCGTAAAGAATGATATGAGATGGACCCTGAATTCACCTGTTGGCTTAGCTCTAAATTTCGCAACTCAATGACAATGAGTGCATCTCTCAAAAGCGCACTTTGGACTTACTGGATAATGGGAAACGACGAAGAGGAACTAACCAAAAAGGTAGCTGAATTATTTGGAATTGAAACAAACCTGTTTGAGTACGAGACACCTCTGTGCAAAGAATTTAAAGAGTTCAACTATCTCTTGAAGATTGATGAAGATGTTTTAACTGGTGATTTACCAGGATTCAAAACTTATGATGAATTTAATAATACTTGGTACTATGAATGGAATGACCAAATACCATGGGTTTTTAATAAACCATGGGAAGATAATAAGTTGGAGCATACCTGTAAACCCATTCGTTTCAAGGACGGACACGAGAAGTGGCCAACTTGTGACTGGGAAAAAGATGGGATCTGTAATGGCGAAAACTTGCCAGGAATGAAACGAGCTGGTAATAACATATATTTCGCAGATCACGATTGGTACGATTTAAGCGAAGACTGTGAAAGAAAAAACGTGGCCTTACGAGAAAAGGCAAGATTTGAATCTCATGAGGAAGATTGCGAGGCAAGAATGACAGCATTTTGGGAATGGGTGCACAGAAATTTCGATGACTACACAAAATTTGATCAAAGATTACAACGAAAGCTAATGAAAGAGTGGGAAGAACTTCAAGACGGATATGAATCAAGTAGTGAAGATTGGAGTAATTATCCCCTTGAGGATACTCAGAAGAATCTTATTTTGTTAATGAAAAAGAAGAAGAATTCAAGGAAAGAAAATGTCGACTGCTTGGAATCCCCTACCAAAAGCCACCGACATTCACCACTAAAAAACTTGAAGTTATTAAGTATTCTTTCGGACCACTTGAGGAATATGCGGCTATAAAAATGACCGAGTATAATGAACAAATTCGAATCGAAGATAATGTAACACAAATTTATCACAACATTTTTTGAATCAAAAACGAAGGATGGTTCGTTACAAGGACAAAATAGGAACTGAAGATGAGTCTAACTTGAAGACTCTGGAATAAAGAAAAGTGCTCACCGGGAGACAACCCGGATATATCTTTACAGTTTTTTGTTATCGAGTATGTCAAACCTGCACATCGATGCGGCGCATCTCTTCCCCTGGATACGGCGTATCGACTGCGCAGGTCATATCTATCCTTTCTTTTTCTGCATTTTGAACATTCTGTTAGTTGATTCAATGCGGCACACCTATGTTTAAGGATGCATCATATCAGATTTTCTGACTCGTATTTATTCCTGGCTTGATACGGGGATGCGGCGTATCGACTGACCTGATGAAATTTCCAGATTTTTAGTTTTTAATTTTTAGGTTTATTTTTACTAACCAACGATTAACAAGATTTGCACTAGCTGTGATTTTCAAATTAGCACATGTTGTTTACAATGAAGTGGTGGTTACATACGTTCTAAAATTTTCTGTGTGTCGTATGCTATTCATGGAGGCTTGAACGCCATTTACACACAAAAAATAAAAAGTTGCTCACAAACGCATAATGGAGGATCATACTGAGCAAATCTCAGAGGAGTTTTCCGTCCTAATTCTTTCTATTTCCTGTTTTTAATTTCAATTTTAAACAACGAGGACGTTGTTTATCTTAAGTGGGGGGATGGAGAATTAGAACGACACTTGTCCTTATTTTTTCAAAATTTACTTAATATATGCTTAATATGCATAAATTTAAAATTTTTCTAGCATGTTTTTGTTAAATCTAAGTTGCATGACCGCACACATAACCCTTATTTCCATATTGTGAGAATTAAGCCTATTCCATTTCCCAATATATTACCAAAATTCCACAAATATATGAGTTTGCCGGTGACTTGTAGTAAACTTTAGAACTTGGCTTGTATACTATTCGAGACCACCATAATGAGTATTATTGATATAATTGGAGTGACTTGTCTAACGAGGTAAATATCTAGGATTACACCCAAATAACCTATATATGTATTATGTTATTAACCAACTACATTGGTTAGTTAACCCCATGTTAAACCCTTTGTTACTCTCATTTTTAGAGTAATATATCCCTAGAAAAACCCTCAGAGCCATTCCTTTCGTTTATTACACCAATGTTAAAATATTTCGTTACACCCTTACACCTTAGCCTACCCTGTAGATTTAAGTCCGTGGTTATTCGCTTTTGGTAAAAGTGTGTATTCCCCGCGTTTCCGGTGTTCGTGTGCGTAAATTATTATCTTTGGTTAGGTTAGGAATTGCACAATGCAATGGAGTGAAAGTAGATATTGTATTTTTCATTTTCGTGTGTTTACTACTTTCACTATTACCTTTATGTCTGAAGTTATGAAAAGTATGGAGATAAATTATCCAGATTTATTGTGATAGTGACGTGGTGAAATTTTACACCATCTAGTTTATTTGATGGGGTTAATACATCCAGATGTTACTAAAGTTTCCTAAAAATTTGAAAAAAGTTACTATAGTTTTTTTTTGTTGAATTAGATTACTATAGTTTCCCAGTTCGTCTTTCCCCTTCTAGCCTTTGTTATTTTCACGTTTTCCCAGTAACTTAATTCAAATTTTTGGGAAACTATAGTAACTTTTTTCATCTTTGGGAAACTATAGTAACTTAGATCAAATTTTTGGGAAACTATACTAACCTAATTCTACCAAAAAAAAACTACAGTAACTTTTTTCAAATTTTTGGGAAACTTTAGTAACATCCGGATGTATTAACCTTATCTGATGTATTAAAAAACAAGTTGGGACGTATTATAAACCAACAATGTAAAGTTGTATACTAGTAGAGATATCCCTCCTGCTTTTTGTATTATATTTATGGATTGAAAGAGAGTTGGCCATTATGGGAACGCCAACTAAGGTTTATTCTTTGAATGAGATATTACTGAGTTTAATTTATGTCTACCTACTAAAGCGTGAGTTTTTGTGTTAAAGCATGAGTTAGTCTATGATTTATGTCTTATTCATGGGATGGTTGTGAAGTGATTAACCACACTTGTTAGGACTTAATCTATTTGTTTTGTTTATTTTATCTAACACCAATTTATGTATTTCCCAATGTTTAATCCATACCCTTTTACCAAGTTATTATATTCGTTGTTAGCTTTTGAGCATCCGGATACGGTAATGGCTAAGTGAGAATGTCAAATGCATGAATAAGGTAGTGACCATCTAAGTATTAGACTAATCAAATGACGCGCCAGCGATCTAGAGTGTCACTTGGTGACCATCCGTTATGAAAATAACGCGCCAGCGAACCGAGAAACACACTAGTGACCATCCGTTGTTTGAGGAATCGAGGACTCGCACCAGCGAGCTACTAAGTTTGTGCAGGAGATGTTTGAACAAAGCTAGGTTTAACCCTTAAGCCTTACCATAACCCAAATTACCTCTTTAGACTTGTCACTCCTTAGCTTTAGTGGTGGAGATGTGTATCATTGCCAAGCTTATGATAGAATCTTCGTCACGACCGTGCAATTGAGCGTATTACCTAAATGTTACCACATAGATTAGTTGAGTGATTTGAGTGATTTCATTTTCCTATTTGTGAGGTGTTTGGTTGTGCAATTATGATTAAAACGAATAAATGCTTAAACTATAAAAATTCCTAGACCATTTTTAGGATACATTTTCATAAGTTTAAATCTAAAGTTTACTTGAGGACAAATAAAGTTCAAGTGGGGGAATATTTGATGATATCAAATAAGTACATTTTATTGGCATCATTTATCATATGTTATTCGTTTGTTTTATGTTATTTTATATGAGAATCGATACTTAATCGCTTACTTTTATAATTCTCAGTTATAAACAAGCGTTTGGTGAAAGTTAGCTCTTTTAGACGTAAATTGGAGCAAAATGGATCAAGCTAGAAAAGTCTACTGAACTGAAGGAAGATACGTCGTATCATTCTAGACAGATATGTCGTACATAAAGATTTAGACGAATATGAAGACCATTTCCTGAAATTAAAGCATGCGCAATATGGAATTTATCTCAAACGCCGTATATGAAACCTTGGTCAACGAGAAGATCCGACTTGTTTTACTCCAGATACGCGGCGTATCAATCTCAAGACTTCACCAAGATAATCCAAGATACTGAAGAACATGCGCCGTATGAAGACTGAAGGTACGCCGTATCTTATGACGGTGTACAAATATTCCTAAATATTATAATCTTGGACCCTACGCAAAGTTACCTAGATGCGGCGTATCAACTAAGCTGATACGCCGTATCGACCCTGCTGATAGAAACTATATAAACCCCATTCGACAGCCACATTCGATATATATATAGAAGTGCAACACAAACCTTAAGGAGAAGAATATAGACGAATTGGCAGCACAAGACACAACATAAAGGAAGAATTCAGAGCAGTAAGAAGGTCCTGGTAGTACTTTAATTCATAGGAAAACTTGTTTACTTGTATTAGCAATCTGTTAATGGTTGAGTTAGTGTCTTTTTCACTATTTGATCGGACTTAATATTTTCCAGCTGTTATAAAGAGTATTTGATGTTAATTTGGTTTCTTTATGCATGTGCTTTCATTACGTATTACTCCCTCCGTCCCAAAATAAGTGTCCAGTTTGACTTTTCAGAGTCAAATTAGTTCAAATTTGACCTTAAATATTTTTTCTGTGTTATATAATACTTGATGAAAAATTATACCAATGAAAAATACACTTAAAACTCACTCCATTCATATATTTTGCATCAAATATTATATAATACCCGCAAAAATAGAAAAGGTCAAAGTTGAACCAGTTTGACTCTGAAAAGTCAAACTGGACACTTATTTTGGTACGGAGGTAGTTGGATTTATCGCGCCTTGTCAACGTAGGCTCGCGCAATTACTTCATTAACATCGTTTTCATAGTTAATGTAAGCCTGTAAAAGGGATAAATAATACATAAAGCTAGTAATCATTAAGTGTTTACATGCATGTAACTAAGCCTCCACTGAGAGAGAATAGATTTTAGCACTCATCTTGTAACACCCCAACCCAAAAAGGGCCTAAGTGTAACATTATGGTGTCAATCAGAACATATAAACGCAAGCAGAAGACTTCTTATTAAATACTAAGTCAAGAATTACTAGGACTTACGAAATATAATCCAAACAATAATCTAAATACAATACATATCCAAAGCATAATGTCTACAATCATAAATCGAATAATAGAATCTAATCAAGGGTAGGTCTTCTATCTTCTACTCTCAACACTCATGCCCAGCATCTCGCTTATAACCTGCCGCAGAGAAAAGAAAATGCGGCTGAGCTAACGCTCAGTGAACAAATATAAACAAATGAAAGGTAATAAGCGTATACGAAACGAATAAGCGAATGAATCCAAGAGAACATGCTAAACAAGATGTCAAACAGAATATGGAACATATGAAAGGGATCAAATCATAATAATGAACATAAAGTGGAAATCAATATCAAAGGAAATGCCCAACAAAATATATAGCAAATTGTACATGGAGTAGCTAGTTCGATGTACCAAAAGCGAAATGAGGTGTATTGCACACACTCAAGTCTATTCACCAATATATCAAAACTGAACTAAGTACCTAGGATGTATTCATACGCTCCCTTCAAAACAGAGATACATATGCCAGTTCCAGACTAAACATACATATAATAAACACGGGCCAGGTGCTCCATATATACAGCTATATAAACAAATGGGAACGCCGTAGACAAAAACCCACCTCCACAGATAGTGTCAATTCCATTGGTGCATCAATGGCAAGGCCATGGACTCCCCGTGACTGGCTACAAATATGGGCAACATAATAGGCATAGTACATGCAATCTAATGATGAGGGATAATTATAAATTATCCAACTCAGATAATATCTATATGAATAGAATATCGCATGAAACGGATAATCAAGCAAATAACTAAACAAATACGGATTAAAGCATAACAAATATAAGGAGACAATGAGTGAGAGGATCTAAACACACACCTTGTGTTTGAGATACTTTGAGTATATGCTAAGTAGCACGCGGAGTTGACTACAAAGCACTTAGAAGATATTGTTTGTGTAATGTATGAATGTAACAGTGAACGAACAATGAATAAACAACCAAATAGCTTCAATATTAATAATACGAGTGATCTACAATATCACTAGGGTTTTACAACCTTGAAGCTTTCACAAAGATACGTATTTTCTAATTACAAAAACCCTAACCTAGGATCTCCTTTTATAGCACAAGGAGTCCTTTTCAAGTAAACTAATATTCGTATCAATCTACAATAATAAGATATACATCAAATCTATTCTATATATATATATCTTCATACGCATTTCTGTCTTCATCACATAATCATTACTAATCTTCTGTACTAGCAGTACTAACTCAGTTAGTACTGTTAGTGTTAATCTCAGCAGTTGTAACTTTATACCTAGCAGTACTAACTGTTGGTTTAATTCCCAACAATCCTCCCCTAAACTTATGATTTCTCTCCAAATCACTAAGTTTCTTGAATTAAACTTCAACTCTGTAGATGATAAGGGGGATTCTTTCAAACTCTTATCTTTGATCTTGAACCACTTTAGTATTTTCTTCACATTTAAGCTTTGAAGAAACCATAAGAGCAAGCACTCCAGCATTTAAGTTTATCAGAATCAACCATTCTTTGAAACTTCATCAGAATCAACCATTCTTTGAAACTTCTCTGCATGAATACTTTCTGTTTCCTCTGCTTATCCTCCCCTAAGTCACATAATCATCTTGAACTAACTAAACATCAAAATCTTGATTAAACTTGAGCAATTTTCATCTAATATGAGGTAACACCCCCATTTTCGATATACGCAGTGGAATATAAGTTGGGGTATTAATTCAAGTATCATAGTCATGAAAATAGAAAATGACTCGAAAAGAGATGTTTTAGATAAAATTGTTGACCGGATCTACACACACTCCTTGTGTTAGATGTATACTTTAAATGATGTCTAGTCTAACACACGGAATTTACTAGCTAGCACATAGAAGATTTGTTTGTTTGTGTTTTGTATTAACGAATCAACAATGAATGAACAAGAAACACAATATACTTCAACTTCAATGATTCAATATTATTAATGAATAATATGAGTGATCTCCTATCACTAGGGTTTAGAACCTTGAATCTTAACAAAACAATACGCACACATTCATACCTAAACTTTAACCTAGGCAATCCTTTTATAGACTAAGGATTCCTTTACAAAATAACTATCAACCTAATCGTATAAGATATACACAATATCTTTTCTATAATTATCTTTTACAAAAGCATAAACAGTACTAACAATCTTCATATAACCGTATGAACTGCTCTTTGTCTTCAAAACTCATCAGCAGTACTAACTTCCATCTTCACCCTTACTAACTGCTTAAGCTTAATTCCTAACAATCCTCCCCTAAACTTATGATTTCTTCCCAAATCACTAAGTTTCTTCAAATTAAGCTTCATCTCCTATATGAGGGGGATTCTTCCAAAAATCTTTCATAACAGTCTCTTACTACTTAGCTTTCTTTGTTCTGCAAGGTTGAAAATCTTTGTTTCCAAAAAATCTGCCATTTCAGAATCTTCTTTAACCCTCAGTTTTGTATATAACATAGGTGTTAAAATACTTGATCTAAGTGGATAATCTTTTTCCACTAACATATAGATTTCTATGCCATCCTTAGTAGAAACTCTGTGCACTCCACACGTATCAAATAACTTTCAAGAGACATCTTCGATTTGTGCTTGGAATCTCCACATTGATTCTCCTCTATCAGGTTCATAAATTCTTTTCAGCTGCACCCATAACTCTTTATGTTTATCTTCAGTAGGATCTTGAACTCTGAATCTTTCCTTAACTAAGCTTCATAACTGATTAAGATCTTCTCTATCAAAACCTTTTAGTAGATCTTTAAACAGCTTATACCTCTCAGTAATACCTCCAAGTCTTATGATTTTCCATCCCATCATTCTTCCATCAGTGAAAACTTCCCAGCCAATGATAGGATATTTGACTTCTAATGGTTTGATATTTGTAGACTCTGGAACTATCACCATCATATTCTTGATTTTCTCATTGGTAAAACTTTCTTCACCAGACTTCAACTTCTTTGCACTATCAGATTCCAGAACTTGTGGTTCTCTTTTCTTTTTCCTTGTGATATCCTCCTTGCTTAAAGTATTCAGTCTTGCATATGTTTCATAGAAATTCTTTTCAATCTCAGCATCTGACCTTCCAGTAAAGTCACTTAACTTGTAATTTGCTTGATTCTTCAAATAATGCTTCATGAAACTAACTTTTTCTCTCTTGGTAGGCAACTTTGTCTTGTAACCTGACTCTTGCCTTTCTCTAATTCTCTGCACTAAGTCATTCCAAGTAACTTCTTTGTTCTTTGACAAGATGAACTCTTTGAGTTTTTCTGACTTTTCTTCTTCATTTAATTCCTTGTCTTTAAGAATCATTCCAGCATAAGCTCTCACAATCAAATCAGAATCCAACAAATATTGCAGTTGCTCATTGAACTCCTCTTGATTAACTTCTTCAGATCTTGTCCTATCTATGAATTCAGCTGTATTCCTTACATCATCTGCAGCCATCTTTCTTGCGAATTCTGCATCTTGATCTATCTGAGCTTGTTCATCATCTAAATCTTTTTCAATCATCTTCCTTGCAACTTCTGCATCATGATCTATCTGAGCTTGAATTCTTGGTTTTGTTTTCTTCAGCTTTTCTAATACTTGAGCAGCTTCTTGTTCTTAAGCAGCTTCTTCTAGTGTCATAGGCTTTTTACCCTTATCTTCTATTTTTCTAGCATATTCCTCTTTAGCCGTAGTATCACCAGTTGGAACTGTCTCATGCTCTGTAGCAGCAGTTGGAACTGCTTCAACAGTTGGAACTTTTTCAGCTTCTTAAGTACCAATCTGAACTGCTTCATGTGTCTCAGCAGTTTATTTAACACCTATGTCAACATTACCAGAACCCATATCAAATTGTTCCCCTTCTCCTTCATTTTGCCTCCCCTGAGAACCTGATTCATGTCCCTTACCTTTACCTGATTTCCTCCCCTGTTTGGGAGAATCACCATCATTACTATCAAAATCATCTGAGTCGTCATCAGTAAAAGAATCCAAAACTACCTTTGCCTGTTTATTCTTTAACTGCTCTTCAAGTTTCTTCACCCTAAGAGTCAATTTGGTGTAGACATTGGCAAAATTCCTTTTGTGAGCTTTGAGTTCCTCATTATTCTTCTTTAGCTCTTCCTTCAAAGTTTCTACCTTCTCAACTAGTTTGGTACACAATTCCATCAATTCAGTATGTGAAGTACTACCCTCATCACGTCTAGCTGTGTTACCTGCTAGGATAGGTGAATCATGGGGAAAGGATCCAGGAATCACTCTAGGTGTTTCCCTTCTCCTATAAGTGATGTGAAATTGAGATGTTTGGGTTCTTTCAGTAGCTGAAGTAGATGTGTGATGGAGATCAGTTGGTTGCACTAAACCTTCACCCACTTCAGTTTGAGGCATTTCAGGAAACAATGGAACTATTTCACCTTGAAAAAGCCTACTAGCCATAGCCATGTTTTGAAAAACTTTTGATTGAAGGCTAGGAGTAGCAAAAATTTCTATTGGTTTTGTAACCAGGTATGTCTTTTTATTTAAAAGTGTTTGAACAAACCTTGGATACATTAGAAACTTGGTTTTGCTGTTTACATTAGATGCCATACCCTCAAAAATAAATTTTGAAAAGTTAAAAACCTTGTTTGTAGACAAACAAATGAGAGCAATAGCAATATTGCTACTGAACTGCTCCCAAGCAGTCTTTTTAGGACTTAAACAATGTAAAAGGGTATGTATCAAAAATCTCCATTGAGGTGAGAAACATCCTTTTTGAAAATTTAATTTGTGTTCGGATGTATCATACCCCATTTTTGTAAGTTCTTGCCATATTTCAGTGTTGTGCATAGTATTGATACCATCTAAGTCTTTTAATTTAAGATGTCTCCTAAGTATAGACTCGGTAACAACAAAAGATACACCATCCACTTCAGAATGAATTTCTAAGTCTCCATCTTCACTAGTCAACACAGTAGCATTCTGCCAGAACTGTGTGATGTGCGAGACATAAAGAGTAGGAGAAACAGTTAGAGCATACCTTATATGAGAGTGGTTTAGAAAGTCCACAATCTCATAAAATTTTGGTCCATCTCCTTCCTCTGTTTTCTCTAGAAACGCAACCTAATTGTGACGCTTAACAAATTCCAATCCAGCCATTTTTAGTGATGAAGAATGAAAGATTATAGCAATAAGATGATCGTATAAAGTGTAATTGAGGTTTTATGTAGCCTATTGGAGTTTATAGGTACTGTTTAGGGTTTTGCGAAATATGCGTATGAGATAAATTATCTTGAGAAATAGAATAAATAAATTTATGGTAAAAAGATAATTATCTTCTAGAAAAATCCCTATAAGTACCTTAAGAATAACGGTTTTACCCCAACGGCTATAAAATTAATTACTGATAGATTTTTACAACGGCTAGTTGAGCCGTACTAACTTTGTACTAACCGTACCAACTGTTGAAAAAATTTTGTTGAGCCGTATGAACTTATTGAAAAGGATTTTAAAATACCATGGCTCAAACATAGTTTTTAGCAAACTATCAGCTATCAACGGATTTGATATGTCTTTACCAATAGCCGTTTGCTTTGGACTAGCCAACTCTTCACAGTTAGATATGGTGAGCTGATAACCATACAATTTTTGGTAAATTGTCAACCATCAACAGATTTGAGAAGTCTTTAGCAGATACCGTTTGCTCTGGACTAGTTGATTCTTATGTGGGTTAGACATGGTGAACCAATTACCATTTTTTGTGTGCAAATATCTCACACTCAGCTTCAAATCACCATATAGTACAAAACATAAAGCATTTAATTCCTTGGTGCTTATCATCCAAAACCTACAAGTGTTAGTCCAAAAACAAAGAAACAAGCCACAAAGAACTTATCTCACAATATAAAAGTATATGACTAACATTGCACTCAAACAAAAACATTAATTTCCTTGTGGAACCCAAGCCAAAACAGACTTAGGTTTTCCTCTTGCATCAACATAATTCATCCTTTTCAAAACAATTTTAGCACCATTGGGTTTGATGGGTCTCCAAACCGAACATGCTGATGCATTCACTCCATTTCCCATATTTCCCTGAGCAGTGTTTTTATTAACACCAGTACCAATTACTTTGCTAGCAGTTGGAACTGCTGGCTTGGTAGTTGTTACCTTGGCTTTCCAAACTTGATTTTTCACTACTTGTCTGTTTTGAAATGATCTCTTAACAATTGTTGGTGCTGATTTGGAAAACTTTTTTGCACATTGAACTGTTGGCCTTGAGTGAATAGGTCTAATTGGTCTGACAGGCTGAACTGCTGGTCTAGCAGTTTGAATTGGTCTTTGGTCAGACTTCAAAAGAACATATCTGGGTATCATTCTATCATTCCTAGGAAAAGATTGAGGTCTTGCTATGCTCAACCTATGATATGTATATCCAGACACCCATTTATCACAAAAATATGCAAGATGGTCAAAGCTACCACAAGAGTAACAAGCTTTCCTATAGCAGACAAAATCATTACCTAGTTGGTGAGATTTTAGGTCATTCCAATTCCTTTGGTTATCTCTTAGCTTGTTTGTGGTTCTATACATTTCTGCATACCTAACTGTTGGTCAAAAAGGTTTGGCATTTGATCTAGGCCTAACAGTCTCAGGTTTAACCATCTTTGGAACTTTTTGTTCCTCCACTTTAACACTAACAAGCTTAACCACAGCCTGATCACCCTCATCATCAGAAGTCCATTCCTCTATGGTTGGAGAATCTGATTCCTTACTTGAAAACCTATCAGAGGACACCTTGTCCTCAGATAGTGATTTATCACTAGCACTCTCATACACAGGTTTGTCAACTACATTCTCTTTAGGTTGAGGACCATATTTAAGCTCAGGTAGTTGAAATTCAGGTAGTCCTGTGTGTTCTAAGTCTATGCCTGGGGGTGTTGGAATTCCTCTATAGGGAGGTGGAACTGACTTATAACCTAGGCCTGACTTAGCTTTATTGAGAATCTGACACTCAACAATCTTATTAACACCCTGAGTTGCAAATTCTAGTGTGTCAACAGTCATTTGAATGTTCTCCTTTGCTTTCTTAACCTGTTCTAGCTCATGTTTCAACACACTAATTTCATTCTCTCTAAACATTAAGTCTCTCTTAACAATAATCATATCATCAGAAAATTTTGACTCATTACTTTTATAATGAACAATGTGTTCTTCTAACACAGCTAAAGCCCTCTTATGATTTGCTATGTTAAAAGCAGTTTGGGTTAGCTCTTTTCTTTGATCCTCATATCTTTTCTTAAGAGTTTCTAGATCTTTTAAAGCTTCACAAGATTTAGAACATTTAGAAACTTGTACCTTAGATTCTGAAAATGCCATGAGAGCAATCTCTGTAGATGCTTCTGCTTCCTCCTCTGCAATGTAGCTCCAGTCAAACACTAAGCCATCAATGGCAACCATGGCTTTAGAGCTTGAATCCGTAACCTCCACAACCCTTGACTTGCTTCCATATCCTCTGCTCTTTCCATCTTGTTGTCTTGGCAATCTGCACTCCCTTGAATAATGACCTTTCTTGTGGCAATTGAAACACTCAATCTTGGACTTGCCATACCCTGCAACATCATTGCTGTTTATGACAATCTTCTTGCCAGTCTTCTTCAAAAATCTCTTAGCTCTCAAGCTAAGAAGAGAGAGCTGCCACTTGATATCCATCTCTTCAATATCATCTTCATCAATCTCTTGAAGATCTGCATGAGTCAACATACTTCCATTGTGTTGAGTAGTCATGAAAGCACAATAAGTATTCTCATCCAAGAGTCTATTAGTACTGCTTGAAGTGCTAGCAGTACCAATATTGGAACTAGCAGTACCAACTGCTCCAGTCATTTGAACTTCTTCATCTGGACTTGAGGTACTGGGGGTTGATACAAAGGCCAAATTCCCTGAGCTTGAGCTTGAGCGTGATCGAGCAGACTTCTGAATATCACGTTCAACTATCTTGAAGTTGCTACAGAGATCCATTAAGCTCATGGAATCTATATCAGGCTTGTTTTTTCATACAACCACATGCATAGCCCATTCAGTTGGTAGACTCCTCATAAATTTGGAGTTGAGATCTTCCTGAGGCATCTCAATTCCTAGAATAGCCAATTGACTCACTAGTTTTTGAAGTCTATTAAACATATGATCTAGTGACTCGTTGCTTGTTGCTGAAAAATTCTTAAACTGTTGCTTGAAAAGGGTCTTCTGAGTTTTCTTGGTGGCTTCGTTCCCACCATATCTTGCAACAATAGCTTCAAAAAGGGTTTTAGCACACTTAAACTTGCTAAAATTCAACAACTGATCATTGGGAATAGTCATTAGAAGCAAACTTCTCGCCTTAACATCATTCTTGTGCTGTGCCTTCTCTTCAGTAGTGGTTGGCTTAGTTTGCACCTTAGTTTCATTGAAACCCTCAACAACGGTTGTTGTATTAGTAGGTTTGAACGAATTCCCATCCTCAATAATCTCCTAGAGAGTATAATCTTGAACTTGGAAGAACTGCTCAATTCTTAATCGCCACATATCGAACTCATTGGGTTCAAGCATTAGAAGCTTAGCAGCAATATTAGTCTGACTTGTTGTTGTCTCCATGCTCATCTTTTCTTAAACAAATTCGTCTGGATCTTCTAAACCAAAGTATTAGCAACCTGGCTCTGATACCACTTGACTGGATCTACACACACTCCTTGTGTTAGATGTATACTTTGAATGATGTCTAGTCTAGCACGCAGAATTTACTAGCTAGCACTTAGAAGATTTGTTTGTTTGGGTTTTGTATTAACGAATCAACAATGAATGAACAATAAACACAATATACTTCAACTTCAATGATTCAATATTATTAATGAATAATACGAGTTATCTCCTATCACTAGGGTTTAGAACATTGAATCTTAACAAAACAATACGCACACATTCATACCTAAACTTTAACCTAGGCAATCCTTTTATAGACTAAAGATTCATTTACAAGATAACTATCAGCCTAATCGTATAAGATATACACAATATCTTTTCTATAAGTATCTTTTACAAAAACATAAACAGTACTAACAATCTTCGTATAACCGTACGAACTGCTCTTTGTCTTCAAAACTCATCAGCAGTACTAACTTCCATCTTCAGCCATACTAAATGCTTAAGCTTAATTCCTAACAACTGTTATCATTCATTTATTTAAATCAGAGTTGCATAATAGAGCTCACAGCGGGAAGTTTCGAAATACGTTATAAAGATACATTATTTGTTGAATGATAACAAAATGGACATTCTTTTTATAAGAAGAAAGTCCATTGCCACTCCGTGCCAAGTTGTGCTTTTAGTGACCTAAGATAAAACATGCTAAAAAGTCAACACAAAGGTTGAGTGAATCCATAGTGTTTAAAGTTATAATCAGTTGAACACAAGCTAAGTAAAAAGTAAATCAGTAATATTGCAGTTCAGTATATTGCCCTAAGTGTCATGACATGCAAAACGTTAATAGGATGGACATCATAGTAATGAACTGTTGACGTAAATTACTACATAATTAAATGTAGCAATTATTCCCTCGAGTAGGAGTTTTCCAGTCTCTTTATTTACCTCAAATATAAGGTGCATTTGGTTACCTATCCGGCTAACACAAATGGGATGTCAATTCCAATAGATCTATTCGCTATATTGGTGCTCACCCGAAAGTGATTAATGGCTCATGATTGAGGGGCTTTTAAGGGGAAACAGTTAAACTTAGGCAATATCGATCAGGATAGCATACAGAAAAATACTTGTTTTCGGTTTGTAGCATGTATCTTCCCACAAGTTTGGAAAACGTATAAAAAGTGAGACTATGAACTCACCTTAGCAGTCTGGATGGAAAACTGTAATGTTTGCATACTTGGATTCAATGTTGGATGAATTCTAGAGAGAAGAGAGAGTTGGGAGATTTTGAGAGAGAATGAGAGAAAACTAGTTGAATGATTAGAAACCTCCAACAACCCTTCCCAAGTGTGGGAAGGGGTATTTATAGTACAAGACATAAGTTCTCCTAGTGGGCTGTGGAGTGAGCTGACAGTGGGTAAGGACCCGACCCACTCCACGAATACTATACTAACTAAACTAATAATACTAATAATACTAATAAATCTAATAAGCCTACGAGCTACACAGATGCTAAATAGATACTCGGGATGACCGAGTCTTCACATGAATATTTATATTCCCAACAATCTCCCCCTAAGGGAGGTCACCCCGAAAATAATAATTTGAATTCTAGCATTCTATTACATGACTGTAACTTCCTAGCTCGTAGTCTTTGATTCTTCAAATTCATTACTCTTTGTACATTCAGCAGTGTTCTTTTGATGACCGTTCTTCTGTCTTGGATGATCTTTGGTGATTCTTTGATGTCATCATCCAACGTATGTCTCCAGGTCATCTTTTAGCATTATGTCTCCATGTGATGTTGTGATCTTTGGGTGGACATGCTCACACTTTTCTGAATCATGATTTTCAGCATCAGAGTTGCGGAAGTAGTGTTGAGGGTCTTTTAGATATCATGATTTCGTTGATTATGATGATGATAGTGTAGTGTGAGCATGTGGTGATGGATTGGCATCTTGTTCAGCAATCAGCTACAACTGCAATCAGCTATAACTGCCAGGTGTTCTTGCATACGACAGTAAGCAATAAAACGTCCGGTACTTACAGGTCCGGACTTCGAGATTGTTAACAGCATAGTGTGAAAACTCTCTCTAATCCTTACCAAGGCCGTTCCTAAATCGGAAACCCACAGAGGGCTTTAAAGATCTACCGTAGTAAATCAATGATTAGGTAAGTCGCTGGAGATCACTCTACGACTGTAGACCGTTTGAAACCGCCGCGACCACTAAGGGTAATCCACAAGGAATTACCGAAGTGACCTGCTTTCAGGGCTGTTTGATGTTGACCCTGGCAGGAATTTCCATTCAATCACTGAGAACTACATTTGTAAATTCCCTCATAAATGTTCTGGCAGATTGCTAAGATCTGCGTAGGACTCATAAGTTTACATCTGGTGTCCTTAATGTTGAACAACCAGTGTAGAAGTAACACGTGTTCCTATGAGATCTTATGATGCATCTCATGGCTCTAGACTCGATAAGTGCAATTTTGGTAGTCGGAGACTGGAGCGGTGTCTCCTGTTTCAATATCAACAAAACTCGTAATGAGCAGTCGATAGATTATGCAGGGTTCCCCGTGAGAATGAAATAAGTCCTTTTAAGAGAACTTGAGTGGCTTAGAAGGTTTAGTGCAGTGCGTCACTTGGTCCATGACGTCTTGTCTTCAATACCGGTGTTACCTTAGTAACCACCAGTAGCATATGAATTGAACTCGGTTTCTGCCCTAAGGTTGAATAATTGGAGGGCTATTTCTTTTCACCCTTTCTTATTTCATTTCTTTTTAATTCTTCAACCCCTTCTTTCTCCTTTCTCATATTACACATTTTTTTCATGATCATACCTAAGGACCTTCTAATACTAACTATTCGGTATTGTCCCTGGGTAGATCCCTCCAGCTCTGGCGGATCATAGGACGGTTTTCCTAACCTTAGCCACCTTATAACACCATGACTATCCTATGTTGCCGTAAACCAAAATCCTTGAAAAATCTCTCAAAATGTTCATGATTATGAAACACATTTTGCTAACACTTTGAGAGTTTTATAAATTTCAAAGGCTCCCCCTTAACCTGTGCTCATATGTTTTAATTTAAAATTTGAACTTGTTGGGTAGAGCTTGCACTTTTTGAATTAATCCACTTTCAGTGAACATGACCGATTCGAGACACGCTTACATCACTAGTTAGACTAGCTTGAAATTATTACCCGGCCTGGTCAAATTCACAGAAATTTTCTCGAAACGGTACACTCTACTCAGACACATCCTTTTCGAGACACGCTTACATCACTGGTTAGACCAGCTTGAAATTATTACCCGGCCAGGATATGTCCTTTCGATTAATGACAGCTTTTGTTTCGTCAATTCATTGGTGAAGTCTGAGTCACGCTCACATGAGATGCCACATCATTTTTCATCCATTCGCTCCCCCTCAATATGTGCATCGATATACGAAAGAGTTTAGCACATATGGGAGAGCCTACACTTAAGACCAAAACATCACATTTTTATCAGATTTCATATTTAAATCACATTCTCTCCCCCGATCAAAAATTTCAAACCATTTGAGATTTGTGATCCCAATTGATTTAAATAAGTTAGAAATTATGGGAGAAAATGTGGTCAGTTTTAATATGTGCTGATAATGGAACATGTAATTGCTCCCCCTCAATTTATGAGGGAGATTCACTACTTATCATGTACAAAGATAATCGTTATGACACAAATGATATTGACCTTTTTGCGCAGATGATGTGATCATCCGCTTCTCTGAGAGAGTCATTGGTCAACATCGATTATCCATCCACCAACAAAACTTTCCCAAATGTTGTAGATCCCCACTTGGCGAGACCAAAATAAGTGCTGCTTTGTTGAAATGAAGGTGGTGGAGGTGAAGACAGTGTTGTTGTTGTTGTTGCCGATGTTGTTGTTGTGGTGAATTCAGAGCCAGTCAATAGAGTTTGAACATCTGATCAAATGGTTAGAGCGGGAACTGGCACATTCATATTGGCCATGGAATCTGCATAAGAATATCAACACAGATATACATACATACAGATTCACTTTTCATTAATAGCTACCACATAGCAACTTGCCAACTCATAATACCATATTCATCTCATAATCAAACCATAGTCAGGAAATACATCAAACCGCTATCTAGCATGAAGAGCAATCAACAATCATGAACATGGCAATTCACTCATATTTCAACATTCAACTCAGGATCTTAGGGACATGATTCTAACATGATAGCTACATACCTAAGCATATCCTGAGTGCACATGCACTATATCAACAACAATTAAGCAGCTATCGACTAACAAAAGTCAATCAACATTTGAAACTCATTCATTCAGATCATACAAATGCCTGTAGAGTATTCAAGAACATCAAACACAATGGGTTTTCTAACTTCTTTTAGATTTTGAGTTATAAAGCATTTAGGGGATTAAACGAGGATTCCAAAGTGACACAAATGGACCATATAGTTACATAAAGCTAGGAAACTATAAGCAAATTGCACATAATGTCCTAATCTTTCTAACAACTAACACATTTGCCTATTTGAGATAAAGTTTAGTAAGATCCTCTTCAACTAATACCCCATTAACTACAAAACCATTTCTAACAATTATGAGATAACAAAGAAACCCGTTTGATGATATAAAATTTGAAATCACTCTCCCCCTCAATCAATGACCCGTATTCTAGTTAAAGAGTTGTAGTCATTGATTGAGTGACAAATTTTATGAACAATCCAAGTCTAAAAGATTTTCAAACAACACGTAATCACCAAGTGTCTCACAAATAATTTTCAGAACAATCATAGAAGGAAAACTATTTGTATACAAAGAAGATTTCTCTTCTTTTACAAGAAATGATGCACTGAAACGTACATCAAATCAGGGATGCATGGATATGAAGTAATCCATGGCCGGGTGAACTTCACCTGTTGTAAGGAACAGCCGTCTTTTTGCCGACGTGTTTTACTCATTTTGAAACGCGGGTTGCTATCTAAAGTAATAGCAAGCCATTTAGACATGTTTTAACAAAACATTTTAACTTCTGCTCGAGCTTCATTTAAAGTCCTGTGTCATTATTGAATGACATTTCTAAGACCGTAAATGTTATCGATAAACAGAAGACATGCCTAGAACAACTATTTTTGGTATTTTCTGATTTTTTTTTATTTTTATGGTTTTTCTGGGTTTAAGTTTTTCTATTTACAATTTGTTGGTTTTATAATTTTCTATTTACATTTTTGTATAATATATTTACAAACTATATTATTCAGTTTAAGAAGATGTTGACATGTATACCGAAAAAGGATATCGATCTGTACGTTGTAGAAGTTAGTAGTCAACATCTCTTAAACTTTCACCACCAAAGCTTTTGAGGCTCCTGAATAGTAGACTGAACTTGAGCCTTCTCAATTTGAAGCTTTGACAGGTTCCCCCTAAACCGACAATCTTCCTTTTGAGCAATTTCAAAGCTCTCTTTCAAGCTTACGAAAGGTAAGTGTACAACGAAAACCATAGCAAACCACATCGAGTATTGCTGCTCCTTTTAAGAATAATCATTGTGATTCTCCGTTCAGGGGAAAATCAAATAGATCAGCAACGTATCATCTCACGCTTGAATACTTCTTCTCATATTTCTTCCGGCTAAAGTCTGAAGTAATGCATACCACAAGTATCCAGAGACCACTTCCCCCAAGTAGTTGAATTGATGCAATCAGTCTCATTGTATGAAGCCCAAAAACCCGAAGTACATACTCAATCCCATTAATAAAGTCGAAAAAGTAACATCAAAATCAATTAAGACCCGGAAATCCCCTTTTCTCCCTTTAGAAAATTGCAGATGAGACTTGTTACACCAAAGTCACCTAAGTCACAAGTGTAAGCAACTTATCCTGTATGTATTCTCTTTAATCATCAGAAACTGTTTCATACATCTCTTCACCCACGTATTTGGAATGATACACCATAAGGAACGAGTTAAAACAATGATTTTCTCTGCGGTTATGACATTTGTCTTCCCGGAATAACCCCAACTCAGAAGAGGTATAAAGTTCATCATGTGTACTCGTTGTGCGTTCAGATGTATGTCTCCTTCCCCCTTGCTGGTTTTGATACCTCAGAATCAGCAACACATTTTACGCACAAATACTTGAAATCTTGTGAGAAGAACAAAATTAGCTCAAATGCATCAAACAAGAATCAACAGCTACTGAAACACTTTCTGACTATCTTTACCAACCCTTAAGTAGGCAATTTGAAGTGATAACTAATGGAGCAAACCCGATATACCAAACTTGAAACTGAAGTAGAATTCCCCGTTCTCGTGACTTAAGTTTGCACTAATGTTGGAAGAACGGTGTAGAGAATTTTTACTCCAAGAAATCTCTAAGTACTCAATACCCAACGTGAGTATGAGACATTAATACCTCTTGCGATTATCCACAACATCATCGGCGTGTGACACTGAGTACTACAACGTAACTCCTTTAAGTGATAGTTAACCAGGTCATCAAACATTTACCCCGACTGCTGGTAACTAGATAACCTAAGTCTTCAACTTAAATCTTAAGCACGAGCAAGTTATCATTGAAAGTCATGCATCCAACCAACCCCGACTTCAAGATAAGATAAGATCGCGCCTATGTGAAAGTCAACTTTAATCTCAAATAAGTGATACCCGATCAACTCCATAGTCACAATTAAATGCCCAACAAGTGAGTGAATAACCAATAAAATGTACGTAGATCCACTTGTTCACACTTCCCCCCCTCAAAAATTGCATATGAGAATGCCATTTTTGATTGAATAAGTGTATATGAGGTTGATCCACTATTCACACTTCTCCCCCTCAAAAATTGCATTTGAAGTTGCCATTTTTGATCGAGTGAATAAACGTCCAATCTAATGAAAGTAGATCCACTTGATGACTGAACGAGCATGGAGCAAGTATGAAGCTTGTTGATGAGAATAGTCAGAAATAAGAAGATTTCTCTTCTTCCGAAGATAAAGCGCACTCAAGCGTACGCCTTTCTTTTCTTTAAGGAACGGGGCCTAAAGAGTTGTCAGCAGACGCCATAGTCAATGAAGAACGAGTCCTGAACTGATTTGAACAGACATCATAGTCAATGAAGAACGAGACTTGAACTGATATGTTCAAATGTCATAATTGATGAAGAACGAGGCCTGAACTGATGTGATCAGACGTCATTATCAATGAAGATCAAGATTGACTTGATTGAACCCCTGATTTATGAGATATCAATCTTTTTGGCACCCAAACCCTGAGTCTTTCCTTAATAGGAGTGAACGTTGTACCTGCACTTAAGTAAAGACTACCTGCACAGACATTGAGGGTTTGTTTGCATTTATATGGGTTAGTGATATCAGCATATTGACCATTTAGGGTTTTACTGTCAACCTTATCTTTGCAATCAATGATCTGCTTACTAGTAGGTATCCATCTAAGACCAACAATCTTAAAAATTATACCCGTCGGAATCCACCTAAGGAAAGATCTAGGAGTGTTTGGTTTTTCATGAACAGTGGAAGACTTGTTTAGAGAAGACCTTTGTTCTACAGCAATCTGCCTACCAGGTTTCTGAGTATACCTCTTTGGTTCTACGGGCTTGTTGTTGTTTCTTGTCTTAGAGGTCTGAACCTTAGCACGAGCATTCACTTCCTTCAGGAATTTTGTTATACAATCATCATAGGTTGCATTAAAAACACATTTCTGACAAGTTGAGCAAACAAAATGTTTGGAGTCAGAGAAAGATCTAGGATTCTTAGAGTGATCTGCTATGGGAATCGTATTCGTCAATACGCAACTACTCTTAAGAACAGGAAAATTCCTAGTCTTTTCATGGGTGTTTTTCTTAGCTTCCTCTAGGTTGTGATTCAGAACACTGTTTTCATGTCTAACATGTTCCTTTGGTGTCACAAATGACAAACGCTTTGAACTATTCCTAGAAGAGCTAGATGCACTCATATGATGAGGTTTTGCAAGCGTATATTCCTTTTCAATAGGTCTAGACTGTGAAGAGACTGGTTTTGACAAAACTTGTTTCGCATCAACTTAGGAGGCAAAATGTGTTTTTGAAAACTTTGGTCATTCAGATTTAAACACAATCATTTGTCTATCAACTGAGTGGGTTCTAAGTGGTGGTTGCCCTAAGATTGATGGTTTTACAAACTTAGTGTTCACACCATTTTCATTCAATTTTCTCAACTCATTTTTCAACGATGCGATCGCAAAACCCTTTTCCTGAAGTTGAACTTTGAATACATCATTTTTGGCAATCAAAGAGGTAGTTTGCTCTACAGTCATAGTTTTCATTTCTTTGATTGTATCACACAGTTCTTTGCAATGAATTTTCAAAGTCTCATTTACTATAAGCAATTCTGTCACTTTATGTTCTAATTCTGCAATTTTCGTTACACTAACATCATTGTCATGTTTAGCCTTAACTTCATTAAAAATATCACACATCTCAGCAATACGTTTTTTCAGGTTGTTAATCGTTGAGTTTTTGGCTTGTAGCTGAGCTTTTAAATCATTTATTATAAAAAATTCACGGAATTTAGGAAATTCCGGATTCCTACATGGTTGGTTAGTTTGAAGACTTTCTTCTTTTTGTTACATTGACATTTCAAGTGAAATACAATGTTTTTCGAGTTGTAAAAATCTGTTTGAAAGTTCATCATAAACTTCTTTTTCAACCATATCATTTGATTTGAAAACCTCAGCAGTGAGCAAAGAACTTGACGTATCATCATGTTCAGCATCCTGATCAATTTCTCCCCCCTTATGACTCATATTGGTTGAATCAGAGGTGATATAGCTATCAGTGTTTTCCAACAGATATGTGTCATAAGCAGGTGTAATTAGATCAATCTGCTGATGTTCAGTAGCAAGGACATTATGTTGAATAGTTAAATGTACCTCAACAAATGGCACTTGGTCATTTGCTGGTCGGATATCAGCATCCACACCATGTGTGATATGAGTCACGTAACTGCTTCTTGCATCAAGCTTATCAGACTTTATCCCTCTGCATTCTGTGACAACCGAACTAGCACCCAGTGCTTTACACGAATCAACCTTCATCTCTCTTGATTGCATCTAACTTTCATTCATTAGTTGGTGTTGTGCTCTTTCCTTAATGTACTTCTCAACATTACCCATGTGTTGGAGTAATGTTTCTCTGTACATGTTAACTACAATCCCAGTGTAATCAGAAAAACACTTTTCTGTCATTTGATTATCATAACCCCAAGTGTATTGTGATTTGATGAACAGTTGAAGTTGTTTGTTGATCACCCGAAGAGCAGCCATAGATCCAATTTCATGAAATTCTTCTTTGTCAAGTTGTTGTTCTAGTTGATCTAAGTTCAGGAACATAGTGCTTGTGAAGGTCTGAACATCTTGACCAAAGAGTGATGCAAAAGCTCGTTCGAATCCTCCCATGGATTCAGGTCTTTCTGAGAGAGCCTTAAGATGTGAGTGAAGTAGACGAAAACATTCAATGCGACTTTCCTTTGCATTAGGCAACATTAGTGACTGAAGCACCTCTCTCTCTTGCGAATTTGAGCACGAAGATTCCACATTAGTATTATCAGAATCACACACGTTTATTTGTTCTCCAGATTTGGAAATCATTTGGTTATCATACGTGTCGTACAACTTGAGTACCTTAGATATGAAAGAATCTGAAATAGTAGACATGATGAAAACGTGCACGGGATTTTACAATTCCATGATTTAAACCGAGAAATGGATTCTTTTGCGGGATTTTACAAAAATCAAGAATGAACCGTGAAATGATAATGATAATGTGATATTCAAATAACCACCGTAGCTGTATCCAATAAAATCGAAAATATCTAATAACTAGCACGTTAGTTATAACCAACGAACCCGAAAAATTTAACTCAAAATTAAAATTAGTCTCCGATAATTGAAGCATAATCAAAGTCGTTGTCCAAAATTAAAAATTCTTTACCAACCGAGGAATTCGTCCTTGAAATGAGAATCTAATGAAATTTACTCAAGAAAAAAATTTTAAAAAATTGTCCTTGTGAATGTGATAACAGATCACAGTCCTACAAGTTTTAAACACTCGCAGCCTAAAGATGTATATCACTCGGCCCAATCCAAAATCCAATTAACCCAAATATTTGTGTATATAGCACACACTAATCTCAAACTTTAATCACACACAAACACAGACTACACAAAAGAATATCCCTACCACCACATCTTATCACTCATGAGTTATGAACCCTAATCCAAAAAATGCGCAGCCACTCAATCCAAATGGGAAAAAAATTCCAAACGGGAAAAAGAAATCCGACCCTCACTGCTCGACCATACCTACAAATAATGAACACAAGTGACCGGATCTTCAAAAGGTTTGAAGGTATGTTCGATTTTCTTTCTTGTGATTTGATTCAATGGATCAAAATAACAAATGAACACCGGATGATTTTTTTGTTTAATCTTTAAACAGTTCGGATACATGTCGAGCTCAGATTCAATTGAACAAGAAAAAGAATGAAGCGAGGTTTTTATGATTTTTCCCTTTTGATTTTACTGAGTTGAAGTACTGGTTCAAAATGGGAGTTGTAATGTGGATTTGTTGTATATGTAATTTGTTGTTGCACTCAAATGAGATAAGCAGTGGTTAGTTATTGTTTGTTCTGTTTAAGAGTTGTTTGTTGTTGTTCTTGATTAAGAGTTGATGTTCTGTTGATTTGTTTTTGTGACAAATGATGTTTTGAGTTATGTTCAAACCGCCAGTCAAATTAGCACAAAATGCAACTTTTGTTTTACTAGGCAAACCGCTATATCACCAAGACAAACCGCTAACTTTATGTTTGACCAAGAAAGATTCATCAAACCGCTAGTATAGAATTGTATCAAACCGCTAGAGTGATTAAACCGCTATGCCAAAACCTCTACAGTTAGATCAACCGCTACAATTGTGGACCACACGTCACTTTCACAATTTTGTATTCTTTCCGGTTTTGGATATAATCCAAACTGCAATCCTTAGACCAGTCAAACCGCTACAAATCGAGTTAGAATACAACCAAATGAAAACAAGTTCAAACCGCTGGAAAGAGTGTGGACCACAATGTTAGTCCTTGTCTTCAAATTACAAACCGCTACTAAGAACAACCTTATATTTTTCAAGCCAAACCGCTAGCACGAATCCAAGGAAAGTAAGAGACGAGAAAAAAAAAAGCTGAGAGCTCCTAAATGATAACAACTCCAGTCATACAATAACAGATAAATCCCAAACCGGATTTATGTGAAGTGAAATACCATACGAACCAAACAAAAAAAAAACATGTTTTAAACTGTTGAAGCCCAAGTATCTTAACTGTTAAAGCCCAATACCATACTTAAAGCAAAACACAAGGTAAAACAAGAAATGGACACCAGAGATCTGTTCGTACCACACACACAAAAATTAAACTTGGTTTTTAATAAAGTATTTCCAAATATACTGTTCGAACCTAAAAAGAAAACGGACAGGAAGCTTAAATGATATTCGAACCAAAGTAATGAAAATAAGAAAAAAAAAAAAAAAAAAAAAAAAAAAAAAAAAAAAAAAACCCGCGAATCCAAGTCCAAGCATACACAATCAATCGAACTTAACCTTGGCTCTTGATACCAATTGTAATGTTTGTATACTTGGATTCAATGTTGGATGAATTGTAGAGAGAGAGAGAAAGATGAGAGAGTTGGGAGATTTAGAGAGAGAATGAGAGAAAACTAGTTGAATGATTAGAAACCTCAAACCCTTCCCAAGTGTGGGAAGGGGTATTTATAGTACAAGACATAAGTGCCCCGAGTGGGCTGTGGAGTGAGCTGACAGTGGGTAAAGACCTGACCCACTCCATGAATACTATACTAACTAAACTAATAATACTAATAAATCTAATAAGCCTACGAGCTACACAGATGCTAAATAGATACTCGGGGTGACCGAGTCTTCACATGAATATTTATATTCCTAACAAAAACAAACTAAATATAGTTGATAAACGTCTCCGGCACGCGACCTGGGTTGGTATGTCAAGTTTCAGTTCTCGTATTCAAATATATGTAAGTTTTAGTATTCGTTTCGTAACGTCTTGGTTGACAGTTAAATGTTTAAATGAGACAACATGAAGTCTCTTCAAAAGTTGGTGGATGGTAAGATTTTATCTTATTCCATGTGTTTATGTTTATGTTTTTGTTTGCTTGTTATCGAGATAAATATATCTCGTTTACTTGTTTCTATTAGGAATCGAGCCGAAATATATTTCTAATAATAATTATAAAATGTTACGCTTTTACTCTTATAGTTTCATATATTGACAGTTTATACCCCTGAACTTTCATAAAATGACAACTTTTACCCCTGAACTTTCATAAAATGACAACTTTTACCCACGAAATTTGGTGAAATAATAGTTTTTACCCTTGTAGTTTCAAATATGACAATTTATACCCATAACTATGGGTCGTTGGCAAAAATGACCCTTATTTTAATAACTTTGAAATACTTACACTTTTGGCCCAAGAAAACTCCATCTTTCAGTTTTGGCGTGTTTTCCCCTTAAACTTTTTGTCGATTTCAGATTTGGTCCTAGTTATAATAACCAGTAGAGTTTTGGCATTTTTGACCCTCAAAGCATTTATGTTGTTTCATTCGACATCCTTAATTAATTTCTAACACGTTTTAGACCAAGAAAAAGGCACGACTTGCTACGAATCATTTATGCAAGCTATGATAAGTTTGTAAACATCTTATTTACATCTTATTAGCTTATAATTCGAGCTTATTAGCTCGAATTAAATATAAAGGGTACGTTGGGTTGCAGTTTGTGACAAGGCCAAATGGGGCTCGAATAGAAACGAGAAAAGGCAAAGTTTTTACGACGCTTTTGATCCTACACTTAGCTAGCTGGGGGGTCTTTAAGATGGTCTGTTTTCATATTTTATTAGCCTCATTTGAATGTCGAAACAATTGTCCCAAGTTTTTAATGCATGCTAATATGATTATTAGCTCATTTAATTTATTTCTTAAGAGTTTTATAGCTTATTGATTAGTAATATGAAGAAAAAAAATATAAGGAGGGTTTTTGTTTGTGCTCGACAAAAAAGAAAAAGAAAGAAAATTTGGGTTTTGACATTGCTTGTTTTTACAACTTACTTAGTAAGATTGTTAAGAGTATTTAAAGCTTATAAAAGAATTGAAAAGGGTCTCGATTACTTACTTGATCTCTTATTCGATTAACAGGGTTTTTGGCAATGTGGCTTCGAAAAATGATCACTAAAGTTTCTCCTCCTCCTAGGCCTTTCCTAGGTTCTTCCTTAGCTTCTATTTGGTCTATTTGATCAGTGGGGAAATGAGTGTGGGCTGTTTTTGGTAGGGTTCGAATTATGGTTGAGAAAATTAAGGGTGTTGGTGTCGTTATTTATAGAAGGGATGGGTTAGGGTTTTTATGAGGCTAGGTCACCTTGTCATGGGGAAGAGAGGACATGGTGATGTAGTTTGTACCATTTGAATCCAAGTGTAAGGAGGGGGAAAAGTGGATTAGTGTGTTTAAACCCTAGCCATATACTTTACCTACTTTCTTTGACTTGGGTGAAAATCTATGAGACTTGATCATGTGGAAGCATATGGGACTTAGAAGAGAACTTGTGGCATATGTGTTGCTTAGTAGTTAGTGAGGAATTAGTTGGTTCAAGTTGGGTTAGTTTTGAACTAAGTTTAATTATATGGATCGAATGAGCTTTAAAGGGTGGTACATTGGGCTATAGGGTATTGTACATAGGGTTTTAGGGAAGTAACAAGTTTAGTTTAGGGTTAGGTTTAAGTATTTGTTGGGTGGAAATTAAATTTGGGCTTGTTTATTTACTATATATGTCGAATTATGTATAAAAGGAAAAGAAATCATGTTGTGCTTTAAAGGGTTGTACTATAGGCTTGATAGGGTTGTACTATAGTTTAAGAAACATAGAAAATATATTTTTAATGTTTGCTTGAGTTAATTTAAATATATATTAGTTTAATCAAGTTTAAATGTAATAAAATGTAGTTTTAAGTTTTTATGCATTGGACACTTGTACCTTAGGTTTAGGGACTTGTACACTTAGTTTGAATATTGTAAAAATATTAGAGTTAGGGTTTGTGCAAAATGACCATGTATTGTGCACTTCAAAGTGAGTACACTGAAGTTTATAATGAGATTTATATAAATAATTAGTTTTCATGCATTAAAGACTTGTACTTTAGCTTGAAAGACTTGTACACTTATAATTTGTAGGAACATTGTTACTAATATTACGGTTTGTGATTTGATCACATAAAATCATAGATTTGTGAGTTTAGGGCTTGTATTGAGAACTAAAGTGAATTTAGGGTTTATGTGCTTTTGAAGCTTGTACATTAGCTTTGGATGAGTTGTACTTTAGTGTTTTAGGGTTTAGTTATTCATAATTATAGTTATAATAATTTAGGGTTTGTGAGGAAACTCTAATAGATAGGAAATGTTTAATTTGAACGTTTATTAATCGTACGTTAACGAATTAACGTAAAATGGCAAATGAGATATCGTAAAGTTTTATACTTGGCATATGGAAATCTTTATGTGAAATAACGTTAAGTAGGTTGGTGTCGGTCCGCGTGTGAGCACGTTTATCAAGGATGTGAGTTACGTCACATTAGATAGTAGTCATGATTAGGAAAAAAAAATTTTACGTAGAAAAAGGATATCTATTCTTTATATAGAAAATGTAATAGTTTATTACAAAATGAAATTTTACCATGGTTACAGTATCCTCCCGTTGAAAGGAATCTCGTCCCGAGATTCAGTCTGTGTTGGCCGAGGTGTGGGTAAAAAAGTGAAATATAAAAGGAGTTGGGCTTGTGTTGGGCTACTGTGAACAGTGGATGACTCTAAGAGTCAGGCAGAGATTTATTTAGCCCGTTTGATAATATTGGGTGTATATTTTTGGTTCCGTGTTTCGCGTGTGAGCTCGTCTCGGAATTTAATTTTAATGTGGTTATTACGGTAAGAGGTAAGGGAAAATGGGTCATCGAGGAAATTTCCATTCGGTATTCAAGAAAACGTAACTCTGTTAGATTTATTCATACTAGATAAAATAATTTGAATGTCTCGCCACCTAATAAATCAAATGTCTGTGAATAGTGGAAAATAACGGTCATGAACAGTAATTCCTAACGGCTATGAACAGTGGAATCTAACGGTCATGAATAGCAAAACTAATAGCTAGTTTTTGTGTCCAACGGCTAGTTTTTCCCTTATATATACTCCATTTTAATTTCCATTCTTCCACAAACATATACTCTCATTTAATACTTCCAAAATGCCGTACTTCATTACTATTCTAGCAATCGTGTATGTCATTCTTGGGTTATTTATTTGGCGTACATTCCTGATGAAGATTATTTATTCTTGGTTGCGTTCTAGCGGTCTTATGCAATCGTGTCCTAGCTATCAGCGTGGACAAGTTATGGGGTTATAGTCTCACGCTAGGTTGTTAAATGATTCTTGTTGTGTTTCTATGTAATCCTTAATAAAAGTGAAATAAAACTTGTTTGTCTTTGTGTTTAAGGACTAATCTTGCTATTGTTTTTAATGGTTTGTTTGTATTTACCGTACAGAATAATCAAGGTGATTCATCTTGTGGTGGCTATCGCTATTGTTGGGTTGGTGGTGGTCTTCGTTGCTATGGCGGGTCAACCTATTGGCGATTCTATACCTTTTCTTGTAATCCTTGTAACATTAGCACTTCCAATGCTAATTATATCGCTATGTATTAACTTTCGTGGATTCTAATAAAATTTGTGCTATTTGTGTTTTCCATAAATCTTTGTGAATTCTTAGGGTTCTTATGTTTGTACTTTTTTCGGTTTCCTTATCATAAAGGTGATGGGTAAGAGGTGTAGGTATCTATTGAGGGTGGTCAAAAGGGATGTTTATGAACAGTTTGTTTTGTCTCAAAATTTTGCTTTTGAATGAAGATTGTTATTAGGGAGTCTAAAAAGATAACTGTTCTATTTATGACATGACTCTTCCTAAATTAGACATAGTTGATCTGGCTATGTATAATTGAGGACCGAATGATGTGATGTTTGGCTCAGTTACAGTGATACTTATGTTTCTCCAAAAAGTTTTAGATAATGTTCAACGTGTTGTTTTTGGAAAATGACAACATAATTAGTTTTCAAAAGAATACGAAAATTTTGGTTCACACTAGAGTGATGAGTTAGAAATTTCTAGGGTGTTAATAGGGTATCCTTGAAATGAATCTTAGGGTTCGTGTGAGAATCTTACAGGGTGGTAATAGTCTATTGTTCGGTCAGAAATAATATTAACCAAATTTCTAGTAATATAATAGTGTATTGTTACGTAATGACTATGTTAACATAATTCGAGTATACTAGTCCTAACAAGTGGTTACAATGCGAAGTCATAACCAATTGAAAATCATAAAATTATGATGTGTTTGGTTAGTCTCGTAAATAAATGATTAACTCTTGGTATAGAACTGCTAAGGAACAAACTAATTCATTTTTAAAAGCTGAAGTTCAGCAACTTTCTCTTCATTCATCAAGTTTTCTTCCGAAATTTGTGTTAGAGGATTCTATGGTTATAGCCTAGTTATGGCAGGTATAAGGAATCATAATAATCGTAAGTAATGTCATGGTAGGTCTGGATATAATCACTGAAAATAACATGATATTAATAACTTGATCGATTATTTTTGCAAAATAATTGATACAAGGTCTTTTATTAACGTTCCATGTGGTAGGTTAAGGATTCTCTGTCTCTAGTATAAGTGCTTGGTCCTTTGTTGATAATAGTGGTCCTAGTTTCTGTCATTTGCTGTGCTACAAGTTGGACGGTTGACTAGGTTCAGAGGAAAAGGGAAAGTGACATTTATTGCGTTTCGAGTATGATTTGGTTTGCGTGGAGCCATTTGTCTACTAAAGAGCGTAATATGCATGCATAGCATCATAGTAGGGCATGATAGAAAGAGTTTATTCATAACATGTAGATATAACAAAAGGAGGTTGTTATGAATTTAAAAGTTGGTTACAAGTTCAGAAAGGTTTCGAGCTTATTGGAGAATACAGGATACACTAACCAAAAACTATTTGGTTTAGTGGGCACAACAATGATACTTGGGAATTTAAGATCAGTTACGTCCTTGACGTAGATGCTTAACTTCGGTCTCAAGTTCTAGTTGTGCAGCTTTCATGTCTGAGAAGCGTTCCTGAAATTCCTGGTACATCCTCATTTGATTTGCCAACATGGTTTCTAAGGCGGAAATCTTCTGACCCTAGTTTCTTGCCGTATCTCTGGCCATCCATAGAATCCTTTCAATGTCTTCCACTCTACCATGTGTCTGACCGTGTTCTCTTCTCGAACAGCGGATTCTGGAATCCAAGCTTCAAAATTCATGGTTGTAAGTATCCTTCATCTTCTCAACCTTTATTCCTATGTCAAACACTGCTCGTCTCTCGGCATCGGCTCTTCTAATCAGAGTGTCAATGTTATGGTCGTACCATTCAAAACGTAATGGTTGTAACCCTTCCAGCTGTTTAGTGTGAATGTCTAGGGTGTGGGCTTGTTGATAAAGAAGTGTTCATACTGAATCACGAGGGTTTAAATTATAGTCAGGGGAATTAGGTGTAGATACGTCGTCGGGGATGTCTGGTATTGGGGAATCTGGAGTGTCAGGTAGTGGAGAGTTTGGCTCAGCATCTTTTCGAATCGTTTCTTGGGGTGAATTCTATCCAACCTTGAACGTTGTCGGACAACCAATCAACTCTTCATCTGATGTAGCTCTCCTAAGTTTCTGACGTGGAGGCGAGTGGGTAGGTGATGGTGGTGGTATCTGGGTAAGTTCCGTACTAGGCTGTGGTTGAGATACTAGTACATAGGGATCTTTAGTATTGGGAGCATTTTGATAGGCAGGTGATGTACGAGTAGTACAGAGGGTAGTTTTGGTAATATTAACTAGTTTGGAAGACATGGTACTGTAGTAATCCATAAATAGTAATTATAAGTAATTAATAATATTAAGGGAGTGAAAATAAAGGTGAAATAGTCAATTGCGTAAGAGTAAATATCAAGTGAGTGAAGATTAGTGTAAAATAATCCTAATAAGTAATTTTCTGAGCACGGTAATATGCAGGCACGGAGGGCGTAAAATGGTATGGTGTAAAATCATTTATTTTGAAAGTGTGGTTATAGTCCAATGTTTGAAAACATTTAGTTCTCTATAACCATGGCTCTGATAACAATCTGTAACCCCCCCATTTTCGATATACGCAGCGGAATATAAGTTGGGGTATTACTTCAAGTATCATAGTCATGAAAATAGAAAACGACTCGAAAAGAGACGTTTTAGATAAAATTGTTATCATTCATTTATTTAAATTAGAGTTACATAATAGAGGTCCCAACGGGAAGTTTCGAAATACGTTATAAAGATACATTATTTGTTGAATGATAACAAAATGGACATTCTTTTCATAAGAAGAAAGTCCACTGCCACTCCGTGCCAAGTTGTGCTTTTAGTGACCTGAGATAAAACACGCTAAAAAGTCAACACAAAGGTTGAGTGAATCCATAGTGTTTAAATTTATAATCAGTTGAACACAAGCTAAGTAGAAAGTAAATCAGTAATATTGCAGTTCAGTATATTGCCCTAAGTCTCATGACACGCAAAACGTTAACAAGATGGACATCATAGTAATGAACTATTAACGTAAATTACTACATAATTAAATGTAGCAATTATGCCCTCGAGTAGGAGTTTGCTAGTCTCTTTATTTACCTCAAATATAAGGTGCATTTGGTTACCTATCCGGCTAACACAAATGGGATGTCAATTCCAATAGATCTATTCACTATATTCGCGCTCACCCGAAAGTGATTAATGGCTCATGATTGAGGGGTTTTTAAGGGGCAACAGTTAAACTTAGGCAATATCGATCAGGATAGCATACAGAAAAATACTTGTGTTCGGTTTGTAGCAAGTATCTCCCCACAAGTTTGGAAAACGTATAAAAAGTGGGACTATGAACTCACCTTAGCAGTCTGGATGGAAAACAAACTAAATATAGTTGATAAACGTCTCCGGCACGCGACTTGGGTTGGTATGTCAAGTTTCAGTTCTCGTATTCAAATATATGTAAGTTTTAGTATTCGTTTCGTAACGTCTTGGTTGGCAGTTAAATGTTTAAATGAGACAACATGAAGTCTCTTCAAAAGTTGGTGGATGGTAAGATTTTATCTTATTTCATGTGTTTATGTATATGTTTTCGTTTGCTTGTTATCGAGATAAATATATCTCGTTTACTTTTTTCTATTAGGAATCGAGCCGAAATATATTTCTAATTATAATTATAAAACGTTACGCTTTTACCCTTATAGTTTCATATATTGATAGTTTATACCCCTGAACATTCATAAAATGACAATTTTTACCCTGAACTTTCATAAAATGACAACTTTTACCCCTGAATTTTGGTGAAATGACTGTTTTTACCCTTGTAGTTTCAAATATGACAATTTATACCCATAACTATTGGTCGTTGGCAAAAATGACCCTTGTTTTAATAACTTTGAAATATTTACACTTTTGGCCCAAGAAAACTCCATCTTTTAGTTTTGGCGTGTTTTCCCCTGAAACTTTATGTATATTTCAGATTTGGTCCTAGTTATAAAAACAAGTAGAGTTTTGGCAGTTTTGACCCTCAAAGCATTTATGTTGTTTCATTCGACATCCTTAATTCATTTCTAACGCGTTTTAGACCTAGAAAAAGGCACGACTTGCTATGACTCATTTATGCAAGTTATGATAAGTTTGTAAACATCTTATTTATAGCTTATTGGCTTATAATTTGAGCTTATTAGCTCGAATTAAATATAAAGGGTGCGTTGGGTTGCAGTTTGCGACAAGGCCAAATGGGACTCGAATAGAAATGAGAAAAGGAAAAGTTTTTACGACGCTTTTGATCCTACACTTAGCTAGCTGGGGGGTCTTTAAGATGGCCAGTTTTCAGATTTTATTAGCCTCATTTGAAGGTCGAAACAATAGTCCCAAGTTGGGTGTTTGGGACAAGTCCTCGACAAAAACTGAAAAAGGAAAAAGGATTTGGTTTTTGATTTTTAAACTTACAACCTAGTTTTAATGCATTCTAATATGATTATTAGCTCATTTAATTTATCTCTTAAGTGTTTTATAGCTTATAGATTAGTAATATGAAGAAAAAAAAATATCAGGAGGGTTTTTGTTTGTACTCGACAAAAGAAGAAAAAGAAAGAAAATTTTGTTTTTGACATTGCTTGTTTTTACAACTTACTTAGTAACATTTTTAAGAGTATTTAAAGCTTATAAAAGAATTGAAAAGGGTCTCGATTACTTACTTGATCTCTTATTCGATTAATAGGGTTTTTGGCAATGTGGCTTAAAAAAATGATCACTAAAGTTTCTCCTCCTCCTAGGCCTTTCCAAGGTTCTTCTTTAGCTTCTATTTGTTCTATTTGAATAGTGGGGAAATGAGTGTGGGCTGTTTTTGGTGGGGTTCGAATTATGGTTGAGAAAATTAAGGGTGTTGGTGTCGTTATTTATAGAAGGGATGGGTTAAGGTTTTTATGAGGCTAGGTCACCTTGTCATGGGGAAGAGAGGACATGGTGATGTAGTTTGTACCATTTGAATCCAAGTGTAAGGAGGGGGAAAAGTGGATTAGTGTGTTTAAACCCTAGCCATATACTTTACCTACTTTCTTTGACTTGGGTGAAAATCTATGAGACTTGATCATGTGGAAGCATATGGGACTTAGACGAGAACTTGTGGCATATGTGTTGCTTAGTAGTTAGTGAGGAATTAGTTGGTTCAAGTTGGGTTAGTTTCGAACTAAGTTTAATTATATGGATCGAGTGAGCTTTAAAGGGTGGTACATTAGGCTATAGGGTTTTGTACATGGGGTTTTAGGGAAGTAACAAGTTTAGTTTAGGGTTAGGTTTAAGTATTTGTTGGGTGGAAATTAAATTTGGGCTAGTTTATTTACTATATATGTCGAATTATGTATAAAAGGAAAAGAAATCATGTTGTGCTTTAAAGGGTTGTACTATAGGCTTGATAGGGTTGTACTATAGTTTAAGAAATATAGAAAATATATTTTTAATGTTTGCTTGAGTTAATTTAAATATATATTAGTCTAATTAAGTTTAAATGTAAAAAACTGTAGTTTTAGGTTTTTATGCATTGGACACTTGTACCTTAGGTTTAGGGACTTGTACACTTAGTTTGAATGTTGTAAAAATATTAGAGTTAGGGTTTGTGCAAAATGACCTTGTATTGTGCACTTCAAAGTGAGTACACTGAAGTTTATAATGAGATTTACATAAATATTTAGTTTTCATGCATTAAAGACTTGTACTTTAGCTTGAAAGACTTGTAAACTTATAATTTGTAGGAAACATGTTACTAATAGTTAGGGTTTGTGATTTGATCACATAAAATCATAGATTTGTGAGTTTAGGGCTTGTATTGAGAATTAAAGTGAATTTAGGGTTTCTGTGTTTTTGAAGCTTGTACATTAGCTTTGGATGAGTTGTACTTTAGTATTTTAGGGTTTAGTTATTAATAATTATAGTTATAATAATTTAGGGTTTGTGAGGAAACTCTAATAGATAGGAAAGGTTTAGTTTGAACTTTTATTAATCGTACGTTAACGAATTAACGTAAAGTGGCAAATGAGATATCGTAAAGTTTTATACTTGACATATGGAAATGTTTATTTGAAATAACGTTAAGTAGGTTGGTGTCGGTCCACGTGTGAGCTCGTTTATCAAGGATGTGAGTTACGTTACATTAGATAGTAGTCATGATTAGGAAAAAAATTATACGTAGAAAAAGGATATCTATTCTTTATATAGAATATGTAATAGTTTATTACAAAGTGAAATTTTACCATTGGTTACATATGAGCAATTTTCCTCCCCTGTTTGGAAGAATCGTCATCATCACTTGAACTTATGATTCTTGAGCTCAGCCTCCAATGTGACAAGTTGTACAAGTTTCCATCAATTCTTTTTAGTTTCAAACTGCTCTCATCACTTCCAGATGTGTTACCTCCTGAGAGAGGTGAATCATAGAGCATAGACTCAGTGCCAAAGCTAGTTTGAACATGCAATACAAACTGTTTATCAAAAAATTTCAAAGAGAAGGATAAACTTTTGAGCAAAAATTTTGAAAGAGCAGTATAAACTCAATGTGGACTTGAAAACATTTGTGCCCACTTATAGTTTTTAGCAAACTATCAACTATCAACGGATTTGATGTATCTTTACCAAGAGCCGTTTTCTTTGGACTAGCCAAATCTTCACTATGAGATATGGTGAGTTGATAACCATATAGTTTTTGGTAAACTATCAACCATAAATGGATTTGAGAAGTCTTTACCAGAAACCGTTTTCTCTAGACTAGTTGGTTCTTGATGTGGATTAGACATGGTGAACCAATTACCATTTGTTGTGTGCAAAGATCACACACTTGAAACTACAAATCACCATACTTTCCAAAGCAGAAAACATTCAATTCACAAACTCCAAGTAATTTGCTCAATCCAACCTGCAAGTGTTAGTCCAAAACCAAAGAAAACACAAGACAAAGCATTTTCTATTTGACAGTTATCAAAATTGACTAACAATATTATATAAGCAGTACCAAAATTGTACAATCAGTACAAACTATACATAGCAGTTTTTATCAGACACAACTAGCAGTACAAAATCCTTTTATAGCAAAAACACTTAGACATTGAACTTTTAAGGATTGAGCATTCCAATACCTGTAACCAAGTACTGAAACCTCCCCACATCAAAACCTTTAGTTAGTAAGTCAGCAAAGTTGTCATCAGTATGAATTTTGACAACTTGAACTAACTTCTATAACTGGATTTTTAATTATACACATGGTACTGCTATTTTCTATGAAAATGATTGTGTTCAAGAAATTATACCCATAATCAAGTACCTGATTCTGAATCCAAAGAACCTGAGCACAACAACCACTACAAAAAAGCAGGCTTTCAGAGACTGAATTTCTAAGGACTGATATATCAGTCGCTGATACAGAGCATCGGCAACTGAAACATCAGTTACTGATACTTTTAAGGACTGACCTATTATTGACTGATTGCAGCGACTAAAAATCAGTCCTCGATTCAGTGACCCCATATCTGAGACTAAATTTCAGTTACTAATATGCCTGTACGGGAAAAAACTTTGGAGGCAAATTTGTTAGTGACTGAATAAGGGTGCCAATTCAGTCCCTAGTACATGTACATCATATCTAAGACTAAATTTCAGTTACAAATATATTTGCGCAATAAAAAATTTTAACGGAAAATTTGTTAGTGACTGAATTATAGTCACAGTTCGGTCACTAATACGTGGAGATCATAGCTAAGACTAAGTTTCAGTTACAAATATGTTTACACAATAAAAAGATTTGGAGGGAAATTTTTTAGTGACTGAATTTCAGTCACAGCTGCGTCCCTATTACATGGACATCATACCTAAGACTAAAATTCAGTTACAAATATGTTTGCGCAATAAAAAAAGTTTGGAGGGAAATTTGTTAGTGACTGAATTTGAATCACAACTCAGTCCCTAATACATGGACATCATAGCCAAGACTAAAATGTATGAAAATAGATTAAAACGGACTAAAACGTTTAAAAACGGACGAAAACTTATATAAAAAAGGAAGAAAACGTTTAAAATCAGATGAAAACGTATCAAAACGGACAAAAACGTAAAAACCAAACGAAAACATATAAAAACGTTAAAATATAACAGACAAAAACTGATGAAAACATAAAAATACGGATAAAAGACGAAAACGGATGAAAACATATAAAAACGTAAAAAAAGGGACTAAAATGGATGAAAACGTATAAAAACGTAAAAAAGGGACGAAAATGTATAAAAACGGACAAAAACGTAAAAACGGACGAAAACGTATAAAAACGGACAAAAACAGATAAAAACTGACAAAAACGGACGAAAATGGATTACCGACAGAATATACGGTTCTATATATTGTAATGTACTACACTTGTTTTTAAGACCTACATATATTTGTATCGTTGTTAGTAATTGTAAGACCTACATATATTTGTATCGTTGTTAGTATGTGTAACACTTAGGGGTTCACGCACGAAACCTCGGTTTATACCCCCATGACGTGGGAACTCGAGCATAATTCAAGTTTCAGACGTTCATAACATCTTAAGTATTCACCGATGGCTTTCATTTTGAGTGTTTACAATTTAAGACATGTAATCGGGACAATGACATGGTTGCTTCATCGAGCGCGACATCCCTTTTAAAGAAACGACTATTACGTTCTTACCATATATAATAAGTCGTAGTGCCTATAGCAATCGTCAATCCCTATACTATACACACCACTTCCATTCAAGATAATAACAAGAAAGTTGCATATAGGCATATAGCCAATCAACGCACTCTACTTTACACACCACGTAGACCATCAAATTGCCTTTACGGGTTCATGGATGTTTTTACACTAAATGTATTTATTTATGAATGTATCAGTTTTTCGAGCTGAATTCAAATATTATCTTATAATTGAATCATAATGGTTTAAAAGACAAGTCATTCCAAATAAATCTAGTTTTCCGAACACTTTTTTATAAATGTAGGAATACACTTTGGTACAAATTTATTTGACATAATCTATGTCTATATAAATATTAATTTTAACCGGTTCTTATAAACAAAATTATATAAAAAATGTGAGGCTAAAATAAAATTTAGATATTTTTTATACCAAAAACATTTGGCTCTTCCTTCTCCCTCTCATTCTTCCCTCTTAGAAATTTTTCCCCAAAATCAAAACCCCAAACTTTCCCCCTTATTTCTCCATTTTTTGGCTAACTACCCACCCATCTCTCCTTATCCTATCAATTTTCTTTTCCATTTTCCATTCAACACCAATACCATCTAATCCTGTCCCATCTCGGACGCACGCCGCAATACCCTGCTGCCATCTTTCATCATCCATCATCTCTGGCGCACCATTTTAGATCTAAGGTTTGGATCATAGTTTTTGAAATCGTATTGGCTTTCAAATCTAGGGTTTTATATTTATACTTTTTAATTAGTTGTTATGTGTATTTTGATTGTTTGCTTTTTGATCTATGGTAAACAGCTTTGATAGAATTCACAATTATTAAACTTGATAGTTGATATTGCAACTATTGAACACACGTTACTTCTTTGCTCGTTATACATGGTTCTCTCTGCTACGTATTTCCCACTTGATAGTTGATACTGCAACTAATTTGTTTTTGGATTGGAATTACAATGCCAAGACAAGGATAGTGTAGCACTTTCAATCTTGATGATACTTCTGGTGGTGTGTAATCAATACAACCTACTAATGCTAAAAATTGGACAATTAGCTTACCTATATTTGAAGTTGATTGGTAGATGATGTGCGTGTGTATTGCTCTAATTCTTTTATATCCATGGCAGCGGCGCCAAAGATTTGGTGCGCGTGTGATGTCGTTGTGGTTTTAGCAGTATTAATGCCTACTCAAGTTTTAAATTTATATTTAGCCGACTTATCAATAAAACACACACTTTAACGAGCAGTGTACCCGGTCAGTATGAATATAATGGTAAGTAGAGTGTCGATCACTAAGAGTGGAACGTATTATCTAGTTATTCTAATCAGTATTTTAATATCTTAAGTTAGCTATACAACCTAATCTAACGCAAGGGGGTTCAGCCTGAGAGACTGGCACGGTTTGGTTACGATTAAATATAATAAACTAAACTAATAAGCACGAATCAGCGATTAGCACACACGTACACAGATAGATACTTGAGACAATAAGAAGACATGTCCTGATAATTAAGTAGCTTGTCACTTGTTTTATTGCTAGTTTTATATGAAGTGTATAGTTCGATGCGACGCATCGAGAGTTAAACCTTTCTCGTTGGCTCTAATCTTATCGGCGAGTAAACCCTTAATGATCACTTATGTCTATCCCACTATCCTAGAAACGATAGAATAAATAGGCGAGGAAGGGGCATGGCGACCCAAGCAATGCTCAGCTAGACACAGAGGTTATCAATGCACTAATAAAAGTCACCAAAGACATCAACATATAAACTTTAATTAATGGGAAAGCAATTTTAAGGGGTGCCCATGATTTTTCGTAGTCACATGGAATCGGCCCATCAATCCTGATGAATTAAAGTGTACTAATACAATAAAACAAAACTACTTAATGAATTGAATACATGCAGGACCTTCTTACAGCTCTTGTATCTTCGTTTAGGGTGTGTCTTGTGCTGCTAACACGTCTGAATTCGGCCTTTGGGTTTTGTGGTCTTCGGTCTTCTTGTAAAACTAGCCTCTCGAAATTCGTCTGGCCTTGGGGTATTTATAGTTTCTGTCTGAGGGTTAGATGCGGCGCATAGAATAAGTAGATGCGGCGCATTGACTTAACTTCGCGTGGGGTCCAAGATTAATATATTCAGGAATATTCATACACCGCCTTAAGATGCGGCGTAACTCCATTTATCTATGTGGCGCATGTCCTTCGCTGTCTTGGATCGTCACTTGTGAAATCTTGATAGTGATGCGCCGTATGTACGAAGTGTGTTGCGGCGCATCTGGAGCAGAATGATATTGATCTTGTACATTTCAGTAGACTCTTAACATCTTGCTTGTTTTGCTCCATAATTAGTCCAAAATCGCCAAGTTTCACATAATACTTGTTTTTACCTAAGAATTACAAAAGTAAACATTAACGTATCAATTCTCATATATAATATAATAAAACAAGTCAAATAAATAAGATAAATGATGGTAATAAAATGTACTTATTTGAGTTCATCAAATATCCCCCCACTTGAACTTTACTTGTCCCCAAGTAAACCTTAGAATAAATCTTATGAAAATGTATCCTAAAAAATATTAGGATTTATTTTTATATTTAAGCATGTATTCATTTTTTGTCATAATTGCACAACCAAACACTTAACGAATTAGAAATAAAATAAAATATTTTGATAAAAGCAAATCTAATCATTAAACTGTCCAGTCGTGACGAATATTCTATCATAAGCTTGGCAAGTATACGCATCTCCCCCACTAAAGCCAAGGAATAACAAGTCTAAAGCGGTAAAAAGGGTTTGTTGGTTAAGGGTTTGTTGGTTAAGGGTTAATCATTCTTCTTAATCTCTATCGATCTCATATTCCAGAAAAGGCGACAAAATCACAAATACATGATCGAATCCACGAACACGATACTTGCAATTGCTCAAATCCTTAACTCGAATGGGCTAAAGATAGGACCAAGTAATCTTCACCAATAATATTATATCAAAAAGGGCGACAAAATCATAAATACATAGCCGAATCCACGACTACGATACTTAAGATTGTTCAAATCCCTAATCTCAATAAATCAAAGGTTTGGATAAAGAATGATGTAGGGTATGGATAATATTTGGGATACAAATTGGTGTAAAATGAAAAACAAACAAAACAGATAAATTAAAATCCTAAGTGTGGTAAATTACTTTCCCAACCATCCTATGAATAAGACTCATATCATTGAATAACTCACGCTTTAACACTTGAAACACACGCTTTAGGTAGACACGAATTATACTCAACAAGATCTCAATCAAAGAATAACCTTAGTTGGCGTTCCCATAACGGCCAACTCCCATTCAATCCATAAATATAATATACAACAAATAGTTGTGATATCGACCACTTAATACAGAACTTTACATAAGTTGGTTAAAACAAACTTCCAACTCTTCCTTTTTCTTTTTCTTTTCTATTTTTTTCGATATTTTTTTTTATTTTTTATTTTTTTTAATGAAATGTGTAAAATTTCACAACTTTTCTATCACTTTCTTTCCGGATAATTTTTCCATACTTTTCATACTTTCAGAAATAACTGTAATAGCGAAAGTAGTAAACACACGAAAAATAAACTCAAAGATATACAATATTTACTTTTATACTAATTGCATTGTGCAATTTCCTGACTCAACCAAAGATAATGAATTACGCACGCGAACACAGGTAATGTAAGGAAAAACACTTTGCCTAAAGCAATTAACCAACCACGGATTTTAATCTACAGGGTAGGCTAAGGTGTAAGGGTGTTAACGAAACATTATAACAAAGGTGTAAGAAACGAAAGGAATGGCTCTGAGTGTTTTTCTAGGGGTATCTTACTCTAAAAGTGAGAGTAACAAAAGGGTTTATACGGGGGTTAACTAACCAGTGTAGTTAGTTAATATCACATAACATATAAAGGATATTTGGGTGTAATCCTAGAAATTTACCAATTTAGACAAGTCATTCCAATTATAAAGATAATACTTATTATGGTGGTCTCGAATAGTATACAAGCCAAGTTCTAAAGTTTACAAGTCACCGGCACACTCATAGATTTGTGAATTTTGAAAAGTTCACAATTTTTGGAAATAATGTTATGTGTGCAGCTATGTAATTTAGACTTTAAACAAAAACATGCTAAAAATTTTAAATTTTGATATATTAAGCGCATTTTAAGCATATTTTAAAAAAGTTTAGGACAAGTAAGTGTTCTAATTCTCCAATCCCCCCACTTAAGTTAAACAACGTCCTCGTTGTTTGTGTTAAAGGTTAAAAACTGGAAAATAAAAGAATTTGAACAGAAAAACTCCCCTGGGATTTGCTCGGTATGATCCTCCATTATTCGTGTAAGAGCAAAAATCAACATTCTTGTGGATGAGAACGTTTAATCTTCATAGATGATGTATCCACAAAAATGCAGGAATCTATAATACCATTCAGACTTTAACACTCCTGAGTTAAGAAAGTTCAAACTTGCATAATACATTAGCAGTTAGTAAAAATAAAACTTTGAAAATTAAAATGAAAATCATCAGGTCAGTCGATACGCCGTATCTTACGGAAGAAGATACGCCGTATCGAGCCTGGAATAAGTTCGAATCAGGATAAAAGATTCGTCGCATCCTTAACCAGGGATGCGCCGCCTTAAAATACTGACAGAAAGTTTTTAAAGTCAAAAATAAAAATGCAGAAAATTAAATAAGATATGACCAGTGCAGGCGATGCATCGCATCTTAGGATTTAGATGCGCCGTATCTTCTACAGGCCTGACAGACTCGACACAGAACATAATGTAAAAAAATTTCTTCCGGGTTGTCTGTCACACCCTGAATTTACCTGTTAATGGCAGCGGAATTGAATACCTTGGTGTGACTTTCATGGCGTCTCATACAATGGATATATTGAACGACCTAAAGTGTCGTTTTGAAAATACACGTTTGATCATAAATAAAATCAGAGTTTACAAAACATAGGTCCCAAATGATGTTGCAAGTTTAAAAACAAAACCATAGTAGATCAAACGGTTACATAAGTGCATGAAAATAAGTGATGAAAGTCGACCCCGCGACTCCAAGATGGTCCAATGCATGCCCACATGATAGCTAATAACCTGAAAATACATTGCTAAAAACGGTCAACATAAAGTTGGTGAGAGTTCATAGGTTTAATAAAATGAAGTTATACGATAGCCACAAGTATAAAGTGTATGACATAAGTCACATAAAAAAAATGATTGTACAATAGCCTTAAGCTCATGACCCCGACGCTGTGACTGAATTCTCTGGAGCCCCTGGGAGTGTTTTGCCAGACACTCAAATGAAAAGACATGAAATGCATCCGCTATCGGTTGTTGGTCAAAGCCAACACGGATGGAGGCGTCACCCTCGATAGATCTATCCACTCACTCTCGCTTACAGGTAAATTAACGGTTCATGATTATATGGGGACTTTCAATTGGCAACAAGGTAACTTAATCTATGTACAGGAAGTCTGATACTTTGGCTCGTATGGAAAACAGTTGCAATGTATTCTCCCCCGTGGGATTTGAAAACAATAATAAAATGTATACGGGGCTATGAAAACTCACCTGGTATGATAGCACAATGATAATGATGAGTAGTGATTAAATGGAACTCGGTCTCTAAACAGGACCTATTATGAATGATATGACTCGTATAAGCAATGATGTAACTCAACTAATGCACATACTTATGCTAACGATACCACTTGTGGTTTTAGAAAATATCATTTAACGTCGAAAAATACATTATTGATATCTCATTATGTCATAAACGACTTTTCGTGTAATTACATTAAAATGGTACTCCATGATCCTTATTTGGTATTATATTGTCAAATATAACAGTTTCGTCGCAAAATAATACTTTATACGACTTGTGAAAATATAACCATTTTGGCCGTGTAAAACTAGTCGCGAAAATTATATACTTTGTATACATATTAGTATTCCGACTTGACGTTCTCAAAAACCTTATAACAATATTTCAATATCGTTACTTTTGACATTGAATCAACCGTGCCTCGATCGATTTGGTAAACGGCTATCAATATTTCAAGTTATGAAAATACTAGTTTTTAACACTCTATTTTCTACTAAAAAGGGTGCTGTCAAAATATATACATATCGTCGAGTCTTTAAAAGTCCATATTTTGTTCGTTATAAGCTCGTTTTTAACGTTCTAGGTATCCACGCGTTCGTATAAACCTATACTAACGTATTTTCAATGTCTCGGCTCACCTAGATCATGGTTAACGGCTCGCCTTGCTCCTGAAAACACGTCCAACAGCATGCTATTTTTCAGCAAAGTGTATATTTCGTCGCGTAACTTAAATATTTCATAACTTCTTCGTTATAAGTCGGTTTTTAGTGATTTAAGCGCCCACGCGTTCCTTATTGAGTGTATTTTCTAAATATTGAAACCAAAATAGTTCACAAAAATCTGAGTTTTCCAGAAAATTCAATTCGTGGCAGTAGGTACTTTAGGTAGAGCAAAAATACATTTTTCTAGTTCATAACTTAATCAAACTTACTCCATTCAACTCCACAAATACCCTTGATCTACCATACACTTCTCAAAGTGTCATGGGGTCCTAAACTTAACTAAATATAGTGTGGTTCATGAGATTGTTAGCAAAAATTATAGATCTAAAGTTTATAAGAGTTTTTAAAAGGAAAAGTGGTATCATAACTAAGTATGTTGCATTTTTAACCAATAACACATGAAAATACATAAATATAAAGATCAAATGAAAGTAAAACATGAAAAATTAATAATCTTGAAGTTACTTACAATGTGGGTTAGGATGGAAAGAAATGAGAAGGATTCTTGAGGTTTTTATTTCAAAACCTTAACAAGAACATCAAATGGGACTTGTAGAATATTAGAGCTATGAAAATTTTATGGATTTGCTTGGTTCTTGTGGTTGGCCGTGGATATGGGAGAGGAAAAGAGAGAATGAATTTGATCTTACACCTTACAAATGAGTTACTATGTGTTGTTTGTAAATTAAATCCAAAAATCATGTACTAGGTCATTAATGTGAAAGTATGGCATGGAAGAAAAATAAGGAAATGGGTAAGGGGGTGGCGTGGGTTTGTGTAAGAGAGTGGATAAAATTGAAGATATTTTGCAAGTATGTAAGTGTTAGTTGTTTAGGTGTACACTATGGGTGTTATCGGGTACCGAGTTATCTTGAAATAAATGTTAACGAAGCGAAATAAAATACGACGAAGTTGTAAATATTGTAAAATGATGTTACTGACATAAATCGGGTGTCGGAACAACTGTCGGGTTAATTTGTCGTAATTTGACGGTATTATAAGCTCTTGACGAAAAATATAACAATTGGTGTAATAACACCGGGTAAAATAATAATATAAACTTTATATTATTAAAAGTAGTTATAAAAGTTTATTAGGATCATTGTCTGGAGTACTGGGCATAATTGTTAATAATACTGACTGAGTGGTAACGTTAATTAATTAAATAACCTTCCGTAAAAATAATTAATGCATAACCGTGCATGAACTAATGTACTGATGATGTTACTGATGATATGCAGACTCCTCTAGTCTACAATAATGTGTCCTGACTGACAATGCATGAATTCACAGCTAAACCGAACTGGTTACGTGAATTAAAGTCATCTGAAAATAGGTTTACGAATAATGGTAAATTGTCGGGGTTAGGAAAATGACCTGAAATTACGGGTTGTGACAGTCGCCCCTCCAAAAGGGAATTCAGTCCCTGAATTCAATTGTTGTTGGTTTCAGAAGCAGGCTCGGGAAAAAGGTGTGGATACTTGCGTCGCATTTGGTCTTCTCGTTCCCAAGTAAACTCGGGTCCTCTTTGAGAATTCCAGCGAACCTTCACGATAGGAATTCGACTCTGCTTCAATTGCTTGACCTCACGGTCCATGATTTCTACAGGTTCTTCCACAAAATTAAGCTTGTCATTTAGTTGAATTTCTTCGAGTGGAATAACGGACGACTCGTCGGAAAGACACTTCTTGAGGTTTGAAACATGAAATGTGTTATGAACGTTGCTGAGTTCTGACGGAAACTTAGGTGTGTATGCCAACTGACCGGCTCTAACTAGAATCCGAAATGGTCCGATACCGAGAGCTCAGTCTATCGGGTTATCAAAAATTGTATCATGCCTTTCCAAGGCAAGGCTTTCAATCATAGTTCGTGCTTCTACTTGAATCTAGGAGGTTCGTTGTTCAAGGGTATCAATTCCGTATGATGTGCATCATGCATCGACCTAACTTCCATTGTTTTCTCATTTCTTGTAACTGATTCTTGACTTGTGAAATTTCCTTTGTTGTCTCCCGGTTTAGTTCTAGGTCCGTGAATTTAACTTTCCCATTTCGATATATAAATATGTATATGGTCACTTCGGCCATAGGGTGTCTTAAATGGTGCCTTTATATATTCCCGTGATGGTTATTTTTGCTGATGATGAAATTCGTCAATAATCGAAAGATTATCCTAATCCATACAAAGTTGGTTATGTGGTGTTGAATACATCCTATAGTGCTCAGGAAGTTCTCTTAAGGATTCGTCGGGCTAACGATGGTAGAGCGTGTATATCCGATTAGAAAAGGAATATCTTAAGGGATTGCTAGAAATCTGAGGGGTATCGTCTATCCTTTCGCCGTTTCTATGTCATAAAATATCCTTCATAATGTAGAGTCTCTCCTAGAGAAGTCAATGGTGCAAATTCAACTTAATGGCTGAGTGAGTGATGAGTGATGTAAGTATCCGGTGAGAGTTTGTTAAAAGGGGTGTTCATGAAAGATTTCATTTGTTTACAAGGCTTTTGAATGAAGATTGTTATTATCAATTCCTGAAAATGTGACTATTTTCTTCACGGCATAGTTCCTCCTGAATTATACATAGGTGATCAGGCTATGTATAATTGAGGACCAACGATGCGATGCTTGGTTAAATTGAAACGGTATTACTTTTTCCCAAAAGTTTTAGATGGTGTTCAACGGGTTATTTTGATAAATGATTTTCTAAGCATTTCCTTTGAAAGTAACATGAAAATTGTCTCGCGTAGCTGTAGTAAATACTTGATAAAATGACAGAAATTCTATTTATAGGGTGGTACAAAATGGCTTATTTTGAAAGTTCTGAAAAAGAAAAAAAAAATATAGTTCTCCCGTATGGTAGTAAAATAACTGGCATTAAATTTGTTGAATGGTTCATTGGATACATGGATGAATCTTATGAAATGGTATTAGTCTACTAGTCCGTCAAGAATGAAATCGGCCTAATCCCTAGTAGGATAAAGGTATATTGTTGCGAAACTATGGAGAATTGAGCAATTGGAATAGGAATGGAATAAACGATGGTTATGATTATCGCGAAGATAACAAAAGATAGGTATTACATTGGATAGGAAAGTGCTTAATACAACTAGGTTACACCAACATACCTATGGAAAGTACAAAAGAAAGATACAACCCTAGAGGGCTCAACTACGGTTTATTAAAACATGAACTCCTTCTGGTTAAGCATTGTTGTTGTCTTTGATGTTGCTAATGTCCTGACGGTCTCTCTCCCAAACACGCACGCTATTCCTCGAGCTAATTCCTCTTGGTCCCCATGTCCTGATTTCCTTTCGGGCAATTGTTCCTAAAGTGTCCAACTTCTCCACAACCATAACATGTTGGCGGTTGATTCTGATTATTTCTCCCAGGAGCAGCCCTGCATCCCTTAGCCAGATGACCGATCTTCCCACAATTGAAACAAGGTTTAGGGCAATCCCCCGGGTTATGATGTGTTTGGCATTTGTTACACTTTGGTAGAGTACCGGCGTAACCTTTCTTTTCAGTCGGACCCGCAACATAGGCCCGTGCAGTTTCTTGTCTTTTGGGTGGTGGTTGGTTGGCGTTGTTACCTTGGGTGTCATCCCATTTCCTTTTGTTGTTGTTGTTCTGGTAATTGTTGGTGTTATTGTTGTAGTTACGGTTTCGGTTGAAGTTATTGTTGTTGTTGTTGGCGGGGGTCACTTTCTTCAGAACTTGAGCTATGAGTTTTTGAGACATCCTGATTGCCTCATCAAGAGTTTGCGGATCAAAAGAAATCACATCACCACGGATGCTTTCGGGCAATCCACCAATGAAATTCTCTACCAACTTTTCATCATCAGGCACCATAGATGGGCATAGAGCGGCTAACTCTTGGTACCTCCGAATATAAGTCTCAAGGTCATTTCCCACGGTTACCAGATCATAGAACTCTACTTCCAACTTCTTCACTTCGGTTCGTGGGCAAAACTTCTTAGTTACCAACTTTTTGAACTCGTCCCATGTGACCTTGTAAGCATTCTCCATCCCTATGGGCTTTGCATAAGAGTTCCACCACGATAAGGCTTGATCGTGAAGTGTACTAACGGCAAACTTAACCTTGTAGTCATCCGGGCAATTGCATAAGATAAACACAGATTCAGTATGTTCGAACCATCGAACCATGGCAGTAGCCCCTTCAGTACCCTTATACAAAGTAGGATCTCCACTCTTGAAATCCTTGTAAGTACATTTCTTCCCATTGGTTCCGTTGCTAGCTTCTCCCGATGTCCCTATCCGAGAAGCATCTTCGGCAGCTCTTGCGGCAACAGCGGCTCTTTCAATCTCTAGAGCTTCGGCTACACTATCCCTAACAAGCTTCCGGATAGCAGCCTGAGTCATTTCTGGGGAAGTCGTTGCAGCAGCCTTGGCTTTAGCTTTCCTAGGTGCCATAATTCTGGTAGATCACAACAGAATACATCAACAACAATCATACTAGAAATGATTATCGTACAAAATATATACAACCACAACATGTATATATATATCCACCACAAGTGTAAATACAACCACGATATGTACAACCACAACATGTACAACCTCAGCGTGTATAAATACAACCATGAGTACTCGTAATAGCAACGATCATTGTTCACTAGGTATACCACCACAACCATGCGTATATCCTCATAACACATGAATACAACACTTAAAAATTTTTGTCTACATTGACCGGTGTCATAGATAGCACAACCATACCCATATAGTAAAGTCAATACTTGGGGATCTCGTTGTACAACAATCAACATACCACAAGCTTCTTCGAACTACGCCACCCTTCCCGTGGCTAGGATGATAGTAAAAGCGAGTAAAGGTAAAAGCTAGGGTGATGTCCTGAAGTGAGGTCCGGGGTTGTGCATCGATTCATGTCTGAGATAATGTAGATTCCAATCCATTCCTGAGGAATCTATTAATGTTCCTGTCGAGTCCGTGATCTTGGTGTCATCCACAAGATGTTATCTAATTCATGTCAAGTGAGAATGGGAAAGAAAGAAATGACAATGGTCGTACTGAAAGGCAAGGTTAGACTCCCGAATCTCGAAGGTCTCGGTGTCATATCTGATTGGTGGGGTGTTGTTACGATGACCAATGATGAAATCCAACTCATCGGTTTAGAATGTGATGTAATCAAACTTGGTAATGAAAAGGGAGTTGTGAAGAGTTCTCTCGTGGTGGTGTAACATTGCTCAAAGCATCTTGTTGGTTCATTATGTCATGGAAGTATGAGTCGATTAAACCTGAGATAGTATAGAGTCTTTGAGAGGAATGCCACTCTTTGGCGATTTGTTGTTGCTCTTGTTTGGTCTGTGGGGCATCCAAACCTTCATGTGTAGTCTCAATTAATTAGAGATCATCATCTAACGATGAAGAGTAGTAGGTTGTCTAACAGTAAGGGCTCTCGAACTCTCATAAACCTTAATCTATAAGGTGGTGTAGTGTCCTTAGTGGTAGATGGTAATGGTGTATCAAACCATGTACGCTTCTCAAGCGGTAAGTTAAGTATGTGAGTAGAGTCCCTGAAATGTGATGGTATAAATGGGGTTCCATATGATGATGATAAAGTCGATGGTGATAATACTGAAGGAATCACTACCTTCTTTTACGCTATCTTGCGAGTTCTAAGCGGTAAAACTGGAGTATGCACTCTGGGACGACCAATAGTGGTATGAGTAGTTGATACTGGTGGTAATACATGAGTAGTGAGTGTTCTAATAGTGAGGGAATGAAGATATACTATCTTTCTTGCAATAAACATTCTAATAGGTCCATAAGGACTAAGCATGTACGTCTTATCAAATGGTATACTCTGTATGGGCTGAAGTAATAGGGACGTCCCGATCGTCTTGCGACGTCGGAACATAAGAGTTGGATTCTGCGGAAACCGGAATAGTATGGGATGATGAATCTGTAGGTGCACCAGTAACCAAAGGTGGTGCAATAAGTGAAATCTGAGGAGTAGGTGCAACAATGGAAGTAGTAGAAGACATAGCGTCCTCGATGTAAACATCAGAAAATATAACAATAGTGCGGGAATTGGAAGACATATCTCAGTGGCAACAATACAAAATGAAATGAATAACCCATGTAATGAATCCTCGCAAATAATAATGTGCACTTATGATGTAATGATGAGACGCTACCGTTGGGGTAGTTATAGTCTAGGGTATGAGGACAACCTAGTTCGCTATAACCATTGCTCTGGTACCAATCTGTCACACCCTGAATTTACCTGTTAATGGCAGCGGAATTGAATACCTTGGTGTGACTTTCATGGCGTCTCATACAATGGATATATTGAACGACCTAAAGTGTCGTTTTGAAAATACACGTTTGATCATAAATAAAATCAGAGTTTACAAAACATAGGTCCCAAATGATGTTGCAAGTTTAAAAACAAAACCATAGTAGATCAAACGGTTACATAAGTGCATGAAAATAAGTGATGCAAGTCGACCCCGCGACTCCAAGATGGTCCAATGCATGCCCACATGATAGCTAATAACCTGAAAATACATTGCTAAAAACGGTCAACATAAAGTTGGTGAGAGTTCATAGGTTTAATAAAATGAAGTTATACGATAGCCACAAGTATAAAGTGTATGACATAAGTCACATAAAAAAAATGATTGTACAATAGCCTTAAGCTCATGACCCCGACGCTGTGACTGAATTCTCTGGAGCCCCTGGGAGTGTTTTGCCAGACACTCAAATGAAAAGACATGAAATGCATCCGCTATCGGTTGTTGGTCAAAGCCAACACGGATGGAGGCGTCACCCTCGATAGATCTATCCACTCACTCTCGCTTACAGGTAAATTAACGGTTCATGATTATATGGGGACTTTCAATTGGCAACAAGGTAACTTAATCTATGTACAGGAAGTCTGATACTTTGGCTCGTATGGAAAACAGTTGCAATGTATTCTCCCCGTGGGATTTGAAAACAATAATAAAATGTATACGGGGCTATGAAAACTCACCTGGTATGATAGCACAATGATAATGATGAGTAGTGATTAAATGGAACTCGGTCTCTAAACAGGACCTATTATGAATGATATGACTCGTATAAGCAATGATGTAACTCAACTAATGCACATACTTATGCTAACGATACCACTTGTGGTTTTAGAAAATATCATTTAACGTCGAAAAATACATTATTGATATCTCATTATGTCATAAACGACTTTTCGTGTAATTACATTAAAATGGTACTCCATGATCCTTATTTGGTATTATATTGTCAAATATAACAGTTTCGTCGCAAAATAATACTTTATACGACTTGTGAAAATATAACCATTTTGGCCGTGTAAAACTAGTCGCGAAAATTATATACTTTGTATACATATTAGTATTCCGACTTGACGTTCTCAAAAACCTTATAACAATATTTCAATATCGTTACTTTTGACATTGAATCAACCGTGCCTCGATCGATTTGGTAAACGGCTATCAATATTTCAAGTTATGAAAATACTAGTTTTTAACACTCTATTTTCTACTAAAAAGGGTGCTGTCAAAATATATACATATCGTCGAGTCTTTAAAAGTCCATATTTTGTTCGTTATAAGCTCGTTTTTAACGTTCTAGGTATCCACGCGTTCGTATAAACCTATACTAACGTATTTTCAATGTCTCGGCTCACCTAGATCATGGTTAACGGCTCGCCTTGCTCCTGAAAACGCGTCCAACAGCATGCTATTTTTCAGCAAAGTGTATATTTCGTCGCGTAACTTAAATATTTCATAACTTCTTCGTTATAAGTCGGTTTTTAGTGATTTAAGCGCCCACGCGTTCCTTATTGAGTGTATTTTCTAAATATTGAAACCAAAATAGTTCACAAAAATCTGAGTTTTCCAGAAAATTCAATTCGTGGCAGTAGGTACTTTAGGTAGAGCAAAAATACATTTTTCTAGTTCATAACTTAATCAAACTTACTCCATTCAACTCCACAAATACCCTTGATCTACCATACACTTCTCAAAGTGTCATGGGGTCCTAAACTTAACTAAATATAGTGTGGTTCATGAGATTGTTAGCAAAAATTATAGATCTAAAGTTTATAAGAGTTTTTAAAAGGAAAAGTGGTATCATAACTAAGTATGTTGCATTTTTAACCAATAACACATGAAAATACATAAATATAAAGATCAAATGAAAGTAAAACATGAAAAATTAATAATCTTGAAGTTACTTACAATGTGGGTTAGGATGGAAAGAAATGAGAAGGATTCTTGAGGTTTTTATTTCAAAACCTTAACAAGAATATCAAATGGGACTTGTAGAATATTAGAGCTATGAAAATTTTATGGATTTGCTTGGTTCTTGTGGTTGGCCGTGGATATGGGAGAGGAAAAGAGAGAATGAATTTGATCTTACACCTTACAAATGAGTTACTATGTGTTGTTTGTAAATTAAATCCAAAAATCATGTACTAGATCATTAATGTGAAAGTATGGCATGGAAGAAAAATAAGGAAATGGGTAAGGGGGGTGGCGTGGGTTTGTGTAAGAGAGTGGATAAAATTGAAGATATTTTGCAAGTATGTAAGTGTTAGTTGTTTAGGTGTACACTATGGGTGTTATCGGGTACCGAGTTATCTTGAAATAAATGTTAACGAAGCGAAATAAAATACGACGAAGTTGTAAATATTGTAAAATGATGTTACTGACATAAATCGGGTGTCGAAACAACTGTCGGGTTAATTTGTCGTAATTTGACGGTATTATAAGCTCTTGACGAAAAATATAACAATTGGTGTAATAACACCGGGTAAAATAATAATATAAACTTTATATTATTAAAAGTAGTTATAAAAGTTTATTAGGATCATTGTCTGGAGTACTGGGCATAATTGTTAATAATACTGACTGAGTGGTAACGTTAATTAATTAAATAACCTTCCGTAAAAATAATTAATGCATAACCGTGCATGAACTAATGTACTGATGATGTTACTGATGATATGCAGACTCCTCTAGTCTACAATGATGTGTCCTGACTGACAATGCATGAATTCACAGCTAAACCGAACTGGTTACGTGAATTAAAGTCATCTGAAAATAGGTTTACGAATAATGGTAAATTGTCGGGGTTAGGAAAATGACCTGAAATTACGGGTTGTGACATTGTCTCCCGGTCAGCACTTGTCTTTATTCCAGAGTCTTCAAGTTAGACTCACTTTCAGCTCTTTATTTTGATCTATTGATCCCCACATGTCCGTGCACGATGTAGTTGCGAATTACTTCGTCACGAACATATTCCGGCCCCAATTCAAGTACACCTTTGTAGAATCCTTTCATTTTTTGGTACGGATATTCGATCCCTTTCTCAGCGTCATTTTCATCTACAAAAAGAAATGGTGTAAATTTGTAACAAAATTTGTTAGGGGCATGTTTAAACCTTGGGTGAGCACGAGGCATCATATAAGTGATAACGTTGCTTCCACTATTAAAGGTGATCTTTCCTTCAAATCTTTTAGCGTTAATTTCGACCTCCTTACAAAATGGTTTCCCAACGATCATGTCACCCATTTCAACATCTCGATAAGCATCCATGTTTTCCACCACGGTGAAATCTGTAATAATAGTTAAATTCCCAACAAAAATAGGTACATTCATGAACATTCCAACTATGTTTTTCCCTCTATACTCAATTTTGTTTTTCATTATAGAATTATAGAAATCTTTTGACATTACATTAATTGGTAAAATAGGGAAAAAGTTGGCACTAACCTATTTAAATCCTATCATGCAAGGAAATTGTAAATTATAAGCACAATCAACATGGATCTTTCTACCATAATCACAGAAACTAGGATATCCTTCAAATTCATCATAATTCTTAGTGTTGATCATATTAATTCTAGGAATATCCATAATTTCTCCTTCATCAATTTCGGGTTCCAAGTCTTCCATAAATTGATCATTGATTCCTAATGGTAAATTAAGATCATTTAATTCAATGTAGTCTCCACTATAGGTCTCAAGTGATTCATTATTTACCAAGGTTTCTCCCATAAATCTAGCTTCTAGATCGAGGTCCATACGTTCTCTTAATCCTAGCACATAGACGCCTCTAATTATGCTTTTAGCAGGATTTTGGCACTTATAGACTAGTTTATTGTTCCCTACCCTTAATGAGATTTTTCTTTTAAACACATCAATCTTAGCATGGGCGGTAGACAAGAAAGGTCTTCCAAGGATTAAAGGAATCTTAACATCCTCGGGCATATCTAATATAACAAAGTCTACGGGGAAAACAAACTTCTCAATCTTAACTAGCACATTTTTAGCAATCCCTTCAGGTCGTTTTACCGTTTTATCAGCCAATTCAATAAGCAACTTAGTTGGTACTAATTTTCCTAGTCCTAGGGTAGTGAATGTCTTAAGGGGCATAACACTAACGTTAGCTCCTAAGTCAGCTAACACATTATTGAAAGATATATCATTAATTAAACAAGGTAAAGTAAAACTTCCTGGGTCCTTTTCTTTATGAGGTAAGGCATGTAAGTCGGTTGCAGAGCTCTCTTCTTTCATTGTAGCCTTGATCTTCTCTTCAGTCTTTGTCTTCTCTTTGAGTAGTCTCCTTAAACTGATTGAAGAATTAAAATAAAATTCGGGCTTTGCAGCATCATTACCATTCCTCAATGTTCTAGGAAAAGGTATGTTAGGCGTGACTTCTTCAGTGGTGCTTATGGCCTTGACATGATCTCTTGGGTTGGTTTCAGTTGAGCTTGGTAAACTTCCGTATCCCCTTTTTTGAAGAACTTTGCTCATTTGTCCAATTTGTTGTTCCAATGCTTTGATCGAAGCTCCTTGATTTCTTGTTATAGTATCCGTTGAGGCTCGGATTTCTTTGATCATAGCAGTGTTCTATTCATGTCTTTTAGCAGCATCAGCCATAATTTGCTTTAAAGTGTCATCTAAAGTCTGCCTCCTTTCTTGATAAGTGGGATTAAAGTTGTTCTTTTGATAGTATCCAGGAGTAGCTTCCCTAAATCTTCCTGAAGGTCGGAATGGTTGTCCAAATTGTGTGTAGTATGCTTCTTCAACAGTCTCACTTTCATTCTTGTTAGGGCAATCCTTAGTGTAGTGAGGTCCTTCGCATTTTTCACATCCAACTTGGGCAGCATAAACTTTCTCATCACGCTTCTTCATCTCTCTACTAATTTTATCCAATTGAGCTTGAATTGCAGCAAACCCGTCAAAATTAGTGCTGCTCTTAGATCTAGTAGAGGTTCCATCGTGCCATTTTTGAGAGTGATCAGCAGCTTCTTGGATAGCTTTTCTAGCATTGGCTGCACTCATTTGAGGCACAGCTCCCTTAGCATCCAAGATTTGTCTAGTAGGCACGTCCAATCCTTGATAGAACAATATTATCTCCTGCATTGGACATAGATAATGTTGAGGGCATTTCATCAATAAGTCTTTAAATCGTTCCCAATCTTGATAAAGAGTTTCATCAGGCTCTTGCTTGAAACTGTTGATAGCCTCCATCTTTTTAGCAGTTTTAGCAGGTGGACAATATCTTTTCAGGAATTTGCTCTTCAAATCTTCCCATGTTTTGATTGAACTAGCAGGTTCATTCCTTAGCCACTTATTAGCAGCTCCTTTAAGCGAAATTGGAAAGATTCTTAGCATAAGTTGATCGTCAGAGACTCCTTCTGTAGTAAACAAATCTGCAATCTCGAGGACTTTTTCAACATGTTCATTAGCATCTTCATGTTCTGTTCCACTGAAAGCATTTTCTCTTAGCTCCTTGAGAAACTGACCCTTCAACTTAAACTTTGACTTTTCATCAAACTTTGGTCTAGCAACTCCTGAACTGTAATCAGCACGGGTATTGTTCATGTATTCCTCTATAGTAGTGTTTTCCGTCATTTTTTCTGTTTCTTATTCCTCTTTCTCTTCAGAAAAGTAATCAAGCTCGAATGAACTTGAAATTTCAAAGCTTTTTGTGTTGAAAAGCCTTTTAAGCGAATGTAGGGCTCGTTCAGGATCTTCGAAAGGTTGAATTAAGTTCTTAGTTGAACTCCTGGTCATGCACTTCCTGAAACTATCACAAAAGCATCAGTAGGGTATGTTCAACAAAGTAATATATCATAAAATTAACAATGAAAAACGGAATACGAAAAATAAAGGTTACTGATATCTGCAGATGATGCGCCGTATCCAAAAAGTTGGATACGCCGTATCTTATAATTGTTAAAATTTAATCAGACTTTTACTCAGAAAATAGATACGCCGCTTATAATTTAGAATGCGCCGTATCAGTTTAATTTATCAAAAATCGATTATATTTATCAAAATTAAATGCGTCGTATTAACAAAAGTTAATGCGCCGTATTTTCGTTACGTTTCAAAATACAAGATTTTTTATTCAGAAGATGCGCCGTATCGATAGAAATCGATGCGTCGTATCTGTTTAATAATTCGAAAACTGTTTTTAATTTAAATCGACAATACGCCATATATGTTAAAACAGATGCGTCGTATGGTGTTATCGTTTAGAAAAATTTCTTATTAAAAACACAATACGCCGTATCTTGGGGAAAGATGCATCGTATCGAATTTATTAAACGCGTTGTATTTTATAAAAATTAAACGCAATACGCCGTATCTATAAAAATAGATGCGCCGTATCGTTTGTATCAGCACAATACAACGATAGCAGAATGTAGAAAAATACAGAAAATAAAAATAAAAATAAAATCAAACAAAAAGAAACAAAAATTAAAGAAAATAAAAATACACAAAAACAGAAAATATGCAAATAATACAATGAATGCAAATTAACTAATATGCAACGGAGTTAGTGGTTAGAATAAAAATTAAAAAGAAAAACCTAATTAGAATACTAATCAAATTAACAGATAATAACAATTCACTTCCCGGCAACGGCGCCAAAAACATGATGTGCGTGTGTATTGCTCTAATTCTTTTATATCCACGGCAGCGGCGCCAAAGATTTGGTGCGCGCGTGATGTCGTTGTGGTTTTAGCAGTATTAATGCCTACTCAAGTTTTAAATTTATATTTAGCCGACTTATCAATAAAACACACACTTTAACGAGCAGTGTACCCGGTCAGTATGAATATAATGGTAAGTAGAGTGTCGATCACTAAGAGTGGAACGTATTATCTAGTTATTCTAATCAGTATTTTAATATCTTAAGTTAGCTATACAACCTAATCTAACGCAAGGGGGTTCAGCCTGAGAGACTGGCACGGTTTGGTTATGATTAAATATAATAAACTAAACTAATAAGCACGAATCAGCGATTAGCACACACGTACACAGATAGATACTTGAGACAATAAGAAGACCTGTCCTGATTATTAAGTAGCTTGTCACTTGTTTTATTGCTAGTTTTATATGAAGTGTATAGTTCGATGCGACGCATCGAGAGTTAAACCTTTCTCGTTGGCTCTAACCTTATCGGCGAGTAAACCCTTAATGATCACTTATGTCTATCCCACTATCCTAGAAATGATAGAATAAATAGGCGAGGAAGGGGCATGGCGACCCAAGCAATGCTCAGCTAGACATAGAGGTTATCAATGCACTAATAAAAGTCACCAAAGACATCAACATATAAACTTTAATTAATGGGAAAGCAATTTTAAGGGGTTCCCATGATTTTCCGTAGTTACATGGAATCGGCCCATCAATCCTGATGAATTAAAGTGTACTAATACAATAAAACAAAACTACTTAATGAATTGAATACATGCAGGACCTGCTTACAGCTCTTGTAACTTCGTTTAGGGTGTGTCTTGTACTGCTAACACGTCTGAATTTGGCCTTAGGGTTTTGTGGTCTTCGGTCTTCTTGTAAAACTAGCCTCTTGAAATTCGTCTGGCCTTGGGGTATTTATAGTTTCTGTCTGAGGGTTAGATGCGGCGCATAGAATAAGTAGATGCGGCGCATTGACATAACTTCGCGTGGGGTCCAAGATTAATATATTCAGGAATATTCGTACACCGCCTTAAGATGCGGCGTAACTCCATTTATCTATGCGGCGCATGTCCTTCGCTGTCTTGGATCGTCACTTGTGAAATCTTGATAGTGATGCGCCGTATGTACGAAGTGTGTTGCGGCGCATCTGGAGCAGAATGATCTTGATCTTGTACATTTCAGTAGACTCTTAACATCTTGCTTGTTTTACTCCATAATTAGTCCAAAATCACCAAGTTTCACATAATACTTGTTTTTACCTGAGAATTACAAAAGTAAACATTAACGTATCAATTCTCATATATAATATAATAAAACAAGTCAAATAAATAAGATAAATGATGGTAATAAAATGTACTTATTTGAGTTCATCAGTAGACTATCTGATGCATTAAGCCAGTGCTGTGTGAGAGTCACTGTATTCACAGATGCTTGGGGAAGTAGAATGAAATACCTAGACATAGATTACATATATAGTGGTAGAAGCAAACTGCGTATGTTCTAAGACAAAAGTATGTCGCCATTATGTCACCTCATGGTAGAGATATATTGGGAACCTTGTTACGTGGATTACAACGGGATTTTATTTGGTAACTCTGTGCATCTCAAAGTATGTGTAGGATATACTATGTTTGAGTGTTTGGCCTTGCTAGTTGAATGATTTTTGTAGGATCGAGTACTTTGAGCTTGTTTGAGCTTGGTTAAACGAGAACCTCTGTATGGTATACAAGTGTTTATGCGGAAACTAAACAACAAGTATAATAAAGAAGAAAAGACAATGATCCTCTATGGATCAGACTATGAACTAAGAATTATGTTATTGAATATTGTAATTGAAAAAGGTACATTAAACTCATGGACGGGATGTTTCTTTTATAACAATAAGAAACCCTAACCCTAACCCGTCTTACAAGAAAACGTGTGAAGAGATAAACGAGATCTCTTCTAAAAATAAATCTAACAAACTTTCTAAACCTACGGATAACAAACAATAATATCCGCAGCAATAAGCACTATCGGCAGAAACAAAACAATACTATCGGCAGGAACCAACCGCAGCAGCAATGCAACACTATCGGCAGGAACCAGCTTCACTATCGGCAGCAATGAGAAATTCTTATTTCTTAGAGATCCCAACAATCCTCCCAGCAATGAGAAATGCTTATTTCTCAGAGATCCTAACAATCCTCCCCTAATCTTGAGGTTGACTAGGTTAACCTGCAAGATTCCAACGTTATAGATCTTTAACTTCTCAGGCTTGAGGATTGTGAATTAGCAGCAGCAATAAGTAGTAACCAGCAGCAACATCTAGAACCAACAAGATTCCAACATCTATAGCAGCAACTTCAATAGTTCAGCAGCAATAGAAAATCTTCTTCAAAACTTGTAAACTGATCACCAAGACATTCACTTGAGCTTGACTGCTACTAGGACAATATGTACATCAAATCACTTAAGTTTCATACTATTCTCATCACATCCAGGTGTGTTAACTCCTGTGAGAGGTGAATCATTGAAAATTAATGGATTTGATGTCTCTTTACCAATAGCCATCACTACTGGAGTAGCCAATGTTTAGGTGTGTTAGACCATGGTACATTGATAACCATCTGATTTATTAGCAAATCAGCAACTATAAACGGATTTGATTTGTATTTACCTATAGTCGTTTGCTCAGGATTAGCCAATTCTTAGGTTACAGCAAACCTTGGTGAATTGAATACCAAAAATGGATACCAAGTGTCTTTACCACAAACCATACTTTTGTGGACTAGCCAATCCTTTGGATCCCATACAAGGTTACATCCATGGTGAATTGAAAACCATTTCAACTCTCAGAACTGAATCATGGGTGAGTTGAAGTACCCTAGAGCTTTGAGCAAGCTATTACAGCTATCAACGGATTTGATTATCACACCAGAGCCGTACCCTCATGGTGAGCCAACTCTTTCTTGTCTGCAAGACATGGTGAGTTGAATACCATTTATGGTGAAGGTGTAAACACCATCACTGTACCTGCAAGGTGTTGCTCAAAACTAACTTATTAGCACACAAAATATACAAACTTTTTTTTTTTTCAACTAAGAACAAAAGAAATCAGAAACACACAAAATAAAGAAATAAAATAAGAAAAGAAACCAAAAGAAAGATAGAAAGATATACAACAACAACAAGAAACAAATCCTCCCCTTAAGCTTTTTCCTCCCCTGAAGCTGCAATCCTCCCCTTAAGCTGATGAACCTTTAGCTGCAAGTTGATCTTTGATGAATTTGACCAACTGTTCAGTGGTAGTTAAATCATTTCCAATTGTATGCTTGGGAACTCTGACCTTCTGGGTGAGCATTCTCTTCAAAACTCCCTCAGATATAGGATAAGTGACATCCACAAACATAGTCAGGAACTTTCCAGAGATGAGCTCCACGACATGAACATTGGAAGAAGGATATAGTCTCCAAGAAAATACTCTCCAGGCTGATTGATTACCCCATACCATTTTAGCCTTGTCTCCTTCCAATGAATTCATCAAGACTTGTAAATCTCCCCAAAGGAGTAGGCCAATTCCAGTAGGAGTATGAGATTGATAGTAATTATCCACTATCTTATAAAGATTCTCCAAATCTTTTCTTTCAACCTTATTCAAGATCTCCCTCAGAAAGGTAAAGAATTTGACTGTCCCATCAAGAGAAAACCAAACATTTACTTCACCGTCAGAAGTAGACCTAATCTCCCAATGAGCAATATGACCCCAAGAATGAATGAAATCACCCTCTGAATCACTTTCAGAATCAACCCTAATCAAATCTTGATCATCCACTTCAGAAATATCTCTAGAAGAAGGGTGGTGAGAGTGACTCTTCTGCCTTGTCCTTAGACCATATTGCAGGATAGGAACTGAGGAAGATGGTTCAGCAGAAACAGAAACATTAGCAGCAGGAATACCATCAGAAACAAGACCCTCTTGTGGTGCCTCAGATGTATCTACATTAGGACTTGGTGAAATGAATGTGACATCCTGAGAACCTTCAGCAGGAACAAAAGAGGATGCACCAGACAATGTCTCTCCAGACTTCATTTTCTTTGTAACATCAGACTCTAAAGATGAAGGCTCTCTTTTCTTGCTTTGTGGAATATCTGTCTGGACTGAAGAATTTATCCTTGCATAGGTATCAAGGAACAACTTTTGGATTGCAGCATCAGTCCAACCTTTGAAGTCACTGAGCTTGTAGTTAGCTTCATTCTTCAGATATACCTTCATAAAATTGATATTATCTTTGTTTGTAGGCATCTTAAATCCTGACTTTTGTCTTTCACTGATCCTATGCATCAAGTCATTCCAAGAGGATGCTCTATGAGTCTTTAAGATAAATGCCTTGAGCTGATCTGACCTCTCATCTGAATCCAATTCTGAATCTTGAAGAATCATAAACCCATGAGCTCTAATAATCATGTCAGTAGCCAACAAGTATTCAACTTGCTCACTGAACTCTTCTGAAGTAGTCTCAGCTATATCCCTCTCATCTACAGACAATTTCCTTGCAAGCTTCTCATCTTGAGCAACCTGAGCTAGTCTAGCTTCTTCAGCAGCAATTTCTTGTGCATGCACCTTTTCAGCTATCTCTTCATCATTTTGAGTTGCTTCAGGAGGAATGGGTTTACTATCAACAGCAATGGATGGGCTACCAGTAGTATTATCAGGAACCTCAGACTTAGAAGAAACAATACCAACTTCAGCAGGAACATCAGATACAACATCAGCAGCAATGGTCTTTGTTCCAGTGAAGGCCTGAGGTTGAGTAGTGACACTGGGCTCAGAAGAGGTAGGCACTTCAGTATGTGCTCTATAAAGAGAAACAGAAGCCAGCACATTAAGGCCATCAAATGACATATCATCCTGATCTTCCTCAGACTCAGAAAGTACAATCCTTCTTTTCTTCTGCAGATGTTGAGTCTCTAAAGAGCTGATCCTTTCATTTAGCTTCTGAATAATCTCACCAAAAGTATCTTTAGTGTCCTTGAGCTCCTTTTTCCAAATTTTCCACCTTCTCACTAAAAACCCTTTTTGTCTCTTTAAGTTCTGACTCCAATGCCTCAATTTTCTTCACAGACCTGTCAAGTAACTGGGACATAGAAGTGAGATCAGCAGTATCCTCAGCTCCACCAGCAGGAATACCTGAGGTGTTGGGAGCTTCATTGGATCTAGGTGGAGATACATGAAATTCTCCTCCTACATGAGTGTCTTCACTGAAAGTCTGCCTAAAATGACTTGGAGTTGAAAGCCTTGAAGAAGAAGGTAAGTCCACAGAAGGTGTTGGCAGGACAACAGGTGTATCAACTGTGATGGTCTGGTCATTGGGCTCATCAGGGTCATTAGTCTCAGGTGTAGGTGTCACTGGTCTAGGTGATGGTGGTAATGGTTCATCAGTAGCAACAGATGCTGATGCATCAGCAGCAACTGAAATCCCTTCATCAGCAGCATTGAATGCACTAGTATCAGTTGCATTGGGTGATGGTGGGACACTGACATTGTCAGCAGGATCAGGGTTGTCAGCAGGATTGACATTGTTTAACATGGTAGGTAATAAAGGCAAATGTTGGCCTGTAAAATTCATCTTCATCAGGGCAAATATTTTGGGAGTCAACCGATTCACTATCATAGGGGATGTGTTAATGGTCTGTACACCTAAGATAATCTGAAGAAACCTAGGGTACATCAAAAATCTGTTTTTACCATTAGTGATATTCTCAATCATTCCCTCAAAAATATATTTGGCCCAATTAAATATCCTACCCTGAGATAGACAAACAAGACCAGACGCAATAGGACTTGGACATTGATCCCAACCACCTGTCTTAACACTCATACACTGGAGTAAAGAATGAATCAGAAATCTCCATTAAGGAGACAACTTACTTTTCAAGAAAGTACAACTACCAGTGACAGGATAACCTATAGCAGCCATACCATCAGTAATATCTTGCCTAGAAAGATCATATTCCCCATGCTCCTCTGAAAATTGAAGTTTTACCCGAATCAACTCCTCTGTGATAATCACTTCTTGCTTATCAATGGTAGCAACAATCTCATCCTCCCTTCTCACAATGTGTTTAACCTTAGCTGTTGCCCAAAACTGCTTAATCAGTGAATCATACACCGTCACCGGACAGTAAGTGAGTGCATAATGAATAGATGACCCACGAAGAAATGCTAACACTTCATCATAACCAACAATTTTTGAAGATGACTCTAAGTATGCAACCTTGTTATGATCATCCTTGTAGCGAAGTGTTGACATTGTGTTGGATGAATGATCTAGGGTTTGAAATGAGAGAATTAGGGTTTGATAGGATTTTGAGAAATTGAGATGAGAGAAGTGCAATTTTAGGTTGGGTTTCCAAATATATCACTTTAAATTGCTGCAATTCTGCGCACGAAACATTGACCAATCGACTTAATGAGGTTTGACCAATCGGCAGCAACACTTGGTCAATCGGCAGCAATAAGAGGTTTGACCAATCGGCAGCAATGGGGTGGTTTGACCAAAGTCAACCTTCCGAATTTAGTCATTAGGTATAAGTCACCCGAATTAAATCTCAATACCAACCAACAATAAATTCGCACTGATCTCCATATCATTATATAACCCTCAAATCACATAACTTTATTATCACAAACCAAACCAAAAATCTTCAAAATCATGAGTTCATCTAAAAATCCAATAATTGAAATCTCATTAGATTCTTCCTCCTCCAGTGACTCAGGGTGGAAAAACTACTTTCCCAAAACAGCATCATCCTCTCAAAACAAAGGTAAGGCCAAGGTTGAGGAGGATTCATCTGATCCTCTTCCATCTACACCTTCATCATTTGAGTACTCAAGCTCTAATGATGAAGACTCATCAGAGTTGAAGTCCTTAACATATTATCAGGGTGAATGGGAAACATATCCTCCTAATTTTCCCATTACGGATGAGCTTAGGGAAGAGATGAAGAGGACTGTGGCTCTGCTTACTGAAGAGATGGAAAGAACAACTGCAACCTTTTATAAAGTACCGATACCAAAAGGTAATGCAGATCTTCGAGAAGGCTCTAGCCGTGAAAAACCTAACCCTCGAAGTCGAAACAATCGACAACGTGAAAGCCAAGATCCAAGAAAAAGAAAGAATCTCATCAGACCAACTCCTAAGCCAAGTCAGCCAACTCCACAATCAAGCCACTCTACTCCACAGCCAAGTCAACCAACTGCAAGGTCACGCCCTAGAATACATCAGAGGCTAACAACCTCAAGCTCTTTAACTCCAGCCCTTGAACCAAGACCGCCACTCCCAGTGGTGTTAGCACTTCCAGTTCCCCATGTGTATGAGGAAATCAGTTGTCAGAGAGGTAGGAGGTTCATGCCTGATTATATGGGTAAGGGAAAAGGGAAGATGGAATAGGTGGTAGGGTTTCGGTTGAGAGTTGTCTGAAGGTTGGCATGATGTTAAAATGATGTTGATAAGTAGCTTTTGTAACTTGTAACTGAATGTACTTTTCTTTTCTCATGATGAATGAAAATTACTATCTTTAGTTTAAATTCCAAGCATTGAGATATGGAGAGCTGCAAAACAAAGTTAACTAACAAAAGACACTAAAGACCTGCAAAACAAAATTAGAGAAACACTGCAAAACAAAATTAGAGAAACACAAAACATAAAAATAAATGAAAAACAAGAAAACATAACAAGCATTAGCCTCCCCTTAGGCTAATGCCTCCCCTCAAAACCAGCAAACAAGATTACAACAACATGATTAGTCAAACTTGACAATTACCAAGGATACCATGGAGAATAAGCCATTCCCCCTTCAAAGATTTGATTATAATAGGCAGGCCTGAAATCCCACTGAAAATATGAAGAGGTACCAGCAGGAATGGTTCCCTGAATATCAGCAGGAACAGAGGAACTAGCAGGAACAAGTCTATCAGCAGGAAAGGGATCCCTGTAAAAGTTCATTCCTGCTGCTTGTGGAACATATGGTGGTATTTGTTTAACATTTTTCCACAATGATCTGGTCTGTTGTTGCCCACCATCCATTCTTTTCTCGTGATAATCACAATCTTTAATGAGATGATATCGACTACCACACACAAAACATGTCTTCTTCCTAACAGCCTTGTTCTTACTATAACTTTTATTAACATAGACAACATTATCACTAGTGGAACTAGAGACACATTTTTTAACAGAATTAATTGAGCTGCTGTCTGAAAAGGCTGATTTAGAAGCAGTTTTATCATTAGATGTACTTGAGGACTCATGATATTTGGGTGTGGATGACTCTTCACTTGACTCACATGAGACAAAGTCTTTAGACTCTGCTTCTGAGGACTTGTTACTTGAGGAACAAGAGACACAATCATTAGGTTCAGGTAAGTCTCTGGCCTTTTTACCATAAACCATATGTGACTCATCTGAGTCAATGTCAGAGAGAGAGTGGACAGGGGTAGGCATAAAAACTCCTCTGATAGGTGGAGGAAAAACATTCATTCCTCCTTCTTTCACATACTTAACAGGCTTTTGATAGTCTACAGGTTCAGGGTCAAAAACACTATACTCATTAGGGTCATAAAATTGATTTGGCCCAATCAGGTTACCATACCCTAAACCTCTTTTAGTTTTTGTAGACATAGAACTATCAACTAACCTGTTTAGGTTTTTAGATGAATCTTTCCATTTATTAAACCTAGCCAAGGTATTGTCTAGCTTAGTCTGCACATCCTGTTTTTCTAACACCATCTTAGCCTTTTAAGACTCAGAATATTTAAGCTCATTAGTGGTGTTTTTCAAGTCCCTCTCTAAAACCCTTATCTTTTCCTCATAAGCTAACTGATTCTTTTGAAACCAAAACTTTTGTTTTTCTAAGGTTCTAACCGCATTATCATAAGCTTGAACCTTAATAAAGTATTCATTATACTTAGATTTCATATCATCGTATTCTTTATTAAGAGTTGAGTATAATTCTTGACAAGCAGGATTACATCTTTGTACCGGTGATGGGAATACCATTAACGCATATTCTTCCAAATTTTCTTTTGCTTGATAGGATTCATCTTTTTCAGTCAGCTTTTCCATAGACTTATTATGGAACAAACTCCTAATCTTCCTTGCGCACATTTCAAATCTATCACATAATAGCGACATTTTGAAAAGATTCAAGAGAGACGATTCAACAATGTTTCCTTCTTTATCAGAGATCCTCACCAGGCTCTGATACCACTTGTAGGATCGAGTACTTCGAGCTTGATTGAGCTTGGTTAAACGAGAACCTCTGTATGGTATACAAGTGTTTATGCGAAAACTAAACAACAAGTATAATAAAGAAGAAAAGACAATGATCCTCTATGGATCAGACTATGAACTAAGAATTATGTTATTGAATATTGTAATTGACAAAGGTACATTAAACTCATGGACGGGATGTTTCTTTTATAACAATAAGAAACCCTAACCCTAACCCGTCTTACAAGAAAACGTGTGAAGAGATAAACAAGATCTCTTCTAAAAATAAATCTAACAAACTTTCTAAACCTACGGATAACAGAGAATAATATCCGCAGCAATAAGCACTATCGGCAGAAACAAAACAATACTATCGGCAGGAACCAACCGCAGTAGCAATGCAACACAATCGGCAGGAACCAGCTTCACTATCGGCAGCAATGAGAAATTCTTATTTCTCAAAGATCCCAACAATCCTCCCAGCAATGAGAAATGCTTATTTCTCAGAGATCCTAACAATTTTCTCCGTTTCTATATCCAATTCACTTCAAGTTACATATTCTTACATGCCGAATCCCATGTTTCTTAAATAAATATTCTGTATACAAACTTGCTGCAGGGAGGTAACAGGAAAGATGTGTTTTTCTATCAAGCAGATGACCAACACTACATACCACGAGCGCTGCTTATGGATTTGGATCCCAGAGTGATAAATGGAATCCAAACTGGTGAATACAGAAATCTTTATAATCACGAGAATATATTTACTTCAAGGGAAGGAGGGGGTGCAGGAAACAATTGGGCCAATGGATATCATCAGGTCAGGAACCACGTTCTTGTGACCACACTTTTTTTCATTGCACTTTTCTGTTTTGCTATCATGATTCATGATCCCAAAGTGGCTTCCTCACTGAATGGAGGTCGGCTGTGTCTCATGATTGTGAGATGCACTGATAATCATCATAGTTACGCTGTCGCGTTGTCTCTCGGAATGAGAACAAGCTCAATTAGAAAATGTCTGTAAAAGGTCACATATTGTATATATATATATATATATATATATATATATATATATATATATATATATATATATATATATATATATATATATATATTTTTTTTTTTTTTTTTTTTTTTGACGGCACATTTATGCATAAATCTATATTTACTGAGCATTGTGGTGTATATCCACTGTCATTCAATTGTTGGAGTTATGTCAGTAAAATTTCTGCCTTTTGTTTTGCTAAGTTTCTTTTATCTTCCAAAAGCCTAATGTATCTGCACGATTCGTAATCTTAAAACATAATAATCATGTATTGGCAGGGTAAGAGTTTTGAGGAGGATTTGATGGACATGATTGACAGAGAAGCAGATGGGAGTGATAGTCTTGAAGGATTTGTTCTATGTCATTCTATTGCTGGAGGAACTGGCTCAGGTTTTGTTTTATCTGATCTATATCTCCATTATTACTAATATATATTTTTATTTCTCGTTTGGCTATGATTGAGACATGAGAAGTTGAGAACTTATAATTTCACCTTTGAGCTCTGATATGTATGCAAACTTTTGGCTTTATGGACTGTTTGCTGATATTCCAGCTTTTTTAATTGTACAAAGACTAGTCTTTATCTTTGACCAGTTTCTAAAACTGAAATCCATGTCATGTTCGATTCTTTGCTTAAATTCTCACTCTCTAACTAGCATTTAGTGGCTTATATAGTATAAAATCATTATGATGTGATTTGTGCTGTCTTTGGACTGCTTTCATCTTCTGTAGGTATGGGTTCATACCTTCTGGAGACTTTAAATGATCGTTACAGCAAGAAACTTGTTCAGACATACAGTGTCTTCCCTAACCAGAATGAGATCAGTGATGTGGTGGTCCAGCCATACAACTCTCTTTTGACTCTTAAGCGACTTACACTAAATGCTGATTGTGTTGTTGTTCTTGATAACACTGCACTTAATAGAATTGCGGTTAGAACGCCTGCATATACAAAATCCTTAGTTTCTCAGACAAATTCTTTAGTTTCTACTGTAATGTCAGCCAGTACAACCACCCTCCGGTACCCTGGATATATGAATAATGATATGGTTGGCCTTCTTGCTTCTTTGATCCCAACACCGAGGTGCCACTTTCTTATGATAGGATATACACCACTGACAGTAGAGCACCAGGTGATATATCCTTATCTCTGTTTGTGTTTTTAGCGTCATATAACTGTATGCATGTATCATATTTCTAAAGTCTTCTTCAACAATAACCTTCCTCTATTGAACATTGGTTCCTTTCAACTTAGCTATTTGGGTCGATATTAAAGGTCAGCTGATTTGAAACTAGTGAGATCTTAACTAGCTATTTGCACCATAGAAAAATAGTTAAATGTTTGAAATTTCAATCATGATGGGAGAAATTTTCATGGTGGGGCATGTTTGAAATTGAATAAGAGAAGTGTAAGTGTGAATGATTATGTGGGTAGTAGAAGGTTAATGATATAGGAAATGATAAATAAACGAACCTATTACTTAACTGCCTTTTTAAAAGTACAACCAGCTTTTTTCTTAGAGGAAGAGATTTCATGACCTTGTGTCACTTTAGGTGACATAAGTATTCGTGTCTCTAGATGATCAACGATTCAACATATACAATCTGATGTCTTGCTATCATCTTCGCAGGCTAATATGATTCGCAAAACCACTGTGCTGGATGTGATGAGAAGACTTCTCCAGGCAAGCAAACTAAAAAGGTTGTTTCATGAGGCATGCTGTGTCATATTTACTAACAATTCTGTGTCTTGCAGACAAAGAATATCATGGTTTTCTCACATGCTAGGACAAAAGAAGCTAGTCAGGCTAAATATATATATCGATACTGAATATTATTCAGGGAGAAGTTGATCCCACTCAGGTGATTGAACATTTTGTATCTACAGTTTTGTATTCTGAAACACTCCCACTTGCTTATGTGGTTTAATTTTAGGATTGTCATGGAGCCATGCTTATAATTTTGAACATTCAAAAGTATTTTATGCATCTAACTTTCATTATGATACTTTTCGGTGCTTTCTTTAGGTTCATGATAGTTTGCAGCGAATACGTGAAAGAAAGCTTGTGAATTAAAAATGCTACACAATTAGTCAAACGGACGGCTCCAGATATGCCACAGCATCAAGCTTAAACAAAACTCGAATGAGTTTTATGTATTCATCTCAACAAGCTGACTCAACACCTAAACAGAACTCGACTGAGATTAATGAATTGAGAGCAAAGGTTAGTGAACTTGAACCGTATAAATGTAATTATGAGAAATTGGCAAAAATCTTGAGCCAAAAATTTCAAGACTTCGAAAGCACAATAGAATCACCAAATACTACTGAAGGTGATGGTAACGGTGATGGTAACGATGATCCATTCACCGATAGTGATATATAGGACGTTCAAATTTATTTCTATTGAATTTGGTTTTATTTTTAAACATATTGAATTGTAAACTCTTGTTATTTGGATTGGTGATTATTATGCTTTAAAGAAATATTGTTATTATTATTGTTTATGGTTTGGAGTTTTATATACTATTGTAAGGTGTCATATATGCATTGTGAATGGCGACTGAATTAAATTGTATTTGCCAGTAACTTTTAGTTTATAATAGAAATATAATGGAACGGCGCCATCATATTGGAGACTGATTTGAATGTTATTTTGTATTGATTAACATATATTTTGAAACTAATTTTTAGTCACTAGAAAAACAAATTAAGGACTATTTCATCTGTTTTTTGTGACTAACAATCAGTCTTTAAAGCCTTTCATCGGAGACTAATCAGTTTTTAAATCCTATTATTAGAGACTGATTTGATACGGTAATCAACAAAACAACGAAACGTATTAGGGACTATAAACAATGTTTATGGACTAATTTTCAGTCCCTAAATCCATGTGTTAGTAACTGATCAAACATAGTATTGGCGACTGACTTTTCAGTCGCCGATAATATGCATTGGGGACTGAAATAACATGATACCAACCCATAGAAATAAGGACTGAATTTTTTATTTTGGTGACTGATCTCTGGTCCTCGTTGGTTCGATACAACAAGGACTGAATTTCAGTTGATAACGTCACTTTCCGTAACTAAGCTTCTTTGATTAGTGACTAGCAAAATCAGTCTTTGATAGACCATCCGTAACTGATCATGGTGTATCGGAGACTGATTTTTCAGTCTCTGAAAGCCTTTTTTTTGTAGTGAACTAGCAGCAGCCACATATTCAACTTCAGTTGTAGAAGTGGCCACCATAGTTTGCTTTTTGCACTGCCATGAGATAAGTCTGCATCCCAAAAACTGACAACCACCAGTTTTAATAATACCTTTACCAGTAATCCTACCACCAACACCACCTCCAAAGATAACAAGTCCTCCATCCAGAGCTGTAAAATCTGAAAGGTATGAAATCTTACCAGTCATGTGCCTTGAACATCCACTATCTGAGTATCCTCTATCTTCTCCATCTTTTGTAGGATGTTCCTGCACACAAAATAAATGAATTAGTTCCTTTTGGCGACCCAAGCCATCACTGACTTGGATCTACCTCGTGCATCAATATAATTATATTTATTGAAAGTCATTGATGCACCATTAGGTTTGGTAGGTTTCCATACCCAACGTGTTGAGGCCTTAACAGCATTGCCCCATTAACCCTTAACAACATTCATATGCCTAGCAGTAGGAATTGTTGGTCTAGCAGTAGAAACTGCTGGCCTAGCAGGTTTGACATTAGGCATCCAATTTTGATTATACAAAGGTGTTTTCTTGTAAAAGGGCCTGTTAACTGTTTGTGCATGATTGTAATGATTTGAAAATGGTTTTGAACTTGAAACAGCTTGTTTGTTATTAACACACTTGTTTGGTCTAGCAGTAGAAACTGATTTGATGCCAGACTTCAACATGACTGCTCTGGGTGTCATCTTAACATTAGGGTGAGTTAATCTAGTAGAACTGTTTTGATTCACTCTAGCGTTGGTATTCCCATACACCCTTGAACTCCCAAAAACCTTCTTTTTCCATGGATTTGAGTCACAATATGCAGCCAAATGATCAAAATTACCACACACAAAACATACTTTATTCTGCATAACAAACTCATCACCAAGTTGTTGAGATTTTAAGTTATTCCAGTTCCTTTGATTGCCCCTAGGAACTGAAGATCTATTTTTAGACCTATACATCTCAGCATATCTAACAGTATTCCTAACTTGTTTTACATTTTCATTTTTGACCACTTTAGGAACATTTTTGACTTCTACCTTAACCTTAGACTTATTCTCAGACACAACTTCATTGGTCTTAACCTCAGACACAATTTCTTCAACTAAAGATGTGTCACTTGCACTTTCAAAATAATCCTCAGCCTTAACAAATTTAGTAGGACTCTCATTGGTTTTAGGACCATATCCAGGAAATTCAACATCCTTAAACTCTTCTAAGCCAGTATGAGTTAATTCAATTCCTGGAGGTAATAACATTCCTCTATTGGGGGGTGCAACAGACTTATATCCTAGACCAGATTTTGCTTTGTTAACCAGTTGACTCTCTATTAATTTCTGAACTCCTTTTGATGTATATTCAAGAGTGTCGACACTTAACTGTATGTTTTCCTTTTCTTTCTTAAGCTTTTCTAGTTCATATGTATGCCCATTCATCTTATCATCTCTAAGTTGCAAATCTCTTTTTAAGACAGCTATATCATCTGTAAAGTTTGATTCATTATATCTATAAAAAGTAAGTTGCTCTTCTAAACAGCTATTCCTCTTTTATGATTTGAAAGACTAAAGTTTACTTCATTAAATTCTATCCTAAGATTATCATACTGTTTCTTAAGTGACTCATAATCTTTAAAAGCTAAACAAGAATTAGAACACTTTTTAACTTCATGTACCTCTAAGTCTAAGAAGGCCATCAATCCCAAGTTGGCTGGTTCCTCCTCTTCTTCCATGAAGCTCCAGTCAAAGCTAGCTCCATCAACAGCTACCATTGCCTTGGAAGAAGTCTCTTCCACATTCACTGTTCTCCTGTTTCCCTGCTGACTTTTGTACCCTTTACCCTTGTTGTCCTGTTGTCTGGGGCTTCTACATTCTCTGGCAAAATGTCCCATCTTGTGGCAGTTGTAACACTCCACCTTGGATTTGTCATAGCCAGCAACATCTCCTCCAATAAGAGTAAGCTTATTTCCAGTCCTTTGAAAGTACTTATTTGCCCTAATGCTTATCAAAGCCATTTGCCACTTCAAGTCCATTGCTTCCAAGTCATCTTCATCAATTTGAAGAAGATCTTCATTATAGATTTGAGACCCACTGGATTGTTCTGACACAAAAGCATAGATAGTTTCATCACTCAAGCTAGTAGTGCTAGTTTTTACACTAGCAGTACTAACTTTAGGGCTAGTAGTACAAACATCTTGACCATCCTTAGGACTGCTATTGCTGGGGGATGACAAGAATGCCATGTTTCCAGACACAGAACTAGTGCTTCCTGTCTTTTTTACCTTTTGTTCAACAATCATAAGATTGTTGTACAACTCATTAAGTGTCATCTTCTCCAGTTCAGGTTTGTTGCTCCAAACAACAACATGGGTGTTCCATTTAGCAGACAAGCTATTGAGAAACTTCATGTTCAGGTCTTCTTGTGGAATCACTATCTTCAACCCAGCAAGTTGGCTTACAATCCTCTGTAGCCTGTTATAGACTTGATCAATAGTTTCAGTGCTTGTGGCACTAAAATTCTCATAGCTTTGCTTCAGCAGTGTTCTTTGTGCCTTCTCAGTGGTTTCATTACCACCAAACCTTTATACAATTGCTGTAAAAAGTGTCTTTGCAGTCTTATAATGACTGAAGTTCAACACCTGATCATTGGGAATTGCCATGAGTAACAAACTCTTAGCTTTGAGATCATTCTTCTTATTGATCCGTTCATCATTGGTGACTGGTTCAGTGTTGAGTTTAGTAGTCTTGGAACCATCAGCAAGTGTTTCTTCAGAAGTTGTTGGTTTGAAAGAATCACCATGTAGAATGATATCCCATAGTGCATAATCTTGCACCATGAAGTACTGCTCAATTCTGAGCCTCTAGAGATCATATTCATTTTGTTTGAGCATTGGTAGTTTGGCAAGGATTGAGGTTTGTGAAGTTTCCATGTCCATCTTCCTTGTTGAAAGAGAAAAAGTTCTTTTGGATCTTATAATTCAAAGTATCAGAACCTGGCTCTAATACCACTTGAGAGGATCAAAACACACGCCTTGTGTTAGAGATACTTTGAGTATATGCTAAGTAGCACGCGGAATTTACTACAAAGCACTTAGAAGATATTGTTTGTGTAATGTATGAATGTAACAGTGAACGAACAATGAATAAACAACCAAATAGCTTCAATATTAATAATACGAGTGATCTACAGTATCACTAGGGTTTTACAACCTTGAAGCTTTCACAAAGATACGTATTTTTTGATTACAAAAACCCTAACCTAGGATCTCCTTTTATAGCACAAGGAGTCCTTTTCAAGTAAACTAATATTCGTATCAATCTACAATAATAAGATATACATCAAATATATTCTATATATATATCTTCATACGCGTTTCTGTCTTCATCACATAATCAGTACTAATCTTCTGTACTAGCAGTACTAACTCAGTTAGTACTGTTAGTGTTAATCTCAGCAGTTGTAACTTTATACCTGGCAGTACTAACTGTTGGTTTAATTTCCAACAATGAGTCATGAGAAATCCTTAGGGATAGAGTACAGCCAGATTATGTAATTATGAAAATCATTTAAATGTTGTTTTCATGAAAGTATTCTTTTAAAAGCCGTTTTCATAAGAGTCATTAAGCCTTCATATAAAAAGTGGTGTTACCTCATTGTCATAAAAATCATTTTAAAAATAGTATTTCCCAAAACCATCATCAAGATATATATTCAAAAGGTTTTTCATACAAGTCATAATATCTAATGGATTACATAATATCAAAGGATTCAAATGCAAATATTGAAGTCACGAACGAATCAAACCATATCATAACGAAACGTGTCATGAGAAAAACCCTTACTTAAAAAGGGCAGAATATCTGTACCTTATGAAATGCAAGCAAAAGGGCAAAGGGCACAAGAAAGAGGATCACTCCGACTTCACCGGATCTACACGAATTATAATCATATATTACTTATACGTTCATTAAAGTCATAACGGATTTTAAATACTTATTAGCTCATTCTTGACAATTAATGTTGTAAAAATCAAAAGACCTTCTACCCGACCTCCAATGGCTATAAAACTTAACATCCAGAGAGCACACATCCTAAACTAAGTTTTAGACTCAAGAGTCATACAAAAATACGTTAGCATCATTATTTTAGACCCCGTTCAATTTGACTCAAATCTGGACAACATAGAAAGCGAGAAAACAAATGACTTATGTTTAACCAAACCAATACCATGACCCTTAGACCTTATTTAATTCAGGTTTTAATAAGTTTTTAGACATCATTTGACACACACTAAATCACACACTCGACCTAAGAAATTAACGAGCAACATGTGTTTATAACGAGACCAAAACAATCCCTATGTCTAATTCATTTTAGATCTAATTTACACATATGTTTCATAGGTTAATTTACCCAAAGCTTACATACTCCTAACAGCCTACATGTCGACACGAAATCCACACACATAAACACAACAATAACGACACAAAACAAATCCACATAAAATCATAGATTCATAAAACCCTAATCCAGGGCTGAATAACAATGGGTTTAATCAGAATAACCATAGGTCGATTCTTACAGCAATAAAGGTCGATCAAAACAGAAGACAAGAATCGTTTAAGGGCAGCAGACATGGTTCGGATATGGGACAGCAACATAGGGTCGAATACACAAGTTTTTAGCCACGTATAGGTTATGATTTCATGTGTCGAACACTTATGGTTTCAAAATTAACGAACAACCAATAATTAAACGGATCAGATTAGCATGTTAATGATTTTTTTTAGTTATATTTAGATCATATATGAGTGTCGAATGGTGTTAGGAATATAAATATTCATGTGAAGACTCGGTCACCCTGAGTATATGTTAACATTAACTAGCTCGTAGAACTATTAGTATTATTATTATTATTATTATTATTATTATTATTATTATTATTATTATTATTATTATTATTATTATTATTAGCTTAGTTACCATTAGCATTTGTGGAGTGGGTCGGGTCTTTACCCACTGTCAGCTCACTCTACAGCCCACTCGGGGCACATATGTTAGTAAGTATAAATACCCCTCTCCACCTAGGGAGAGGGTTGAAACTCCTTCACATTTAACCTAATACAACTTCCATTTCTCTCTCTAAGTTCCCATTTCTCCTCTTTCTCTCTCTATACTTTCGGCCAAATCTCAAGTATATGTGTGTTATATGTTATTGAATATGCTACAATTGGTATCAAGAGCCATGGTTAGGTTCTAGTTATTGCATATTCACGGATTGGTGTTGTGATTTTGGCACTTTTGTTTTGTGTTTTGTAGGTCGAATAGAAAAGAAAGGAAAACATTGGTTTGATCTTTGTTTGTGGTGTAAAACGTTAAAACTTGGTACTTTTGTGTTCACATCGATCTTTAGCATAGTTTCTTGGCATCCTACGGTTGATTTGGTGTGGTTCTTAGAATATTCAAAGTTTTTTCTTGACTGCGGTTTATGTCTCGGTCGTACATTCATCACTGCGGTTTGTCCCTCGTTAAAGATTCTTCGCTGCGGTTTATGTTTGTTTAGGAAATTATTGTTTGCGGTTTGGCCAGAAATTCTGACTGCGGTTTAGAGGTTAACCATAACGGGAAACACGACAAAAAGGACTGATAGTGACGTCTTGTCCTGTAGCTGCTGAGGTTTATCATTTCTTGTCTTTTGCGGTTTGTCGTTTTGCACTGCGGTTTGACTTCTTGCGGTTTGAGGTGTTGCGGTTTGACTTAATTGCGGTTTGACTCTTTGCAGTTTAGGTCTTTTTGGTTTGACTCATTGAGGTTTAGGTCTTTGCGGTTTAGGTCTTTGCGGTTTAGTTCCTTGCGGTTTGACATTTCTGCGTTTTGGTTTCTGCGGTTTGTGGATTTCTGCGGTTTGTGTCTTCTGCGGTTTGTGGTACTGCGGTTTGAGGTCTCTGCATTTTGTGGTTTCTACGGTTTGACTAAGTTGTGTTTAGAGGTTTCTGCGGTTTGACCAAGTTGCGTTTTGACCAAAGTTGACTTTTTACGTCAAAACTTCAAACGGCCATAACTTTTGAACCGTAACTCCGTTTTCAGCGAATTACCTGTCAAAACGACCGTGAGACAGAGGATCAATCAAACCAAATCACTACTAAACAACAGATCACCAAGTCTACCAAACTTTCATCGTAACCCATTCAAGTAATCATTATCATTCAACTGTTTATTCTTGATTTTTGTAAAATCCGGCGAAAGAATCTATTTCTCGGTTTAAATCATAGTATTCTAAAATCCCGTGCACGTTTACATCATGTCTACTACGTCAGATTCTTTCATATCTGAGATATTCAAGTTGTACGACACGAATGATAAACATAAGACTTCCAATCTTGTACAACAAATAAACGTGTGTGATTTTGATAATGCTAGTATGGAATCTTTGTGCTCGAATTCTCAAGAGAAAGAGGTTCATCAGTCACTAATGTTGCCTAATGCAAAGGTGTAACCACTGTGAAAATCCCACAATAAATAAGCTATCACTTAAAATACTTATCCTTTTCTACGGGTAATTTTTTTTTATTTTTATTTAACTGTTATCTTATGTAGATCATACCCCTGATAAACGTGCTTGCAACTCGACCCTAACTGATTTAATATTTAACTATATAAACATACTTGACCTAAAACTTTATGAGATTCTATTTACCACTTTACGTTATTTCGTTAACGTACAATTAAAACTAAACGTTTCTTAATAGATAAGAGTTTAATGAAACCCCAAAACTACTATAACAACATTTGTAAATAAAGAAACCCTAGAAATACTAAAGTACAATTTATCTGAGTAATGTACAAGTCACTAAAGCACAGAAACCCAAATTCCACTATAACACCCGATAAAACCCTAATTTCACAAAACTATTATGACATGTAATAAAATCACAAAGCCTAATAAATATTTTTATAAAATATATGTGTACAAGTCTTCTAAACTAAGGTACAAGTCTTTAAAGCATAAAAACTAATTTTAAATAAAAACCATATATAAATCTTAATAACAATTATCTAAAAGACATACATTGTAATATTTTTACACATTAATTTCTAAAATTAATTTATTAATTTATTTAGCAAGTGTACAAATCCATAAACTCATGGTACAACCCTCTAATGCACAAAACCCTAAAATCTCATTTAATTACTTTATAACCCTAATAAAAATTATATAAAAATTATATAAATTAAGGAAATAGTAAAATTATATTTTTCTTATTTTCTAAACCCTAGTACAACATTCTTAAGCCTAAAGTACAACATCCCAATAAACAAAATTATTATTTTTTAAATATGTGTAGTTCGATACATATAAACATAATTCATAAAACCCTAAAATCTATTTCTAAATAATCCTTAAGCCCTAGGAACCTAAACTAACCCTCAAACCCTAGAGTACTATAACCTAAAGCCTAGAGTACAAATCCCTTAAGCACCATACGAACCAAATCCTTCCAAATCCTATAACTTAGTTCGAATACAACAACACCTAAACCATAGTTCAAATTTCCTTAAACCCTAAGAGTCTAAATGAAAGAACACAAGCCTTCCACCTCCCCCATCCTCTAGAAGATGGCTACTTGTATGGTCATTAAAGAAACCACATCACTTCCCTCTCCATAACCTACATGGCCAAACCCCCTCCTTACATTTGTATTCAAATCATTAAGCCACATCTCCATATCCTTATCACAACCCTAGAAAACCCTAAAATTCTCTTCTATAAGTAGCAGCCTAATTTTCCTCCTCTATTCTCACACCATTCGACCAAAACTTCCCAACTTATCTCCACATTCAATTGGCCAAACATCAAAACAACATCCAGTTGTCTCTGGGACACAGCCCCAAACATACTCTCCACACAAACCCTAGTACGCATAGAAGGTGAGGAGAAACTCTAGAGAACAAGAGTCGAACCCAAGTACCATAAAACCCTACTCGAATCCATAATCAAAGTAAGTTGTTCAAACTCTTTTTCATTCAGTTTATTTATTTTATATGTACTTAAAAATATTAATACACAACCTATAATAATAAACATAATCAAAACTTTATAAGTTTTCTTGTTCTCTTTTTGTCTGATCGAATCAGTAAACCAACACCCCCTAGGTATTCGAATCTTTGTAACAACTAATCAAAAAGTAATAAAACCTGTTAACATATATCAAATATAATCATATCTTACATAAAAACTTAGTTATAAATGTTTAAAGACTTTTAAACCCAATCAGGTGAACTTTCTGTGGTTTCTGTCGAGCAGAAACTAACCCCGGACACCCAACTTTCGACTTAAAAACCGACTATCAAATGATCACCATAAATTCTGATTTTTGGCTTGTTTAAAGACCACCCAGCAAACAAAATTTAGGAGAAAGAATCATGGAATATGGTTAAGTTTTCATTGAGTTATCGAGTCCTAAAAGTTGCTTTATATCGCTAAATTAGAAACAAAGATTTCCAGATATTATTTATCAATAATTGTCGACCAGAGACCCAACTTTCATCCTATTTTCGACCTTTATAAGAACTATAAAAATTCTGTCTTTTTGGCACATCAAAGTTTACCCAGCTGAGTTATTTTTGGAGAAAGAATTGTGTAAAATGATCGTGTAAAACCCGAAATAATTGAACCATAAATTTTGCACCATTTTGAAAATTTTCCCAAGTATGAATTATATTTATTTGACATATTAAAACTATACGTTATGATATTGCAAGCGTGGAACCTTTAACTTAAATAAATAAGAAGACGACACTTTGTACTATCCTAAGTTAAAGCATAAACGCGAATTTCCTTTTTGTGTCTCCTTTTCTCACGTTACCTTCACTCATTTGATTTAAGATAGGACAATTAATAAATTTTATGATGTACACGAATCAAGGTAATATAATACAAAAATAAAATAAATTGGAAGGGATATATCCTCCCCTGATTTTCGGCATTCACAATCAATCACCCTAAAATACGTCAACAACCATATCAATGATTAATTTAATATATATGCACTTGCCTTATTTTCTCACTTTGCCTTATTTTAGTATCCCCTTGCATTATCCCTTCATCATCAGTCCATAAACAGAGTAAACCACACATGTACCTCTCCTTCCTGTTTCATACGAACGCACAAAACACCAACAAAACAATTCTCATATTCTTCCATTACATTATTTTTGTTTTCATTCGAATAGATCAACACAAAACAACAACAAGAAGTATCAACGTCCGATCCTTATTCTTAGACGACAAGGGGCTGTTTGAAATGAAGAGGGTTTCGCTCGTGGTTCGAAGGTTTCGTTCTTGTCATGTATTAGTTTGAAGGGCTGCTGTTTCGTAGGGTTTTTGACACGACCCTTGTTTCGTGTTTTCTTCGTTCTTCATATCCGACCCAAGGTATCACTTATCTTCGTCCTTGTTTTCTTCTCGACATGTGAGCCCATGTAAACGTTTAATTCGGCCTAAGTACCTTTGAAACTAATCAATTGTTGCGCGACTAAAATATGATACAAACGCTATTCTAAATCATGCTTAGCTGCTACATGTCGAATGTATATATATAGATGTACGCTAATAAGATCATTAATTACATATTAAAATGACCCACTAATCCGGAAACCCTAAGAAACATTTAACGAGTGGCTGCTTGGGTTCTAACGAATGGTTTAGAGTTTTGGCTATGATTTTATGTGTGTTTCAATTGCATGTTCCTTTTTGTAATCGATCAGGTTTGTGTACACTTGGTGTTTGTACATTTTGTGGTGTGATCATGTCTCGTTGGGTGTGTTGCCTCGTCATCTTTGTGTGTGTATGTGTGGCTTTCGAGTTAATCATAGAACATAGGTCTGAAGTGTGATCCTATGTGCGTTAATTGGTGTCGAGTGGGAGGGTAATAAGGTGGTAAAAGATGTGATTTTATGGGGTGTATCGTAGGGGCTAAAACCAGAACTGAATATGAGCTATATGTTGGGTTGTGTGGCTACTGTTCGAAGGAAAGTATAATATGTGATTGTGTTCTTTCATGATTAAGTATATAAAAAAAAAAAAAAAAAAGGGTAGAGTGTGAATGGAAGAATTTCATAGGTGTGCATGCATGGGTTCATAAATGGTGATTTCATGTGTAGTCTGCTACTCTGGTGTGGCTTGTATACTTTTGTACTTGGGTTAAAAAGGGGTGTCTGTTTTACTACTTAGGGGTGAGTGGTTTTAAGTCTCATCAATCTAAATATAAAGTTGTGTTATGTGTGCGTGTCATAAGTTGTCCATCACATGCTAAAAACCTGAATTTCAAAGTCAGCTAAGAAAAAAGGAATGGGATTGTGACTTATTTGTTATGTCTCGTTATTGTTGTAGTGTTGTGGTCTCGTTATGGTATTAGAAAAATTGTATGCGTTATAAGGACTTTGAAATAAGGCATGAACAATTATTAACCTCATATTTAAAATAATTCTTGTATAAGCTATATTCATTGATAGTAAGTATAGAAAATTATGATAACATTTTTAAGTCAAAAATGTGTAAGAGCAACGACATCACAAATATCTATAAAGTGCGAAACGTAATAATCATTCGTGTCACCAAGTAATAAGTGATTCTAAATTTATGTAGATTCGTTGAAGGAGACGTGACGTTGTTTCTTTACAGTTTATTTCCATTTCATTACTTGCTAAGGTACGGATATTCTGCCCTTTTCAGTAATGGGCCTTCGTCTCTTGATTTATTTTATTGATTCGTTTAAGATTTTCCGAACCATTGCTATGTATCCCTTGTATTGTGAACCTTGACCTGTTGTACTTGTTCTTGAACCTTGCTTTAAACCCCTGCTTTGTCTTCTGACTTGAACCTTTGTCTTGAACCCTGCTATGACACTTGACATGACTTGTTCACCCCTGATAACCTGGATAATTAAGACCTTGAATACTTGAAGGTTCATAGGATTTTTATAAACTACTTTTAATTGTATGTGAAGAGGTTTTGAACATTTCTTTAAAAGACTTTTATTATTGAAACTGTTCTAGCGATCATTTATTAAAATCATGTAAAAAGGATTTCTTATAATGAACTATTATGAACCTTCTAGTATTGGACCTTCTGATATGGACCTCCTGATAATGAACTCCTGTATCTATCTCCTGTCTTGAACCCTGATATGAACCCTGACATGATACTTGACATTTGATACCTGAGACTTGACACCTGATACCCGAGACTTGATACTTGACCTTGACCCACAGTTTGAGACTACGAGCCATCTACTAGGCATGAGGGTTTCATGTCCATGTCGGTGATGCACCGCCGGCATGACTAGTGTGTAGCCTAGTGATTTGGTTACGCCGTCCCCGATCTTGACTTGATTTATTACGTAGAGGAAGAACCCTGTGGCCTGCGGGGGCGTATGGATGCATCCTAGACTTGTCTTGTTCTTGTTACTTGTATTACTTGGTGACTGGCGAGTGTGTGCGATACACGCCTTTCACACCCCTGGGAGCTAGCTACTCCACCCCTGGAGGTATCCCCTCACCTTGTACTTGGTATGCTGAGGTCACCCCTCCATACACCCTGATATGTGACTTGATATGGTTTGACTTTGAGATTGATTTTGAGTTTTGGGCTCGTAGTGGATTACTGTCTTCCTGAAACCTTGTAACCCTATTGACCTGACACTTGACCTGACTTTTGGCCTGACTTGATTTGACTTGGGTTTGTGGTGGATTTCTGGTTATGTTACCCTATGACATGATACCTGGACTGGACTTGATTTCGACTTGGGCTGGTGGTGGGTTTTGGTTTCATTTGCACCTATCATTGTAACCATTCTTAGTTCCTGGTATGTCTGCATAACTCTCTTGTATTCCTTTTCCTGACTCTTGTTACTCCTGGTATTATTTCTTTTACTTTATTATTCCGTTACTACTGCTTTGTTTCCGTTATATCTGTTCACTGGGCTTTTTAAGCTCAGCCGCACGTTTTCTTTTCGTGTGCGGCAGGTTATAAGCAGGACGACGGGTTTGGGTATGAGTGAAGAGACTTTTGGACTTAGAAGACCTTGATAGTTATTCTGAAGTAGAAGTCATTAGAAGGATTGCATTTGCAGACTTAGTATTTAGTTTTGTTTCATTCTTAACCTTATAATGTTAGTATTTCATTTGTAACCTTTGACATTTTATTGTATTACTATTGAAGTATGCTTTGTTTGATCTGATATGAAACCATTAACGTGACATCTTTACCCTTGCCGGGTTGGGGTGTTACAATTATGGTATCAGAGCGACAGGCTGCGATTTCGTAATACATTTACCCTTGACCTGTGTAAGTTTGGACCACTAAGTTTCCACTGTAGGCGCTCATAAGATAACCTGTAAGAATTTGCCTTAGGACTTCCCTATAGGAACGTAAGTTTTGACCAGTGAGGAATGGGTAGACTATAAGGCATTCGTTTAAGTATCTTTGCTTCCGCATCACTCTGATTCGTGCCTTGCTTTTGGATTAGATCCTGTTGATGCCACTTTTGGAAAGTGAAAGCTTATGCACCACCTAAGATTTGAACCTGAATAAATCTTGAAGCCATTGAAAATTTCATAGTAATTGCCTGACACTATTTGATCCTTACCTTCAGATTCCGACTCTGACCTCTGATTTTTTTTTTTTTTTTTTTTTTTGTTAATCATTTCGATGCCTCTTGGGCATTTTGAGAATCTCCATGGCGAGTAGTTTGGTTTTCCCTCTTGATTATGACATTTGATTTTGTTGACCTCCGAGACTATATAAGCACTAGATGGATTAAGATAGGTGGTTTTGATTATGACTTGAGATAAAGTATGACCATCATGAGGGCATATTTATATGATGCCAGTATTATGACGTCTGGCCAACGTGATAATACTTACATCATATAACGTGCACTTTTTGTGGGCATAGGATATCTTGGGGAGTGCCTAAGAAGTTTAGAATTTGATCTCTGTTGGATTATCTGTGATTAGTGAGACTTTAGGTTCATTCTGCCTATGCGTATACCTTGCCTTCGTTCATTAGAGATCTGAATGGGTTCGGACTCTCGTTTTGCATTCTATTGACCTCAGTTATAAATCTTGAACTCGTGTAGAACTCCCTACTGTTGATACAGTTAATTAGATTTGAAATCTTGTTCGTATTCCATAAGAGCTTCCTGAAGATTCACCTATCGTCCATTTTATGTTGCATGGACCTTTCAATCAGAAATCAACTTATTTTGTCTCCTTCTGAGAAATTTGAACCCACCTCGTTTTGATTTGAGTCATGAGAAACTATTTGGTCTGAAGATCTTTTTGAAAGAATCATCCTGAGAGCGAGGCTACTTGGGAGACCGAAGAATCAATACGATCCTGTTATCCACATTTCTCTTTTTGACTTGGTACGTGTTCATTTTGCATCTTCATTTCGAATTCGCACTTCAATTTTCGAGGACGAAAAATTTTTTTTTAAGAGGGGAAGAGTTGTAAAACCCGAAATAATTGAACCATAAATTTTGCACCATTTTGAAAATTTTCCCAAGTATGAATTATATTTATTTGACATATTAAAACTATACGTTATGATATTGCAAGCGTGGAACCTTTAACTTAAATAAATAAGAAGACGACACTTTGTACTATCCTAAGTTAAAGCATAAACGCGAATTTCCTTTTTGTGTCTCCTTTTCTCACGTTACCTTCACTCATTTGATTTAAGATAGGACAATTAATAAATTTTATGATGTACACGAATCAAGGTAATATAATACAAAAATAAAATAAATTGAAAGGGATATATCCTCCCCTGATTTTCGGCATTCACAATCAATCACCCTAAAATACGTCAACAACCATATCAATGATTAATTTAATATATATGCACTTGCCTTATTTTCTCACTTTGCCTTATTTTAGTATCCCCTTGCATTATCCCTTCTTCATCAGTCCATAAACAGAGTAAACCACACATGTACCTCTCCTTCCTGTTTCATACGAACGCACAAAACACCAACAAAACAATTCTCATATTCTTCCATTACATTATTTTTGTTTTCATTCGAATAGATCAACACAAAACAACAACAAGAAGTATCAACGTCCGATCCTTATTCTTAGACGACAAGGGGCTGTTTGAAATGAAGAGGGTTTCGCTCGTGGTTCGAAGGTTTCGTTCTTGTCATGTATTAGTTTGAAGGGCTGCTGTTTCGTAGGGTTTTTGACACGACCCTTGTTTCGTGTTTTCTTCGTTCTTCATATCCGACCCAAGGTATCACTTATCTTCGTCCTTGTTTTCTTCTCGACATGTGAGCCCATGTAAACGTTTAATTCGGCCTAAGTACCTTTGAAACTAATCAATTGTTGCGCGACTAAAATATGATACAAACGCTATTCTAAATCATGCTTAGCTGCTACATGTCGAATGTATATATATAGATGTACGCTAATAAGATCATTAATTACATATTAAAATGACCCACTAATCCGGAAACCCTAAGAAACATTTAACGAGGGGCTGCTTGGGTTCTAACGAATGGTTTAGAGTTTTGGCTATGATTTTATGTGTGTTTCAATTGCATGTTCCTTTTTGTAATCGATCAGGTTTGTGTACACTTGGTGTTTGTACATTTTGTGGTGTGATCATGTCTCGTTGGGTGTGTTGCCTCGTCATCTTTGTGTGTGTATGTGTGGCTTTCGAGTTAATCATAGAACATAGGTCTGAAGTGTGATCCTATGTGCGTTAATTGGTGTCGAGTGGGAGGGTAATAAGGTGGTAAAAGATGTGATTTTATGGGGTGTATCGTAGGGGCTAAAACCAGAACTGAATATGAGCTATATGTTGGGTTGTGTGGCTACTGTTCGAAGGAAAGTATAATATGTGATTGTGTTCTTTCATGATTAAGTATATAAAAAAAAAAAAAAAAAAAAAAAAAAAAAGGTAGAGTGTGAATGGAAGAATTTCATGGGTGTGCATGCATGGGTTCATGAATGGTGATTTCATGTGTAGTCTGCTACTCTGGTGTGGCTTGTATACTTTTGTACTTGGGTTAAAAAGGGGTGTCTGTTTTACTACTTAGGGGTGAGTGGTTTTAAGTCTCATCAATCTAAATATAAAGTTGTGTTATGTGTGCGTGTCATAAGTTGTCCATCACATGCTAAAAACCTGAATTTCAAAGTCAGCTAAGAAAAAAGGAATGGGATTGTGACTTATTTGTTATGTCTCGTTATTGTTGTAGTGTTGTGGTCTCGTTATGGTATTAGAAAAATTGTATGCGTTATAAGGACTTTGAAATAAGGCATGAACAATTATTAACCTCATATTTAAAATAATTCTTGTATAAGCTATATTCATTGATAGTAAGTATAGAAAATTATGATAACATTTTTAAGTCAAAAATGTGTAAGAGCAACGACATCACAAATATCTATAAAGTGCGAAACGTAATAATCATTCGTGTCACCAAGTAATAAGTGATTCTAAATTTATGTAGATTCGTTGAAGGAGACGTGACGTTGTTTCTTTTCAGTTTATTTCCATTTCATTACTTGCTAAGGTACGGATATTCTGCCCTTTTCAGTAATGGGCCTTCGTCTCTTGATTTATTTTATTGATTCGTTTAAGATTTTCCGAACCATTGCTATGTATCCCTTGTATTGTGAACCTTGACCTGTTGTACTTGTTCTTGAACCTTGCTTTGAACCCCTGCTTTGTCTTCTGACTTGAACCTTTGTCTTGAACCCTGCTATGACACTTGACATGACTTGTTCACCCCTGATAAACTGGATAATTAAGACCTTGAATACTTGAAGGTTCATAGGATTTTTATAAACTACTTTTAATTGTATATGAAGAGGTTTTGAACATTTCCTTAAAAGACTTTTATTATTGAAACTGTTCTAGCGATCATTTATTAAAATCATGTAAAAAGGATTTCTTAAAATGAACTATTATGAACCTTCTAGTATTGGACCTTCTGATATGGACCTCCTGATAATGAACTCCTGTATCTATCTCCTGTCTTGAACCCTGATATGAACCCTGACATGATACTTGACATTTGATACCTGAGACTTGACACCTGATACCCGAGACTTGATACTTGACCTTGACCCACAGTTTGAGACTACGAGCCATCTACTAGGCATGAGGGTTTCATGTCCATGTCGGTGATGCACCGCCGGCATGACTAGTGTGTAGCCCTAGTGATTTGGTTACGCCGTCCCCGATCTTGACTTGATTTATTACGTAGAGGAAGAACCCTGTGGCCTGCGGGGGCGTATGGATGCATCCTAGACTTGTCTTGTTCTTGTTACTTGTATTACTTGGTGACTGGCGAGTGTGTGCGATACACGCCTTTCACACCCCTGGGAGCTAGCTACTCCACCCCTGGAGGTATCCCCTCACCTTGTACTTGGTATGCTGAGGTCACCCCTCCATACACCCTGATATGTGACTTGATATGGTTTTGACTTTGAGATTGATTTTGAGTTTTGGGCTCGTAGTGGATTACTGTCTTCCTGAAACCTTGTAACCCTATTGACCTGTCACTTGACCTGACTTTTGGCCTGACTTGATTTGACTTGGGTTTGTGGTGGATTTCTGGTTATGTTACCCTATGACATGATACCTGGACTGGACTTGATTTCGACTTGGGCTGGTGGTGGGTTCTGGTTTCATTTGCACCTATCATTGTAACCATTCTTAGTTCCTGGTATGTCGGCATAACTCTCTTGTATTCCTTTTTCTGACTCTTGTTACTCCTGGTATTATTTCCTTTACTTTATTATTCTGTTACTACTACTTTGTTTCCGTTATATCTGTTCACTGGGCTTTTTAAGCTCAGCCGCACGTTTTCTTTTCGTGTGCGGCAGGTTATAAGCAGGACGACGGGTTTGGGTATGAGTGAAGAGATGTTTGGACTTAGAAGACCTTGATAGTTATTCTGAAGTAGAAGTCATTAGAAGGATTGCATTTGCAGACTTAGTATTTAGTTTTGTTTCATTCTTAACCTTATAATGTTAGTATTTCATTTGTAACCTTTGACATTTTATTGTATTACTATTGAAGTATGCTTTGTTTGATCTGATATGAAACCATTAACGTGACATCTTTACCCTTGCCGGGTTGGGGTGTTACAGATCGAGTGGTCAAAAAGTTATTAAGTCTCAAAGTTTGCTCGATCGCTAGCCTCAAAACCCATTTCCAGATTTTATTAAAACTCGTTTTCACTCACTCGACTTTAGAGATATTTTTCAAGTATCAAACGACTTTCATAGATTACGAAACTTGGCATAATTAAAGATGACCCAGCTAGCTTTTCATAGAAACTGAGAACACGTAAAACGATTTATTATTCATTAAGTTATTCGGTCTCAAAACTCTTGCGTTATCACTATTTTCATGCATATTATTTTTAGTTAATAAGAGTTTGTGGGCTGATTTTGTAAACTTTCTATAATTAATTAATTCAAGGGCCATTTTTGTCAATAATAAATAGAAAGGGGTAGAAAATGTCATTTTTGAAACTATAGGGGTAAAAGTTGTCATTTAATCAAGGTTAAGGGGTAAAATTTATCATTTTATAAATGTTCAAGGGTAAAACTTGTCAACACAGGAAACTAAAAGGTCTAAAGTGTAAATTTTTCTATAATATTATTAAATAATTAACATTACTATTATTATTCTTAGTATTATTATTATTAATATTATTAAGATTTAATTAATAAACATAATACGTTTTCTCCGATAACGAACGAACGAAGGATCTATTTAACCAACAAACGAAGTATTTAATTAACCAACGAACGGAACGGAAACTTACAAATAAGAAATAAGATAAAATCTTATAACTTTTGAAGAAACTTCATGTTGTCTCAAATTTAACATTTAAACAACAACCAAAACGTTACGAAATGAACAATTAAACTTATATATATTCAGAAACAGTTACTGAAACTTGACATAACCAACCCAGGTTGCAAGAAGGAGACGTTTATCAACTTTATTTAAACTTTGTTTTCCATCCAGACTGTTCAGGTGAGTTTATAGTGTAACACCCCCTAATTTGGTTTTGTGGCAACGGAAAGTAATTAGGTGTTACACTGAGGATCGAAGTCAAAAATTTCAGAAAACGGCTTGAAAAATGCGTTTTGAAAGTTATATGTCATTCAAAATAATAGTTTTGGTACAAAGGTTGAAATGTCTGATTTGAAAATCCCACAAAAGTATGGTAATTTGGAAAGAATGACATATTTGATTTTCACACCATTTAAGTTATCAGAGTATTTAATAACCGCTCGGTGTCTTGTCCTGCTCCGTTGATTACCTGAGATAAACATGCTTAAAACGTCAACACAATGGTTGATGAGTTCGTAGAGTTTGATAGAAAATAGCTTTCTTTCAATGAATTCAAGAGTTTGTACAGTGATAGTTGAAATAAATACTAGTACTTCTTGAAGTAGCTAGCAAATTTGCAATTTGATAAAAATCCACGAGTAAATCATTAATGAACTCAGATGATCATAAGTTTCAAGTTTAAATGAAAATGAGTTACGTTGTTATATGCTTGCAATGAAATAATGGTTCAACTTTTAAAAGTACCGATATGCCAAGCATTGAGTTGTCTTTATCATAAGACACAACTAAGTCACATATGATAGTTAAGTTCCAAGTACATGATGCATAATCCAAACACATAGTGAAAACAATAGTAAAAACTCTGATGTCTATCAGTGTGGAGTGGTCATTACTAAATACAGCTATTTCCGAATATATATAGGAAGACATATATATTCATAAGGTTATATTGCTCTAAGCCTCATGACGCGCAAAACGTTAACAAAAGTACCGTAAAATGGCGGAGTCACATCAGGTTACTGATGGTTTTGCCCTAAGTAATAGGTGATTGCCTCATCCTATTATGTCTCAAATATAGTGTATCGCGACTAAATACGACTAGCCATAAGGCATTCCATCCAGATTTTAGTGGGATAGGTCGTCAGCCTCTACAGGTTTCGAAGCTGTCCACTATATTCGGGCTCACCGCAGTGATTAATGGCTCATGATCGAGGGACTTTATGGCAATATAGTTAAACTTAGGCAATATAGGGTTCAGGGTTTCATAGAATATGCGTACTTTAGTTTTGGCAATTATTTCTTGTTGAAATGTAGAAATATCATAGTAAAGTAAACTGTACATTCAGTTGTTATATGAATGCATATAATGAGTCTCAGTATCTTGTTACCACAAGTAGTTTGAAAATGTTATCTTTCAATACAGTTGTAATACCTGAAATTCAGATAACCTATTAAATGACCAAATTACCCCTGAAACCATAAAACCTAAATAAATAACTTATAAAATTCTGAAACAATTCCAAACTTCTGAAAACGATCTAAATATCAAGTAAACTAATTTCTGGGACAACATCATATTATTTGAATGTCCAAAAATTATTAATTCACATATACATTAATATACAATCCGAAAATAATAAATTAAATTAAATATATTTGTAAAATCATTTTAATAAGGATAAATACAAAACTAAATTAAGGAATTGTACACAAAATCAAATTGTGATCATGTGATAATTTTGGGCTGAAATTCTGGACCTAAATCCCCCCCCCCCTAGTCGGTTTGTTAAGAGTAAATACAAATCATATTTTCACAAAACCCTAAAATTGCCGAATCCCTAAAATCGCCTAAACAAAAATCGACCCAACATCCATCCGATCTTCTGGACCTGATCAAGCAATTTTTTGGAGTTCTTCAAGGTATAATATAGCTAGGAAAAATACGAGTTGGGTTGTGGAAGGCTTCATTCGATCGCGGTATACTTGTTTTGTTCGATTTGTTGCATACGAGAGGTAATAATCCACACAACTGATCCTTACGTTCTAAAATTAATCTAACATTTTTATAATGATCCTTAGTTCGAATATAACTCAAGAAAAATAATAAACATGAATCATGCAAGCTTAATTAAGCGTACGAAAATTAAAGAGATAAAACACACTTAATTTCCAAATATTGCTATATGAATTTTCTGGGTTGTAACCATAATTTTTACATGTTCTATGATGATAATACAAGCCTAGAAAAATATCCATGTGATTTGTAGAAGCTCAGAATAATTAATCATGAATTATTTTATAATCGGATTACATGAAAAATAAAAAATAAAAAATAGGAAGAAACCCTAGAACGAATTAGGGTTAGGGTTTATGTTGTTAAATCTGGTGTAATTAATGCTAAAAATGATTTAATAATTATGGGATAATGATTGGGATGCATTAGGGCTTGGTTTTGCAAATTAAAAAGTATATACGATTGAGTTTTTAAACTAGAAGGGTATGTTTTGCCAACTTTGAAACTTTTGGGTTATTTTTATAATCTTATTTAGGTCTAGGATAATGTGTAAAAATTATAACATGGGGTCCTTATGTGTAAAATTTGCAAGATATGGATTTAATTGTAAATATAGTGTTCGAATTGGAATTAATTAAAATAGAGGGACTAAAAGTGTAAATTCTGGAACTTGATGGGTCTGATTCGTACCACATATAATTCTGAGAGTATATTCGGTAAATTTGGAAAATAAAATGCTTGAGGTGTATGTATAAACATGATAGGAATTTAATTTATGAATTATGTAAATGTAAGGTTTGTTTTGTAATTAATGAAACTAGTGGGGTATTACTTGTAAATTATGAAACCTAAGGGATTTAAAATGTTAGTCCGAATAATAGGAGTATTAAATCAGTAACTTGAAGTATTTTCCCTTTATACCTTTGAAATTGATGAAATTACAATTAAAACCCTAAACTATGCAAACTTGTCATAATTAACCCTAGAATTTTGTAACTTGATAAAATGTACCTAAACTCCATAATAACCCTTAAATAAGAACTTAACCTAATCTGGGATATTAACATCTTACTAAATCTGGAAAGTTATTTAAAATAGAAAGTTATTAAAATGAAAAGGGAAACTAAAAGTAATAATCTGAATTAGAATCCTTCGTAATTCCGTCTTCTACTTCTTTAGGTGTGAAAAAGGAGAAGCCCTGATTTCTGCTTCGTGTTTGCTTTCTTGTCTTTCTGTGGTGCTAATTAGGTACAGATATTCTGCCCTTTTTCAGTAAGGGTTTTCATTCCCTTTTCTTTCAGATTTTCATTTTCCTTATTAGGATTCCCTATACCATTGTTATGTTCCCTCCTATATGTGAACTTTTGATGTGATCTTGTTTGAACCTTTTGCCATGTACCCTTAAGATATGACTTTTGATTATTTGATAGTACGCCTGACCTTTGATCTACAGTTTGATATCCGAGCCAATCACTAGGCATGAGGGTTTCATGTCCATGTCATTGACGCACCTCTGACATGACTCTAGGGCAGGAGAGTGATGACCTGTTCCGTCCCTTATTTATTATCTGCTATGGCCATTATGATTATGATTATTGAATTGTCTGCGGGGGCGTATGGGTGCATCCTAGATTTGACCGGTTATCTGTATATGTTATATGTTTATGGTTATTATATCTGGTGACTGATTGTCTGTGCGATACACATCTTTCACTTTGTCTGAGAGCTGATCACTCTACACAGGTTTGTTTTATTATATTGGTATGCTATGGTATTATCGGTCATCTGGGCTCGTGATGGATTGCTGTGTTCCTGTTTTCCTTAAATCTTATTCATTATTCATTTTCTTTTCTTTGTTCTTGTTCCATTTCTTATTCCTTTCCTTTTGATTTTGTATCAGTATGATTTGTATTCATGAATTGTTTTTGTGTACTGCTACCTGCTACTGCTTTGTTTATCTATATATCTGTTCACTGATCTTTTGAAGCTCAGCCGTATTTCTTTTCCTGCGGCAGGTACTTAAGCTAGGAGCTGGGTTTTTAGCTTTGGGATGAGAGCGATCTGTTTTGGAGTTAACCATAGTCACTTACCTTTACCATTTGAACTCCTATTTATTTTGATATGCCATTGATTAGGCATTTGAAGATTGGATTTTGTACATCAGTTATTTTGTCTTGCATTTTGATTTAAGTCATGTTGACTTATCTTGGATTTAATGTTAAGACTTTTGATGATTTTATTGTTGAATGTTCTGTGACTTCTGATATGCCACCATTGTTGTGATATCTTTACCCTTGTCGGGTTGGGGTGTTACAATTTATGGTATCAGAGAGACAGGCATTCAGAAACCTTAGAGCTTAGGCTATTGACCTGTGAGGATTGGGTAGACATTAGGTTTCCTTTCGCGTACTCTTTTCCTGTCCTGCTCTGCCATGTTTTCTTTCCTGCTCTATCATCTTCTGTTTGATCTTTCTAACCATTTGAAAATCCTGTAGATGGTTGTTACTCGTCATGGTGACTATTCTGAAGGGGAGGAGCAAATCCCTAATCTGGAGGAGTTAGTGGCTAATGCTATAGCCAATCTGCTACCAGGGCTTAATGCCAACGAGGTGATCACTCGGATGATCAACGATTTTCGTAATGGAGCTGGTCCCTCTGGTGGTGCTGGTGGTTCTGGTGGTGCTGGTGGTTCTGGTGGTGGGGGCCGACCCACTACCATTAATGGTTGGCTTGAGAGTTTCAATAAACTCAAGCCGTTGTCTTTCAGTACTGTTTCTACTCCTCACGCTGCAGAGGACTGGATTACTCACATGGAGAAGCTGTTTGAGGTACTGGGTTGTGAGGACGAGTTTAAGACTCGTCTGGCTGCGTTTAAGCTTGAGGGTGATGCGCTTAACTGGTGGAAGGCGCACAAGGAAGCTAAGGGAGGTGATACTTATGTTCTTGGTTGTACTTGGGCTGACTTTCGTGCTACGTTCTATAATAGGTACTTCCCTGTGTCTGAGCAGCAGAGATTTATTCAGGAGTACAACACTATTTCCCAGCTAGATTCTGAGAATGCAGGGGAATTTCTGGAGCGATTCCAGAGATTGGTTAGCTTTGTGGGTCCGGTTGCTGGGGATGCTGAGCATCAGGCTAGGCATTATAAGTGGGCACTGAAGAGTTGGGTTTTAGATCGTCTTCTTAATCAGGAGTTCGCTGATCCGTCAGCATGTTGCGATGCAGCTCACAACATCGAGATTTTTCATGAGAAGGTGGGTTACAAGCGAAACTGTGATGGCGACAGGATTCAGCAGTAGAGCCAGAATCGGCACAACAAGGGGTATTCTGGTAAGGGCTTTGAACAGCGGGGCCAGTCAGATCGTGGTCGTGATTATCAGGGTCAACCAGGTAGGAGCTATGATCAGCGGAGACCAGATTCTAGGGGTCAGGATTCTGGTTCGATTTCTAGGCAGGGTGATGAGCGCCAGGGGCGCATAATTCTAGCAGGGGAAGGATTTGAGCATTCTAGAGGATGAGGCTGGGATATAAAGGCAAAGCATGAAGGTGCCTTCTAAGGTTATAGACAGCTGGTTCTGGATGAAGTTCTCAGAAGGGTTCATCTGGGAACTTACCTCTACCTCCTATCTGTACTACTTGTGGGAAAAGTCATCCAGGAGAGTTTCGTAGAGCATCTGGTGCGTGTTTCCGATGTGGGTCTTCTGAACATCGGGTGAAGGACTGCCCAAAGCAGAATCCTGCATCTGCCAGGAACTATCTTCTTCCTCCTCCTCCTCCACCTCCGAATACTGGGCGTGTGTTTTCTACTACGCGGGATCAGGCGGCTAAGGCTACAGGTACCATTACCGGCTTTTTGTATATTGGTGATTTTACTGTTTTCGCGTTATTTGACACTGGAGCAACACATTCTATCATATCTATGAAATTGGCTAAGAAACTGAACATACCTTCAACACCACTATATAAACCAATTGCTATATCTACCCCCGTGAAAAACCATATTCTTATCAACCATGAATATTTGAACTGTCCGTTACGCTTCGATGATCGGATTCGTCCGGCAAATTTACTCCCTCTGGACATGATTGACTTTGATGTCATTCTGGGTATGGATTGGTTGGCTTCTCATCGAGCAACCATTGACTGCCACGCCAGAAAGGTGATTTTCGGTGATCTGAATAATCCTAAATTCATTTACCATGAATCTCGTCCTCTTAAAACTGTTAAAATCATTTCTGCTTTGAAAGCACGAACCTTGATGTCTCACGGTTGCCAAGGTTATCTAGCCTCGGTTAAGGATTCGTCTGTTGAGAGTCCTGATATTTCTAGCATTCCCATTGTTCGGGATTTTGTTGATGTTTTCCCTGAAGTACTTACTGGTCTTTCTCCGGCTAGAGAAGTGGAATTTTCTATTGATCTGATTCCCGGTGCTGAACCTATCTCTAAGGCTCCGTACCGGATGACACCTGTTGAACTGAAAGAGTTAAAGGAGCAACTGGAAGAGTTGCTGGACTGTGGATTCATTCGACCTAGTGTTTCGCCATGGGGTGCTCCTGTGCTTTTCGTGAAGAAGAAGGATGGGTCTATGCGTCTGTGTATTGATTATCGTGAGCTTAATCGCATTACCATTCGAAACCGTTATCCGCTTCCTCGCATTGATGACTTGTTTGATCAGTTGCAAGGAGCTAAAGTCTTCTCCAAAATCGACTTGCGATCTGGTTATCACCAATTGCGAGTTAAAGAGCAGGATGTATCTAAGACTGCTTTCCGCACCCGTTATGGACACTATGAGTTTCTGGTCATGCCGTTTGGCTTAACAAATGCTCCTGCTGTGTTTATGGATTTAATGAATCGGGTTTTCCATGAATTTCTTGATAAATTCGTCATCGTTTTCATCGATGATATCGTGGTATATTCTAAATCGTCTGAGGAGCACGAGCAACATTTGCGTATTGTGCTGGGTATCCTGAGGCAGCAGAAATTATTCGCGAAATTTTCTAAGTGTGAGTTCTGGCTGAACCAAGTAGCTTTCCTTGGTCACATTGTGTCTGCAGATGGTATCACCATGGATCCATCTAAAGTTGAGGCTATCACCAAGTGGCCGAGACCTACCACTGTGACTGAAGTCAGGAGTTTTCTGGGATTAGCTGGCTACTACAGGCGTTTTGTTGAATGATTTTCTAAGTTGGCCTTACCTTTGACTCAATTGATGCGGAAGGGTGAAAAGTTTGTATGGACGGATGAGCGTAAGCAAAGTTTTGAAGAGTTGAAACGACGATTGGTGTCTGCACCTATTCTAACTTTACCATCGGGTTCTGGAGGTTTCCAAATCTATAGTGATGCTTCTAAGAAGGGTTTGGGCTGTGTGCTTATGCAAAACGGCAAGGTGATTACCTATGCTTCGAGGCAATTGAAACCCTATGAGGAAAATTATCCAACTCATGATCTGGAGTTAGCAGCTGTTGTTTTTGCGTTGAAAATCTGGAGACATTACTTGTATGGCGAATCATGTGATATCTTCACTGATCACAAGAGTCTCAAATACATCTTTACTCAGAAGGAGCTTAATATGAGACAGAGGCGATGGTTAGAGCTTCTGAAGGATTATGACACGAACATCCAGTACCATCCAGGCAAGGCAAATGTTGTTGCCGATGCCCTTAGTCGGAAATCTGGAATGATTGCTAGTTTGGAGATTGATCCCCATGTTCTCAGGGATTTGGAGCGTTTGGATGTTGAGTTGTGTGTTCGGCGTGATGTTGGTTACTGGGCTAGCTTAAATATTGAGTCAAATCTGATGTTGCGTATTAAAGAGGCTCAGAAAGATGATGGTGAGCTTTGGGCCATTGTTCAGAATATTGAAGAGGGTAAGCAAACTGAGTTTAGAGTTGATGATGATGGAGTTGTCTGGTATGAGGATCGTTTATGCGTGCCTAATGATTCTGACTTGCGTGAGGCTGTGTTGACTGAGGCTCACAGTTCTCCTTTCTCTATTCATCCTGGTTCTACTAAGATGTATCGTGATCTTAAGCAACATTTTTGGTGGAACGGTATGAAGCAAGATGTGGCGTTATTTGTTGCTAGATGTATGACCTGCCAGCAAGTTAAGATTGAGCATCAGCGAGCTAGTGGTCTGTTACAACCTTTGGAGATTCCTGCATGGAAATGGGATGAGATTTCCATGGACTTCGTTTCTGGTCTGCCTACGACTCGAAAAAGACATGATGCGATTTGGGTATTCGTTGATCGGCTAACTAAGTCTGCTCATTTCTTACCAATTCGTATGACCCATAATATCAGTAAGTTAGCGGAGATTTTCCAACAAGAGATTGTTCGATTGCATGGTATGCCTTCGTCTATTGTTTCTGATCGTGATCCTCGTTTCACTTCACGTTTTTGGAAGGGACTTCATAAAGCTTGGGGCGCTCGCCTTAAGTTCAGTACGGCATTTCATCCCCAAACTGATGGTCAGTCTGAGAGGACCATTCAGACTTTGGAAGATATGTTACGGGCGTGTGCATTGGAATGGACCGGTAGTTGGGATGAGTACTTGTGTTTGGTAGAGTTTGCGTATAATAACAGTTGGCATGCGAGTATTCGAATGGCTCCCTTCGAGATGTTGTATGGTAGGAAATGTAGGGCTCCTGTTTCTTGGAATAAAGTAGGTGAACGTCTAATTGAGGGACCTGAGATGATCGAGATCACGAATGAAAAGGTAGCTGTTGCTAGGGAGAAATTGAAGGAAGCGCGTGCTCGTCAGAAGAGTTATGCTGATAAGCACCGTCGTGATCTAGAATTTAATGTAGGTGATCGGGTATTCCTGAAAGTATCTCCTTTCCGTGGTGTCAAGCGTTTTGGAATAAAGGGCAAGTTGAGTCCTCGATTTATTGGACCGTTCGAAATTCTAGAGCGTATTGGGGAGGTTTCTTATCGTCTGGCTCCTACCTCCTCAGCTATCTCATGTGCATAATGTTTTCCATGTATCTCTTCTGAGGGGATACAATTATCATCCATTACATGTGGTATCTTATCCGCTCGATCAGATCCGGCCTGATATGTCGTTGTCTGAAGAACCGGAAGCGGTTCTGGACCGTCAGGAACGAGTCAAGAGAAATAAAGTTATCCCGTTCGTAAATATTATTTGGAAGAACCACCCGGAGCGTGAGGCTACCTGGGAGACCGAGGAATTAATACGAGCTAGTTATCCGCACTTCTCGTTTTAATCTGGTATGTCTTGTTTTGTTTTCCGCTCTCTTTTCTTTCTGCTTTTTGCAAATTTCGAGGACGAAATTTTTTTGTTAGTGGGGAAGAAGTTGTAATACCTGAAATTCAGATAACCTGTAAAATGACCAAATTACCCCTGAAACCATAAAACCTAAATAAATAACTTATAAAATTCTGAAACAATTCCAAACTTCTGAAAACGATCTACATATCAAGTAAACTAATTTCTGGGACAACATCATATTATTTGAATGTCCAAAAATTATTAATTCACATATACATTAATATACAATCCGAAAATAATAAATTAAATTAAATATATTTGTAAAATCATTTTAATAAGGATAAATACAAAACTAAATTAAGGAATTGTACACAAAATCAAATTGTGATCTTGTGATAATTTTGGCCTGAAATTCTGGACCTAAATCCCCCCCCCCTCCTAGTCGGTTTGTTAAGAGTAAATACAAATCATATTTTCACAAAACCCTAAAATTGCCGAAACCCTAAAATCGCCTAAACAAAAATCGACCCAACCTCCATCCGATCTTCTGGACCTGATCAAGCAATTTTATGGAGTTCTTCAAGGTATAATATAGCTAGGAAAAATACGAGTTGGGTTGTGGAAGGCTTCATTCGATCGCGGTATACTTGTTTTGTTCGATTTGTTGCGTACGAGAGGTAATAATCCACACGACTGATCCTTACGTTCTAAAATTAATCTAACATTTTTCTAATGATCCTTAAGTCGAATATAACTCAGGAAAAATAATAAACATGAATCATGCAAGCTTAATTAAGCGTACGAAAATTAAAGAGATAAAACACACTTAATTTCCAAATATTGCTATACGAATTTTTTGGGTTGTAACCATAATTTTTACATGTTCTATGATGATAATATAAGCCTATAAAAATATCCATGTGATTTGTAGAAGCTCAGAATAATTAATCATGAATTATTTTATAATCGGATTACATGAAAAATAAAGAAAAATTAGGAAGAAACCCTAGAACGAATTAGGGTTAGGGTTTATGTTGTTAAATCTGGTGTAATTAATGCTAATAATGATTGAATAATTATGGGATAATGATTGGGATGCATTAGGGCTTGGTTTTGCAAATTAAAAAGTATATACGATTGAGTTTTTAAACTAGAAGGGTATGTTTTGCCAACTTTGAAACTTTTGGGTTATTTTTATAATCTTATTTAGGTCTGGGATAATGTGTAAAAATTATAACATGGGGTCCTTATGTGTAAAATTTGCAAGATATGGATTTAATTGTAAATATAGTGTTCGAATTGGAATTAATTAAAATAGAGGGACTAAAAGTGTAAATTCTGGAACTTGATGGGTCTGATTCGTACCACATATAATTCTGAGAATATATTCGGTAAATTTGGAAAATAAAATGCTTGAGGTGTATATATAAACATGATAGGAATTTAATTTATGAATTATGTAAATGTAAGGTTTGTTTTGTAATTAATGAAACTAGTGGGGTATTACTTGTAAATTATGAAACCTAAGGGATTTAAAATGTCATTCTGAATAATAGGAGTATTAAATCAGTAACTTGAAGTATTTTCCCTTTATACCTTTGAAATTGATGAAATTACAATTAAAACCCTAAACTATGCAAACTTGTCATAATTAACCATAGACTTTTGTAACTTGATAAAATGTACCTAAACTCCATAATAACCCTTAAATAAGAACTTAACCTAATCTGGGATATTAACATCTTACTAAATCTGGAAAGTTACTTAAAATAGAAAGTTATTAAAAAGAAAAGGTAAACTAAAAGTAATAATCTGAATTAGAATCCTTCGTAATTCCGTCTTCTACTTCTTTAGGTGTGAAGAAGGAGAAGCCCTGATTTCTGCTTCGTGTTTGCTTTCTTGTCTTTCTGCGGTGCTAATAAGGTACAGATATTCTGCCCTTTTTCAGTAAGGGTTTTCATTCCCTTTTCTTTCAGCTTTTCATTTTCCTTATTAGGATTCCCTATACCATTGTTATGTTCCCTCCTGTTTGTGAACTTTTGATGTGATCTTGTTTGAACCTTTTGCCATGTACCCTTAAGATATGACTTTTGATTATTTGATAGTACGCCTGACCTTTGATCTACAGTTTGATATCCGAGCCAATCACTAGGCATGAGGGTTTCATGTCCATGTCATTGACGCACCTCTGACATGACTCTAGGGCAGGAGAGTGATGACCTGTTCCGTCCCTTATTTATTATCTGCTATGGCCATTATGATTATGATTATTGAATTGTCTACGGGGGCGTATGGGTGCATCCTAGATTTGACCTGTTATCTGTATATGTTATATGTTTATGGTTATTATATCTGGTGACTGATTGTGTGTGCGATACACGTCTTTCACTTTGTCTGAGAGCTGATCACTCTACACAGGTTTGTTTTATTATATTGGTATGCTATCGTATTATCGGTCATCTGGGCTCGTGATGGATTGTTGTGTTCCTGTTTTCCTTAAATCTTATTCATTATTCATTTTCTTTTCTTTGTTCTTGTTCTATTTCTTATTCCTTTCCTTTTGATTTTGTATCAGTATGATTTGTATTCCTGAATTGTTTTTGTGTACTGCTACCTGCTACTGCTTTGTTTATCTATATATCTGTTCACTGAGCTTTTGAAGCTCAGCCGCATTTCTTTTCCTGCGGCAGGTACTTAAGCTAGGAGCTGGATTTCTAGCTTTGGGATAAGAGCGATCTATTTTGGAGTTAACCATAGTCACTTAGCTTTACCATTTGAACTCCTATTTATTTTGATATGCCATTGTTTAGGCATTTGAAGATTGGATTTTGTACGTCAGTTATTTCTTCGTGCATTTTGATGTAAGTCATGTTGACTTATCTTGGATTTAATGTTAAGACTTTTGATGTTTTTATTGTTGAATGTTCTGTGACTTCTGATATGCCACCATTGTTGTGATATCTTTACCCTTGTCGGGTTGGGGTGTTTCAACAGTGTTTATGCTAAGCAAGTAATTTGCAAGTATAACGAGCATATATCCCTTCCAAAGGGTGATTCAAAACATGTAAAACATAGTTGATGATTTTGAATAAATCATGAGAGTTTTCAAAGTATAAAAGTAACTTAAAACAGTTGAAGCATGTATCTCCCCCAAAAGAGTTATTAAAACAAGTATTAAAAGTAGGGGCCACGACTCACCTGGAGTGTATCTGACAAGATAGAATTATAAGATCTATGGAAACGATCACAGAAATGTCCTCACTACGAGACCTGGATATAAGGAATATCTAAGTATTCGACTTATAACTAACGATGAGTGTGAAAGTGAGAAATCGTATAACGATTTGATGATGTGAGTGTGATATGCTTAAAATGCCTCAAGTTAAGAAAAATATAATATCATACATGATATTATCTTGATTATTATGTCACTCGACTCAAAATATTATTTCCTCAAAATATGATGAAATGATATGCGAAGTGAAGTTGAAAATTAAATAATGCATAACTAAAGTATGTAAAATGCATATGAAGTGATGGGTGAGAAATGGAAAATAAAATAAGAATGTCAAATAAAATTAGTTGGTCCTTGTCCTTTTCCAGATTTTATATTTTTTATACTAACTGCGTTTGCGTTACACCGTTAGTCCTTCGTTAAGTCCAATGTCCAATAATAGTCCATAACTTGTCCAAAAGTACAAATGAGGCTTGGAATTCAATATTATGACGATTTATACCCTACATGTTCTGTTTTTACTGTTCTAGTCCTTGTTTTCAGTGCTTGGCAGTTTTAGTCCTCCTAGGTGAATTTACGTTACATGTTTAGTCCCTTTTTGCATAAAAACGATGGGAAAAATATTCTAAAAATTTCTATAACTTATTTAAGTTCATTATAACTTATTTCAATTGCTTATCCCAGTAAAGAGCTTATTTTAGCATTAATGGGCCGGTTAACGAGTCAACTTAAGGCCCGTTTAGGTTTTTAGAGCCGGGGGGTTTTAAGGAAAGTTGGGCTTGGTCTTGGGCTTGTTTTTAAGTGAAAAATTCATATTCAGAAGGCTTATGGGACCAGCTTATCGAGTAAGCTAAAATTCAGCTTATTGGGCTTTTAGTCCAATTTTGAAAGTAATAAAAGTTTTGAGAATTTGGGTTGGTCGACTCACTTTGGCCAGTTTCAAGGGGTCAAACGGGTTCATCATTGCAAGGTATAAATACGAAACTTGTAGTTTGTAGCATAGGAGAAATAGGTTATATGAAAATAATGGGTTGTTGTTAAATCAAATCGAGTTTTACAAAGTCGTTTATGTGGTCGTTTGGAGCAATTTTCTGGGTGAAAAGACTTAGAAAATTTTAAGGTTTTGTGTGTTCATGTCTGTGGTCGAGTATACTTCGGGTTATTTTAAGGGTCGAGACGTGGTTATTTTTACGAGTTGTCCATATGTAAAATGTAGTTAGTAATAGGGTCTAACAGGTCATATAAAAATAGGGCATGATTATTTATTGGAATTGTGAGTTATGGAGTCATTTTTATAGCGGCTTGGAACTGTTTTATGTGTACAAAACACTTGGATAATTTTTAATGTTGCATGATTTTATACGTGGATATATAAGCTCAAATGGGTTTCGATTTATGCATGTATGATGAGTACAAACGTGAAGTGAGTGTTGTTAGTGACTTTCTAGGCCTTCCACGAGGGAGCCAAATCACATACTCGTGTTCTATGTATGTGTATGTGATACGAAAAATGAGTAAAAAGGTATATACGTTCGGAATGATTAATACACGATGCATGAGCACTTATAGGTGAACTTGAGTGTTCTAATGTGGTCCTAGTTGAGTTTTGATTATCTCATGAAGTCTTTTATTTCCTGTTAACGTGGCCATATGCATGGAAAATGTGATATGTTCGACTATAGATATATGTGTTATGCATGAACCGAAATATTAAGTGTGACTGAGATAGAAAGGGTATAAGACACTTACTACACCTTAGAAAAGGTGGTGAAGAAGCTGTGATGATCGAACGAAGCACAAGAATAGAGACAGTAGACTTGGCGAGCTTAAATACGTTTTACGTATTTATTTCCTTACTCGATTTGCTTCCCAAGGTGAGACAAGAGTTGCTTCTGGGTTTTTAAGGTTTTTAGTGAGAATGAAAGAAATGAGAAGCGAGCAATGTGACTGCTAGAAGAAGGTGAAATATATAGAAAGATTTCACACGTTTTTATCGACTTCAACTCAATCATGGAGTGTCACTGTACATGAGCAGCAATTTAGAGCATGCTTCTGACTTCTAATAATCATTGGGAGGTATGGGAGTGTTTTATACACTTTGTCCTTTGTTGTTAGAGTTTATACATATTCGGTAGATATTTCGGTTGAGTGTCAAATGGGTTTATCGAGTCACTTACTTCCACTGCTGTCCAAACCACCTTTTGAATATCAAAATTTGTTAATAACATTATCTGTGGAACGTAGGAAAAACCAGGTTTCTAATTAGTTGGGTTTCATGATTTTTACATATGCGGGTTTTGTCGAAATGGGACAAACAAATGGGTCTTCTAAACCATATCAATACTTGACTTAAGTTTCTGAAATTTGGCACTCGAATAATCTAGTGGGTCGTGTATGAGATGATGCAAAAATATTCGTGAGTTGCATTTAAAATTTGAAAGATATCGAGTCATTTTGGAGGGTGTGTGGCTGGTCGGTTATTGCATGAAATAATAGAATGCATGGGTTTTTGGAGTTGGGCTGAAATCGTGTAGTGGTGATGATAGTAGGCTCGTATTGAAGCAACCCATTTGGCTATTAGAGAAAAATGTAATTAGTGAAAAATTAAGTGGTAATTAGTGAAAATTTTAATTTGTTGATGCGTGTGTTTGTTGTGCTCTAATTTATACCCACGGTATGTCGTTGTGGTTTTAGCAGTATTCAAGCTTTAAATTTATATTTAGCCAACTTATCAATATAACACACACTTTAACGAGCAGTGTACCTGGTCAGTATGAATATAATGGTAAGTAGAGTGTCGATCACTAAGAGTGGAACGTATTATCTAGTTATTCTAATCAGTATTTTAATATCTTAAGTTAGCTATACAACCTAATCTAACGCAAGGGGGTTCAGCCTGAGAGACTGGCACGGTTTGGTTATGATTAAATATAAACTAAACTAATAAGCACGAATCAGCGATTAGCACACACGTACACAGATAAATACTTGAGACAATAAGAAGACCTGTCCTGATAGTTAAGTAGCTTGTCACTTGTTTTATTGCTAGTTTTATATGAAGTGTATAGTTCGATGCAACGCACCGAGATTAAACCTTTCTCGTTGGCTCTAATCTTATCGGCGAGTAAACCCTTAATGATCACTTATGACTATCCTATTTATTAAAGACACGCTAAAACAAATAGGCGAGGAAGGGGCATGGCGACCCAAGCAATGCTCAGCTAGACACAGAGGTTATCAATGCACTAATAAAAGTCACCAAAGACATCAACATATAAACTTTAATTAATGGGAAAGCAATTTTAAGGGGAGTTGAAGTGCATGATTAAATCAATGACACAAGCCCATCAATCCTGATAAATTAAAGTGTACTAATACAATAAAACAAAACTACTTAATGAATTGAATACATGCAGGACCTTCTTACAGCTCTTGTATCTTCATTTAGGGTGTGTCTTGTGCTGCTACTTCGTCTGAATTCGGCTTAGGGTTTCTGTCTTCTCGTACTTCGTATATCTCACGTACCAAAAGTCCCCAAATTCGTCTGGCCTTGGGGTATTTATAGTTTCTGTCTGAGGGCTAGATGCGGCGCATTAAATAAGTAGATGCGGCACATTGACTTAACTTCGCGTGGGTCCAAGATTAATATATTTAGGAATATTCGTACACCGCTAGAAGATGCGGCGTAACTTCATTCTTGTATGCGGCGCATGTCCTTTGCCGTCTTGGATTATAACTTGTGAAATCTTGATAGTGATGCACCGTATGTAAGAAGTAGGATGCGGCGTATCTGGAGCAGAATGATCTTGATCTTGTACATTTCAGTAGACTCTTAACTTCTTGCTTGTTTTGCTCCATAATTAGTTCAAAATCGCCATGTTTCACATAATACTTGTTTTTACCTGAGAATTACAAAAGTAAACATTAACGTATCAATTCTCACAGATAATATAATAAAACAAGTCAAATAAATAGGATAAATAATGATAATAAAATGTACTTATTTGAGTTCATCATTTTTGTATATTGTGATTTTGTGAGATATAAAATTAGTGTAAGTAGGGAATTGCGAAAGTATTGGTTTTTGTGAAACATTTATGTTTCGTAATACCCGTCGTGAACCAGTGTCGTTACTCAGTAATTGTCGTGACTTGGTGAGGATAATAAGAAAAATTTTAAATTTCCCCGTAAAATGGGTTTTATTAAACAGTAACTTGAGTTTATCCTTGATTAACGAGTGTGATTATGATGGATTTTTGCGGGATCTCACAATATCCACCCCTCAATTTTGAACTTCGTCCCGAAGTTCAGTCTATGATAGGTGTTGAAAGATGTGATGTTCAGGGATGAGGGTTTATGGAAAAATGTTGTCGAGAGATTTTCATTTGAATATCCAGGAAAGGAGATCCAATTTGGATTCATTCGTACTAGACGAATTAAATTTGAATGTTTGGTCAACTTATGAACTTATAGGCTATGAATAGTGAAAATAACGGCCGAGAGTAGGAAGTATTTAACACTTAATGTTCAGTGTTCTAACGGTCGAGACTAGTGGATTTTTAATGGTAGTGATTTGAAACTTAATGGTCGTGAATAGTAAAATAATGGATAGTTTTTCCCATTTTATACCCTATTTACTTTCCCCTTTTTCCTTCCCCACTTTACCTTTTCACTTCATCTCTCCCAAAACCAAAAACATGCCGCCGTTCGCCATTGTTTTTGCAACCATGTTCATTGTCTTCGCCGCCGTTTGTTTGGCTCTTCTTCCCGGCGAAGATTCCGGCCATTTGATCGGATACTTGTTGGTTATCGTACCCCTCACAATCCTAGCCATTGTTGTGGATAAATTTTGGGGGTAATAGCTTTTAAGCTAGTGTCGCTTGTAATGGTTATTTGTTGTGTTTCTATGTAACCTTTAACAAGTGTGGAATAAAACTCATTTACTTTTATGTTTTCGAATTAGTCTCGTTGCGGCTTTTAATATTTTGTTGCATTTACGACGCAGAATAATCAAGGTGATTCATCCTGTGGTGGCTCTTGCTATCGCTGGGTTGGTGGTGGTTTTTGTTGCTATGGTGGGCCAACCTATTGGAGATTCTATGCCTTTTATTGTGTTTATTGTATTATTAGCACTTCCCATGTTAATCGTCTCGCTATGTATTAATTTTCGTGGGTTCTAATAAAATTTATGTTTTCCTCATCTTGTTGCGAATTCTTATATTTTCTAATTTCGTACTTTTCTCGACTTCTTATAATAAGGTAATGGGTAATAAGTGTAGATCTTACTGGGTTTGGTTAAAAGTGAGGTTTATGAACAATTTATTTTGTCTCGAAATTCTGTTTTTGGAATGAAAATTGTTATTAAAACTTTGAAAAGATAACTGTTCCATTTATAACATGATTCTTCCTAAATTATACATAGGTAGCTAGGCTATGTATAATTGAGGACCAAATGATGTAACGCTTGGTTCAGTCATTATGATATTTATGCTTCTTCAAAGAGTTTTATATGGTTTAATTATCATGGTTTCGACACAAAGTCGGACACCCTTTGATTATTTTCAAAAGAATTTGGAAGTTTTTGTTCATATTCCGAGGATAAGTCAGGAATTTCTAAAGTGATTTTTTTTTTTTTTTTTTTTTTGGATATTCTTGGTATAAACTTAGGTTTTAGGTGAGGATTTCTTACAATGTGGTATCAACCTATGGTTTGGTCAAAATGGAGTTAATTAAATCCTTAGGGTAATATTAGTGTGTTGTTACATAACGACTTATGAATAAAGAGGTGGAATAGAAATTGAAATAGACGTAGATTATAATTATCATGGAAATATTACAAGGTAGAGTTCTCACACGATAGAAGGATAACTGTTACACTTAGGTTACATCCATCGTACCTAAGGTAATTACAAACGGAAATATAACTTAGATAGTTCTAGACTAGAGTTTATTTATTTTACAGCAGGAATCCATTCATCTGCTTAACATAGAGGTCATTCTTCGACACAGTTAAGATTCTTTGACGAGTTCTTATTCCCTTGTACAAATCTTGGGCTCCCAATGGGCTTTGTAGTTCGGGCAATGACTCTTGTAATGACCCATTTCACCACATTCATGGCATTTTATGGATGATGGTTGCTCATTTCCTTCCATGGCCTTGCAATCTCTTGTCTTGTGGCCTGTTTTCCGGCACCTTCCGCATTTTGCAATGCAATGTCCGGTGTGATGCAACTTACATCTTTGGCACAGAGGTTGCTTTCCATAGTAGTTGTCTCTTTTAGTAGAAGTGGTGACGCAGTTTCTTCCAACTTCTGATTTGGGCCTTTGTTGGCGAAGATAGTTAATGCGGTCTTGTAGATGATTGCGGATGCAAACATCATTGTGGAACTCGCATTTGTTGAGGATAAAGGATCTTTTCTCCTCAAGTTTTCGCTTTTGGTTATTTTTCTTAAGTGCAATATCTTACCTAATTCTTTAGGCACATGTGCGTATAGGTTTAGTCCTTTTCCTTGAATCCTTTAGGTAGATTGGCCTATGCCCCATGAAATTTTCGTAGTTATGCTTACAAGGTATAGCCTTCCTTCTTTCTTATCTTACTATGTCGTTATCTCTTGGGTGAACTATTGTAGTCACTTCATGTACCACTGTAACGATATTGTTTTCAAATTCCTCGATGGTTTTAGGAGTCATGGTTGTGGTAAGTGCTGAGGGGGTTTGGGTGTTGCTCATGTTGGCTATCTTCAATGACTACAACAAGAAACACTGATTTAGTATTCACTTTATCATTAGAATAATTTCAAATAATAAGGTATTTGCATATTATTCCTAACAATGTGATCTTAATACAAAATCAAAACTAACTGAGGATCATAGAAATACGATGTGTCTGGGTAACATCGTAAAATAATGATCATCTCTTGATATGGGATTTCTAAGGAACAAACGAATTCATCTACAAAAGCTGAAGTTCGGCAACTTTCTCTTCAGTTATCAAGTTCTCTTCTGAAGATTTATTCTTGGAACTTTATGGTTTATTGTTTAGTCGTGGTATATTTGAGGTACAATCACTGATAATATCATAGTAAGTTTGAATACAATCATCAATATTGACATAACTCTAATAACTTGTTTGATTGATTTTTGCAAAACAACCAACGCAAGGTCTTTTATTAATGTCTCATTGATTCACTTAGAGTCATTTGTTTACCTAAGAGAGTAACAAATGGTGAGGTTTTGCATGGCTCATTGCATTTATAGCACCATAATAGGGTTTGGTGGAAGGAATTTGTTTACAACAGAAAGATATAATGGAAAGAGACTGTCATAGCTTAAAAGTCGATTACAATTTCTGAGAGTTACAGAATTATTGAGAAATACATGGAATACTAACCAAAACTATTTGGTTTATTGAGTACAACAACGATACTTAAGATCAGTTACATCTCTGACGTAGACGTCTAACTTCTGCCTCAAGATCCCGTTGTGCAGCTTCCATGGTTGAGAAACGTTCCTGGCACGCATTCATCTGATTAGCTAACATGTTTTCCAAGGCTGCAATCTTTTGGCTTTGGATTCTTGCTGTGTCTCTAGCTAACCATAATGCTCTTTCAATGTCCTCAATCCTAATGTGTGCTTGGGTATGGCCTCTACCCAAACAGCGGGTTCTGGCATCCAAGTTTCTAAGTTCTTGTTCGTAATTGTCCTTCATGTTACCAACATTTACTCCTAGATCAAACACTTCTCGTCTTTCTGCATCTGTCCTCTTGAACAGGGTATCAATGTTACGGTCATACCATTCGAATCGTAATGGGTGTAACTCTTTTAGCTGTTCAGAGTGAGTGTCTAGTATGCTGGTGTGTTGGTGAAGGCGAATCCATATGGAGTCACAGGTGTCTACATTGTAGTCCGGAGAATTGGGTGAGGATACATTCTCTGGGATGTCTGGCATGGAGAAATCTGAGATATTGGGCAAGGGAGAATTTAGTTCGATCTTCTTCCAAATAATTTCTTGGTGTGAACTCTGTCCAAATTCAAATGTTGGTTGACCACCAATTAAATCTTCATCTGAATAGGATTCAGTTATTCTTCTATGTTTCTGACGTAGAGGTGAGTGAGTAGGTGATGACGGAGGTGATTTCTGAGTGAGTTCTATGTCAGGCTGGGGTTGTGACATTTTTACATAAGGATCTTCAGTATCTGGTGCAATTTGGTAGATAGGTGACGCATGTGTAGTAGGAGGGGTAGTCTTGGTGATATCGACTAGTTTGGAAGACATGGTAATGTAGCAATCGAAGATAGTAATTATGAATATTCATACGTTTAAGGTGTAACATTGAGTGTAAAATAATACGGTGTGTAATGTGTGAAGAGTAAACATTAAGCATGTAAAGATTAGTACAAAACAATCTTAGTAGGTAATATATTGAGCACGGCAGTCTGCAGACACGGAGGGCGTAAAATGGTATGGTGTAAAATCATTTATTTTGAAAGTGTAGTTATAGTTCAATGTTTGAAAACATTTGATTCTCTATAACCTGTGGCTCTGATGCCAATCTGTAACACCCCCTAATTTGGTTTTGTGGCAGCGGAAAGTAATTAGGTGTTACACTGAGGATCGAAGTCAAAAATTTCAGAAAGTTATATGTCATTCAAAATAATAGTTTTGGTACAAAGGTTGAAATATCTGATTTGAAAATCCCACAAAAGTATGGTAATTTGGAAAGAATGACATATTTGATTTTCACACCATTTAAGTTATCAGAGTATTTAATGCCCGCTCCGTGTCTTGTCCTGCTCCGTTGATTACCTGAGATAAACATGCTTAAAACGTCAACACAATGGTTGGTGAGTTCGTGGAGTTTGATAGAAAATAGCTTTCTTTCAATGAATTCAAGAGTTTGTACAGTGATAGTTGAAATAAATACTAGTACTTCTTGAAGTAGCTAGCAAATTTGCAATTTGATAAAAATCCACGAGTAAATCATTTATGAACTCAGATGATCATAAGTTTCATGTTTAAATGAAAATGAGTTACGTTGTTATATGCTTGCAATGAAATAATGGTTCAACTTTTAAAAGTACCGGTATGCCAAGCATTGAGTTGTCTTTATCATAAGACACAACTAAGTCACATATGATAGTTAAGTTCCAAGTACATGATGCATAATCCAAACAGATAGTGAAAACAATAGTAAAAAGTCTGATGTCTATCAGTGTGGAGTGGTCGTTACTAAATACAGCTGTATCCAAATATATATATAGGAAGACATATATATTCATAAGGTTATATTGCTCTAAGCCTCATGATGCGCAAAACGTTAACAAAAGTACCATAAAACGGCGGAGTCACATCAGGTTACTGATGGTTTTGCCCTAAGTAATAGGTGATTGCCTCATCCTATTATGTCTCAAATATAGTGTATCGCGACTAAATACGACTAGCCATAAGGCATTCCATCCAGTATTTAGTGGGATAGGTCGTCAGCCTCTACAGGTTTCGAAGCTGTCCACTATATTCGCGCTCACCGCAGTGATTAATGGCTCATGATCGAGGGACTTTATGGCAATATAGGGTTCAGGGTTTCATAGAATATGCGTACTTTAGTTTTGGCAATTATCTCTTGTTGAAATTTAGAAATATCATAGTAAAGTTAACAGTACATTCAGTTGTTATATGAATGCATATAATGAGTCTCAGTATCTTGTTACAACAAGTAGTTTGAAAATGTTATCTTTCAATACAGTGTTTATGCTAAGCAAGTAATTTGCAAGTATAACGAGCATATATCCCTTCCAAAGGGTGATTCAAAACATGTAAAACATAGTTGATGATTTTGAATAAATCATGAGAGTTTTCAAAGTATAAAAGTAACTTAAAACAATTGAAGCATGTATCTCCCCCAAAAGAGTTATTAAAACAAGTATTAAAAGTAGGGGTCACGACTCACCTGGAGTGTATCTGTCAAGATAGAATTATAAGATCTATGGAAACAATCACGGAAACGTCCTCACTACGAGACCTGGATATAAGGAATATCTAAGTATTCGACTTATAACTAACGATGAGTGTGAAAGTGAGAAATCGTATAACGATTTGATGATGTGAGTGTGATATGCTTAAAATGCCTCAAGTTAAGAAAAATATAATATCATACATGATATTATCTTGATTATTATGTCACTCGACTCAAAATATTATTTCCTCAAAATATGATGAAATGATATGCGAAGTGAAGTTGAAAATTAAATAATGCATAACTAAAGTATGTAAAATGCATATGAAGTGATGGGTGAGAAATGGAAAATAAAATAAGAATGTCAAATAAAATAAGTTGGTCCTTGTCCTTTTCCAGATTTTATATTTTTTATACTAACTGCGTTTGCGTTACACCGTTAGTCCTTCGTTAAGTCCAATGTCCAATAATAGTCCATAACTTGTCCAAAAGTACAAATGAGGCTTGGAATTCAATATTATGACGATTTATACCCTACATGTTCTGTTTTTACTGTTCTAGTCCTTGTTTTCAGTGCTTGGCAATTTTAGTCCTCCTAGGTGAATTTACGTTACATGTTTAGTCCCTTTTTGCATAAAAACGATGGGAAAAATATTCTAAAAATTTCTATAACTTATTTAAGTTCATTATAACTTATTTCAATTGCTTATCCCAGTAAAGAGCTTATTTTAGCATTAATGGGCCGGTTAACGAGTCAACTTAAGGCCCGTTTAGGTTTTTAGAGCCGGGGGGTTTTAAGGAAAGTTGGGCTTGGTCTTGGGCTTGTTTTTAAGTGAAAAATTCATATTCAGAAGGCTTATGGGACCAGCTTATCGAGTAAGCTAAAATTCAGCTTATTGGGCTTTTAGTCCAATTTTGAAAGTAATAAAAGTTTTGAGAATTTGGGGTCGACTCACTTTGGCCAGTTTCAAGGGGTTAAACGGGTTCATCATTGCAAGGTATAAATACGAAACTTGTAGTTTGTAGCAAGGAGAAATAGGTTATATGAAAATAATGGGTCGTTGTTAAATCAAATCGAGTTTTACAAAGTCGTTTATGTGGTCATTTGGAGCAATTTTCTGGGTGGAAAGACTTAGAAAATTTTAAGGTTTTGTGTGTTCATGTCTGTGGTCGAGTATACTTCGGGTTATTTTAAGGGTCGAGACGTGGTTATTTTTACGAGTTGTCCATATGTAAAATGTAGTTAGTAATAGGGTCTAACAGGTCATATAAAAATAGGGCATGATTATTTATTGGAATTGTGAGTTATGGAGTCATTTTTATAGCGGCTTGGAACTGTTTTATGTGTACAAAACACTTGGATAATTTTTAATGTTGCATGATTTTATACGTGGATATATAAGCTCAAATGGGTTTCGATTTATGCATGTATGATGAGTACAAACGTGAAGTGAGTGTTTTTAGTGACTTTCTAGGCCTTCCACGAGGGAGCCAAATCACATACTCGTGTTCTATGTATGTGTATGTGATACGAAAAATGAGTAAAAAGGTATATACGTTCGGAATGATTAATACACGATGCATGAGCACTTATAGGTGAACTTGAGTGTTCTAATGTGGTCCTAGTTGAGTTTTGATTATCTCATGAAGTCTTTTATTTCCTGTTAACGTGGCCATATGCATGGAAAATGTGATATGTTCGACTATAGATATATGTGTTATGCATGAACCGAAATATTAAGTGTGACTGAGATAGAAAGGGTATAAGACACTTACTACACCTTAGAAAAGGTGGTGAAGAAGCTGTGATGATCGAACGAAGCACAAGAATAGAGACAGTAGACTTGGCGAGCTTAAATACGTTTTACGTATTTATTTCCTTACTCGATTTGCTTCCCAAGGTGAGACAAGAGTTGCTTCTGGGTTTTTAAGGTTTTTAGTGAGAGTGAAAGAAATAAGAAGTGAGCAATGTGAATGCTAGAAGAAGGTGAAATATATAGAAAGATTTCACATGTTTTTATCGACTTCAACTCAATCATGGAGTGTCACTGTGGATGAGCAGCAATTTAGAGCATGCTTCTGACTTCTAATAATCATTGGGAGGTATGGGAGTGTTTTGAACAGTTTGTCCTTTGTTGTTGGAGTTTATACATATTCGGTAGATATTTCGGTTGAGTGTCAAATGGGTTTATCGAGTCACTTACTTCCACTGCTGTCCAAACCACCTTTTGAATATCAAAATGTGTTAATAACATTATCTGTGGAACGTAGGAAAAACCAGGTTTCTAATTAGTTGGGTTTCATGATTTTTACATATGCGGGTTTTGTCGAAATGGGACAAACAAATGGGTCTTCAAAACCATATCAATACTCAACTTAAGTTTCTGAAATTTGGCACTCAAATAATCTAGTGGGTCATGTATGAGATGATGCAAAAATATTCGTGAGTTGCGTTTAAAATTTGAAAGATATCGAGTCATTTTGGAAGGTGTGTTGCTGGTCGGTTATTGCATGAAATAATAGAATGCATGGGTTTTTGGAGTTGGGCTGAAATCGTGTAGTGGTGATGATAGTAGGCTGGTATTGAAGCAGCCCATTTGGCTATTAGAGAAAAATGTAATTAGTGAAAAATTAAGTGGTAATTAGTGAAATTTGTAATTTGTGTATATTGTGATTTTGTGAGATATAAAATTAGTGTAAGTAGGGAATTGCGAAAGTGTTGGTTTTTGTGAAACATTTATGTTTCGTAATACCCATCGTGAACAAGTGTCGTTACTCAGTAATTGTCGTGACTTGGTGAGGATAATAAGAAAAAATTTAAATTTACCCGTAAAATGGGTTTTATTGAACAGTAGCTTGAGTTTATCGTTGATTAACGAGTGTGATTATGATGGATTTTTGCGGGATCTCACATATAGTCCCACTTTTCTTATTTACATGTTTTCCAAATATGTTGGGAGATACATGCTATCAAACCGAACACAAGTATTTTCCTGATTGTTATTGCACTAAGGTAACTGTCCCTTATTATTGTGATTGTATTTATTGAAAGACCCTCATATCATGCACCATTAGTCACCCGCAGGGTGAGCGCGAATATAGTGAATAGATCTATTGGCCTGACGACCCATTTGTACTAACCGGATGGATATATTCGTGGTAGCCGGTTAGGCAGATGCATTATATTTGATTTCTTAAACTCGGGGGCAAGACCACTCTCATTTAATTATGTTTGTGGAACCTAGAAACTGTTAACGCATTGCGTGTCATGAGGTTTAGTGCAATATGTTGAGTTATGATTGAACTAATTTCTTTATTATTTACCTTGTGTTCAAACTATTTATTACTTTAAACACTATAGATTCACTCAACCTTTGTGTTGACTTTTTAAGCATGTTTATCTCAGGTAACTTGGAGTATGGCTATCGGCACGGAGTGGCTGTGGACTTTCTTCTTATAATAAGAGTGTCCACTTTGTTATCATTCAATGAATAATGTATCTTTTATAACATATTTTCCGAACCTCCCTCTGGGACCTATATTATGTACTCTGATATTAAATAAATGAATGATAACACTTTTTAATTAAAAACGTCTCTTTTTGAGTCGTTTTCTATTCTCATGACTGTGAACCATGAAGTAGCACCCCAAACTGGTTTTCCGCTGCGTGTATCAAAAATGAGGGTGTTACAGAGTGGTATCAGAGCTCATGGTTATAGAGAACCAAATGTTTTCAAACATTGGACTATAACCATTTTCACAAAAACTTAACCAGAGTCCTCCGTGCCACGCCGATGTTAGAACAATATTGGTACGTAATTTATTGTTAATTGTTTAAACTGCATAAATGAAATATTTATAACTATAGAGTGGTTACAGAATCCCTACTTCCCCTATCCAATCTATTCTCCTCATGTCCAGAACCGTACTTAGTACCTTAGGATCATTCTCATTCTATCGATATTTACCTTTACATTTCGCCTTTATTTTTCTTACTGTTATTAAAATCTTATAATAATTTCTTATAATTATTATTTGCAAATTACTACAGTATCATGTCTCCCGAAACCCCTAAGATTAACGAAACTACCCCAAACCCCTTATCACCTACCCACTCATCCCCACACCAGAAACTTAAGGAAGTAGCTGAATCTCATGAAAAGCCGATTGGTTGTCCGACAGCATTTGAGGCTGGACAGGACATACTCCAAGAAGCAATTCAGAAAGATGTAGGCCTAAATTTCCCAATACCTGACAACCCAGAATCCCCAAATAGTCCAGATGATATATCTTCATCTAATTCTCCCGACTTAAGTTTAAACCCTACTGATTCGATATGGACTCTCCTTTACCAACAAGCCAACACTCTCGACGCTCACGCTAAATAATTGGAGGAATTACAACCATTGCGTTTTGAACGGTACGACCGTAATATCGACACTCTGTTCAGAAAGACCGATGCCGAGAGACGCACAGTGTTTGGATTGGGAGGAAAAGTTGAAAAGATGAAGAATATCTACAACCATAAATTTAGAAGCCTAGACTCCAGGATCCGCTGTTCAAGAAGAGAACATGATCAAATGCTTGGAAGGGTGGAAGATATTGAAAGAACCCTCTGGATAGCCAGTGAAATGGCAAGAAACCAGGATCAGAAGATCTTCGCCTTGGAAGCTCTCCTGGACAATCAATTGAGGATATACCAGGAACTTCAGGAACGCTTCCTAGAAATGGAAATTACACAACTAAAACTTGAGACTGAAAAGAAGCTTTTACGTCAAGGACGTAACTGAATCCTATAAGTCACATGTATCGTTGTTGTAAACCAAATAGTATTTGGTTAGTATTTCCTGTAGTTTCTAAATAAGCTAGAAACCCTTAGAGTTTGTAATCAATCAATAAATCTATAACAATCTACTTTTGTTATATATGTACGATTGTAAACAAATTCATCTTATTACGTCTTACTATGATGTTGTGCATACATGTAATGACTTCCCATAACCTTACTCCATCAAACCTAGTCAACCAGCCAACTTAAGGTATAGATAGAGATCTTTGACCAACTACATGCTATATTAATAAGAGACCTTGCATTAATTGTTTTGTAAAACAATTAATCAAGTTATTAATATCATGCTATAACCCAACATACCAAAAACCTACCTAGACTAGGCTATAACCAATAGAAACCCTAGGAAAATTTCGGAAGAAAACTTGATGAATGAAGAGAAAGTTGATGAATTTCAGATTTGTAAACAAATTGTTTACTCCCTTAGCAAAGTTATATCTAGGGTTAATCATTTAATTACGATTTTAGCCAAGACACATCGTAATTAATTGATTTTCGAGATTGGATATAAATTTCGCATTATGATCATTTTTTAATATTAAATTATTCTGATATGATCATTACAGGAATTCTGAAATTCATATTTCGTATTGCTAGAAGGAAGTCAACATGAAAAATATCAATGTTTCACTAATGACCCCGGAAGATATCCAGAAGTTAGTAATTAACCTCATTGCAGCAGTACTCGAAGTGACTACCATAGCCCACCTAAGCAACCACAATATGATCACAGAAGGAAAGAAGACGGCTGTGTCTTGTAGACATGTCCCTGAAAGTTTCACGGGATGCAAGCCAGCTCTTCATAAAGGTTCCGGAAAAATAACCAAACCTACCATTACCCATGCCTTAGGAGTTAAGAAAACTGTCACATTTAAACAAAATAACCAAAAGCGAAAACTCAAAACCATCATCCCCACCTGCTACCACCACCAACAGAATCCTAGGAATGGTTATGTCGGAAGAAATCCATTGTGCACACAATGCTTGCTGCACCATTACGGTCCGTGCATTGTTAGGTGCGCAAGGTGCCAGAAGATTGGACATCAGACCAAAGACTGTAAGGCGACAGGAGCAAATCTACAGTCGGTAATCGTGACTTGCCATGGATGTGGTGGAAATGGACACTACAAGAATCAGTGCCCGAACTTCAACCCGAATTGGAAAGACAAGACTGATGCCCAGGAATGAGAACTCAAGTAAGACCTTAGTATGAAATCTATGGATAAAGATAAAATAAAGTAAATAAATTAGGGATTTGAACTCACTAATTTGTATTTTCTTTTCAAATCTCTACCTTAGTTACGATGGATGTAACCTAAGTGTAATAAAATTTTATTTCTACCGTATGAAACTTTCATCATGTAACTTTTCTGCAATAATCTCAATCTACGTTTAGCTTCACTATCTACTCTATTCCTCCTTACCCTATTCATAGACAATACCTAGCAAAACCCTAGTATACCTTTAGGAAATTTGGTAAGTATTATTTTGGCAAAACAATAGACTATCCCTAGTCTGTAGGAACTTTTGACAAACTCTAAAGAATTATTTTGAGGATATTCCATTAGTACTCTAGGAAAAACCCTAACCCATCACTGTAGTGTGGACTAAAAATTTTATTTGAAAAATAAATTATGAAGTTATTTCCCAAAAATTTCGCGTTGAACACCATCTAAAACTTTTAGAAAGCATAAATATCACAGTAACTGAGCCAAACATCACATCATTTGGTCCTCAATTATACATAGCCTGATCAACTATGTATAATTTAGGAAGAATCATGTATTAAATTGGACAGTTATCTTTTCAGATTTTCTAATAACAATTTTCATTCAAAAGCAAAATATTGAAACAAAACGAAATGTTTATAAACTATCACTTTTGATTTAATACAATAGAAGTCTACTACTACTATCCATTACCTTTAAGATAGGAAATTAACAAGAATTGAGGATAGAAAAACCCTAGGAATTCATAAGAATTTATGGTAAACAGTACAAATTTTATTAGGAATCTTGGAAGATAATACATAAGGACATAGTTAGCAACGGAAGTGCTAATATTACAAGGATTACATAAGTTTTATTTCACTAAGGATTACCTAGGAAAGATAACAAAGACCATACTAACAACCCTAGCGCAAGACTTATTTTCCCAATGACTGATCCACAATAAAGGCAACAATAGTAAGTGGTACGACGAACATTAGGATTATACCAAAGGCTTCAAGGTTTTCTTCCGGATTACACGCCATGTAGGTAGCAACCGCAACAACGTAAACAATCGCTAGGTATGTGACAAGGTACGGCATTTTGAGGTTTTTTTTTAGGAGAGAAATTGGTATTGAAAGAATGAGGATTGAAAATGAGGTATTTATAGGAGAAAAACTAGCCGTTATATAGCCGTTATTTCGACCGTTAAAATGCACTGTTCATCGAACTTTGGAATCTGACCGTTGGGGTTACTATTCACAGCCTTTAGATTTATTAGGTGGCAAAACATTCAAATCTAGTTCATCCAGCAGGAATAAGACTGACCAAGATATGTTCCCTTAGGTAGTAAATGGAAATTCCTAGACAACTCTTTTAGGCCAAAACTATAATTGAGGAACTAGTAGTAAAATGATATTATTAGAGACATATGACATAAGAATAAGATAATATTATATTAATTTATTTTTAACTTGAGGCATTTTAAGCATATCAAACTCATATCGCGACCTATTCTTATATTCCCTATCTAGGTTAGAAATATAGGCCTGATTATTCCTATACTTCATTTTCCCCAATCTCTCAACCAACGTAGACTGAATCTCGGGACGAGATTCCCTCAACGGAGGGTGACTGTAACCACTGTGAAAATCCCACAATAAATAAGCTATCACTTAAAATACTTATCCTTTTCTACGGGTAATTTTTATTTTATTTTATTTAACTGTTATCTTATGTAGATCATATCCCTGATAAACGTGCTCGCAACTCGACCCTAACTGATTTAGTATTTAACTATATAAACATACTTGACCTAAAACTTTATGAGATTCTATTTACCACTTTACGTTATTTCGTTAACTTACGTTTAAAACTAAACGTTTCTTAATAGATAAGAGTTTAATGAAACCCTAAACTACTATAACAACATTTGTAAATAAAGAAACCCTAGAAATACTAAAGTACAATTTATATGAGTAATGTACAAGTCACTAAAGCACATAAACCCAAATTCCACTATAACACCCGATAAAACCCTAATTTCACAAAACTATTATTACATGTAATAAAATCACAAAGCCTAATAAATATTTTTATAAAATATATGTGTACAAGTCTTCTAAACTAAGGTACAAGTCTTTAAAGCATAAAAACTAATTTTAAATAAAAACCATATATAAATCTTAATAACAATTATCTAAAAGACATACATTGTAATATTTTTACACATTAATTTCTAAAAATAATTTATTAATTTATTTAGCAAGTGTACAAATCCATAAACTCATGGTATAACCCTCTAATGCACAAAACCCTAAAATCTCATTTAATTACTTTATAACCCTAATAAAAATTATATAAAAATTATATAAATTAAGGAAATTGTAAAATTATATTTTTCTTATTTACTAAACCCTAGTACAACATTCTTAAGCCTAAAGTACAACATCCCAATGCACAAAATTATTTTCTTTTAAATATGTGTAGTTCGATACATATAAACATAATTCATAAAACCCTAAAATCTATTTCTAAATAATCCTTAAGCCCTAGGAACCTTAACTAACCCTCAAACCCTAGAGTACTATAACCTAAAGCCTAGAGTACAAATCCCTTAAGCACCATACGAACCAAATCCTTCCAAATCCTATAACTTAGTTCGAATACAACAACACCCAAACCAAAGTTCAAATTTCCTTAAACCCTAAGAGTCTAAATGAAAGAACACAAGCCTTCCACCTCCCCCCTCCTCTAGAAGATGGCTACTTGTATGGTCATTAAAGAAACCACATCACTTCCCTCTCCATAACCTACATGGCCAAACCCCCTCCTCACATTTGTATTCAAATCATTAAGCCACATCTCCATATCCTTATCACAACCCTAGAAAACCCTAAAATTCTCTTCTATAAGTAGCAGCCTAATTTCCCTCCTCTATTCTCACACCATTCGACCAAAACTTCCCAACTTATCTCCACATTCAATCGGCCAAACATCAAAATAACGTCCAGTTGTCTCTGGGTCACAGCTCCAAACATACTCTCCACACAAACTCTAGTACGCATAGAATGTTAGGAGAAACTCTAGAGAACAAGAGTCGAACCCAAGTACCATAAAACCCTACCCGAATCCATAATCAAAGTAAATTGTTCAAACTCTTTTTCATTCAGTTTATTTATTTTATATGTACTTAAAAATATTAATACACAACCTATAATAATAAACATAATCAAAACTCTATAAGTTTTCTTGTTCTCTTCTTGTCTGATCGAATCAGTAAACCAACACCCCCTAGGTATTCGAATCTTTGTAACAACTAATCAAAAAGTAATAAAACCTGTTAACATATATCAAATATAATCATATCTTACATAAAAACTTAGTTAAAAATGTTTAAAGACTTTTAAACCCAATCGGGTGAACTTTCTACGGTTTCTGTCGAGCAGAAACAAACCCCGGACACCCAACTTTTGACTTAAAAACCGACTATCAAATGATCACCATAAATTCTGATTTTTGGCGGGTTTAAAGACCACCCAGCAAACAAAATTTAGGAGAAAGAATCATGGAATATGGTTAAGTTTTCATTGAGTTATCGAGTCCTAAAAGTTGCTTTTATATCGCTAAATTAGAAACAAAGATTTCCAGATACTATTTTTCAATAATTGTCGACCAGAGACCCAACTTTCAACCTATTTTTCGACCTTTATAAGAACTATAAAAATTCTGTCTTTTTGGCACATCAAAGTTTACCCAGCTGAGTTATTTTAGGAGAAAGAATTGTGTAAAATGATCAAGTGGTCAAAAAGTTATTAAGTCTCAAAGTTTGCTCGATCGCTAGCCTCAAAACCCATTTCCAGATTTTATTAAAACTCGTTTTCACTCACTCGACTTTAGAGATATTTTTCAAGTATCAAACGACTTTCATAGATTACGAAACTTGGCATAATTAAAGATGTCCCAGCTAGCTTTTCATAGAAACTGAGAACACGTAAAACGATTTATTATTCATTAAGTTATTCGGTCTCAAAACTCTAGCGTTATCACTATTTTCATGCATATTATTTTTAGTTAATAAGAGTTTGTGGGCTGATTTTGTAAACTTTCTATAATTAATTAATTCAAGGGCCATTTTTGTCAATAATAAATAGAAAGGGGTAGAAAATGTCATTTTTGAAACTATAGGGGTAAAAGTTGTCATTTAATCAAGGTTAAGGGGTAAAATTTATCATTTTATAAAGGTTCAAGGGTAAAACTTGTCAACACAGGAAACTAGAAGGTCTAAAGTGTAATTTTTTCTATAATATTATTAAATAATTAACATTACTATTATTATTCTTAGTATTATTATTATTAATATTATTAAGATTTAATTAATAAACATAATACGTTTTCTCCGATAACGAACGAACGAAGGATCTATTTAACCAACAAACGAAGTATTTAATTAACCAACGAACGGAACGAAAACCTAAAAATAAGAAATAAGATAAAATCTTATAACTTTTGAAGAAACTTCATGTTGTCTCAAATTTAACATTTAAACAACAACCAAAACGTTACGAAACGAAAAATTAAACTTATATATATTCAGAAACAGTTACTGAAACTTGACATAACCAACCCAGGTTGCAAGCCGGAGACGTTTATCAACTTTATTTAAACTTTGTCTTCCATCCAGACTGTTCAGGTGAGTTTATAGTCCCACTTTTCTTATTTACATGTTTTCCAAATATGTGGGGAGATACATGCTATCAAACCGAATACAAGTATTTTCCTGATAGTTATTGCACTAGGCTAACTGTCCCTTATTATTGTGATTGTATTTATTGAAAGACCCTCATATCATTCACCATTAGTCACCCGCAGGGTGAGCGCGAATATAGTGAATAGATCTATTGGCCTGACGACCCATTTGTACTAATCGGATGGATATCTTCGTGGTAGCCGGTTAGGCAGATGCATTGTATTTGATTTCTTAAACTCGGGGGCAAGACCACTCTCATTTAATTATGTTTATGGAACCTGGAAACTGTTAACGCATTGCGTGTCATGAGGTTTAGTGCAATATGTTGAGTTATGATTGAACTGATTTCTTTATTATTTACCTTGTGTTCAAACTATTTATTACTTTAAACACTATAGATTCACTCAACCTTGGTGTTGACTTTTTAAGCATGTTTATCTCAAGTAACTAGGAGTACGGCTATCGGCACAGAGTGGCTGCGGACTTTCTTCTTATAATAAGAGTGTCCACTTTGTTATCATTCAATGAATAATGTATCTTTTATAACATATTTTCCGAACCTCCCTCTGGGACCTATATTATGTACTCTGATATTAAATAAATGAATGATAACAATTTTTAATTAAAAATGTCTCTTTTTGAGTCGTTTTCTATTTTCATGAATGTGAACCATGAAGTAGCACCCCAAACTGGTACTCCGCTGCGTATATCAAAAACGGGGATGTTACAAAAGGAAAGTTGCATTGAGTGTTTTCGATCACTTCATTCACATCTCAAGTTTCTCTTTGAAAAACCTGGATACTTGGGAGGATACACATGGGCTTTCGCAACACTCTTTGGTCAAGATGTTTAGGATTTCACAGTCAAAATGATTTTCTATTTAGATCAACTTGAACAACAACTTGACAAAGGAGAATTTTCTGAACTTAGATCCATGGCTGCCTTTTGTGTGATCAACAACCAACTCCAAGTGTTCATTGATTCGCAGTTCACTGCGGATTATGATTATGATAGTGAAATGACGAAAAAGTGCTTTGCTAACTACACTGGAATCGAGGTTGATGTGTTCAGGGTTACCTTACTCCAACTTATGGGTAATGTAAAGGGGTTCATTAATGAAAGAGTACAACATATGGGGAACAGGACAGGGTCAGATAAACATGTTGATGGCAACAACTCAGGAACTGATATCACACATGGGATGGACACAGATCTCAAACAAGTAAATTACCAAGTTCCATCTGCTGAGGTACATCTGTCTAAGCAACATATTGTTTTCTCTAATGAACCACAACATACTGATCAAGTTAACCCTACTTATGACACATATCTGATGGAAAAGACTGATAGCAATATCACCTCTAATTCAACAAATATGAGTCATAAGGGGGGAGAAATTGATCAGGATGCTGAACATGATGATGCATCAAGTTCTTTGCGCACGGCTGAGTTTCTCAAATCAAATGATATGGTTGAAAAATAAGTTTATAATGAACTTTCAAACAGATTTTTACAACTTGAAAAACATTGTGTTTCACTTGAAATCTCAATGCAACAAAAGGAAGAAAGTCTTCAAACTAACCTACCATGTAAAAATCCGGAACTCCCTGAATTCCGTGAATTCGTATGATAAATGATTTGAAAGCTCAGCTAGAAGCAAAAAACTTAACGATAAAAAACCTGAAAAATTGTTTGGCTGAGATGCGTGACATGTGCAATGAAGTTAAGACTAAACATGACAATAAAGTGGCTGAATTACTTAATGAAAATGAGACTTTGAAAATTCATTGCAAAGACTGTAAAGCAAACAACCTCTTTGATTGCCAAAAATGATGAATTCAAAGCTCAACTTCAGGAAAAGGGTTTTGCAATTACAGCATTAAAAAACGAGTTAAGAAAATTAACATGAAATAGTGTGAATACTAAGTTTGCAGAACCATCAATCTTGGGGAAACCACCACTTAGAAACCAATCAATTGTTAGACAACCGACTGCGTTTAGATCTGAATGACCAAAATCCTCAAAACCACTGTTTGCCTCCCAAGTTGATTCGAAACAAGTTTTGTCAAAACCAGTCACTTCACAGTCTAAACCTAAGGAAAAGGAATATACGCTTGCAAAACATCATCATATGAGTGCCTCTAGTTCTTCTAGGATTAGTTCAAAGCGTGTGTCATTTGTGAAACCAAAGGAACATGTTAGACATAAAGACATTGTTCAGAATCAAAACCTAGCGGATGCTAAGAAAAACACACATGAAAAGACTAGGAATTTGCCTGTTTCTAAGAGTAGTTGCGTATCGATTAAAGCGATTAGCGTAGCAGATCACTCTAAGAATTCTAGATCTTTCTCTGAATCCAAACACTTTGTTTGCTCAACTTATTAGAAATGTGTTTTTAAGGCAAATCATGATAATTGTGTAACAAAATTCCTGAAGGAAGTGAATGCTCATGCTAAGGTTCAATCCTCTAAGTCTAGAAACAACAACAAGCCTGTAGAATCAAAGAGTTATATTAAGAAACCTGGTAGGCAGATTACTATAGGACAAAGGGTTTCTCTCAACAAGTCTTCCACTATGCATGAGAAACCAAACACTCCTAGATCTTGTCTTAGGTGGATACCGACAGGTAGAATTTTTAAGATTGATGGTCTTAGATGGATACCTATTAGAAAGATATTCACTAAGTGCAAAACCAAGTTTGACAATGAAGCCCCAAATGGTCTAGATGCTGAAATCACTAACCCATATAAATGCAAACAAACTCTTAATATCAGTGCAGGTAGTATTTACTTAAGTGCAGGTACATCGTTCACTCATATTAAGGAAAGACTCAGGGTTTAGGTACCGAAAAGATTGATATCTCATGAAGTAGGGGTTCAAGCAATTCAAGGTTGATGAACATCAATGACAATGACGTCTGTTCACATCAGTTCAGGCCTCGATCTTCATCGACAATGACGTTTGAACACATCAGTTCAAGCCTCATTCTTCATCGAGAATGACGTTTGAACACTGCAGTTCAAGCCTCGAGCCTCAATGTCAACAGAATTGCGTCTGCTGACAACTCTTCAGGCCCCGTTCATCAAAGAAAAGAGAAGTGTACACTTAAGTGCGCTTTATCTTCGGAAGAAGAGAAATCTTCTTGTTTATGACCATTCTCATCAACAAGCATCATGCTCTTCCCATGCTCATTCAATCATCAAGTGGATCAACGCACATTGGAGTATATTCTTATTCACTTGTTCTATCAAATATGGCAACCTCAAATGCAATTTTTGAAGGGGAGAAGTGTGAATAAACTACATGTTAGTCATCAAGTGGAGTCACTTACCATTGATGGTATTCTTATTCACTCGTTCAATCAAAAATGGCAGTCATATGCAATTTTTGAGGGGGAGAAGTGATGGTCCTATTTAACTACTCGACACAAGATATCTAAACTATAATAACCACGTTAACTACAACTAAACTATAATGATGAAGTAAACAACATAGTAACGATAGATTAGATGAGAGAAATGAGATGAAGAGAATAAGAGAAGGATGATCTTATATTCATACGATAGAGTAACAAAGATTCCACACACTATGAATAAAAACCAACAAGATAAATGAGCACCCAAGCACCCTATTTATAGGAATAAACTAGGGCAACATTTGCTTGGAGTGCTTCTAGAAGTATTATACTAAAATGGCCGGCCCATGGACTCCTAATGGACCATGCCTTTAAACACTAACTTAGAATCCATGTAGAGCAACATATTAACGATATGACTAAGACTTCTAATTACATAAAACGTGTTCCCAACAATCTCCCCCTAAGTCTTGGTTATCTTTGTTGCTTGACGTCATCTTTGCTTCTTTGGCTTTTGACGTCTTCATAATCTTTGATCTTTGTTCTTAATGAGACATGATATGGTATGGTACTGATCTGCCGTTCTCCAATGGTCTTTGCTTCTGGTGTCTTCACATCTTTTCCACCATGCTCATATGTCTTTTGACTTTTTTTCTTCAATTTGGTTCTCACATCTTCAATCTTTGATTTGTGAAAGGTTGTAATGCTTGAACTTTGACTTTTCTTTAACACTTTTGAACTTTTGTTATCTCTGAGTCTTTATGAGAACTTATCTTCAGGATATGAGCATGATGGAATCTTGATGGTGGTAGAACTCCAGGTATTCATGATTCGCTGCAAGTAAACAGTTAGCAATAAATCATCCGGCACTTACAGATTTGGACTTCGAGATCATCAACAGCATAGTGTGAAGACTTTCTCTAATCCAAAACCAGGCCGTTCTGAACTGGATACCCCCGAAAGAGCTTACATGGATACACCGAAGTGCACCCATGATTCAGTGAGTCGCTGGAGATCACCCCACGATTGTAGACCTTTTGGAGCAAACACTAAGCGTAACCCACAAGGAGTTACCGAAGTGACCTACTGTCAGGGCTGTTTGATGTTGACCCTGGCAGGATTTCCATTCAATCACTGAGAATCATAATTATGAATTCTCTCAAGAATGTTCTCGGCAGATTGCTAAGATCTGCGAAGGACTCTTCTCAATTTTACAACTGCTGCCCATGATGTAGAACAACAGTGTAATACTAAGTTTTCCTAAGAGATCTTTGATGAATCTCATGGCTCTAGACTCAATTAGTGCACATTTTTTTGGTTGACGGAGGCATGGAGCAGATTGCCTCCTTTTCAATATCAACACTTCTCGGAGTGAGAGGTCGATAGATGATGAAGGGTTCTCCGTGTGAAATGAAACAAGTGTCTTTTGAGAGACACCTGAGTGGCTAGAAGGTTAGTGCAGTGCGTCACTGGGTCCATGACGACTTCATTCTTCAATACCGGTGATGCCCATCAACCAGTAGATTATGTATTGAACCCGATGTTTGCCCTAAGGTTGATCAAATGGAGGGCTATTTCTTTTCACTCTTTTCTTTACTTTTCTTTTTCATTCTTCAACCCCTTATTTCTCCTTTCATTTCATTTCTCCTTTTTTTAATCATACCTAGGACTTTCTAGTTCTAAACTATTGGTATTGTCCTTGGGTAGATCCCTCCGGCTCTGGCGGATCATAGGACGGTTATTCCTAACCTTAGTCACCTTATAACTCTATGACTATCCTATTGATGCCATAAACCAAAACCTTTTGAAAATCTCTCAAAGTGTTTATGATTGTGAAAACATTATTTTTTAACACTTTGAGAGTTTTGTGATTTTCAGAAAGACTCCCCCTTAACATGTGCTCATATGTCTTTAATTGAAATTTGCACATGCCGGGAAGAGTTGGCACTTTTGAATTGATTGATTTTCAATGAACATGATCGTCGTGAGACACGCTTACATCACTAGTAGAACTAGCTTGAAATTATTACCCGTCCAGATCATATTCAAGGAAAATCACTCGAAATCGGTACATTCTACTCAGACACGTCCGTTGTGAGACACGTTTACATCACTAGATAAACTGGCTTGAAATTATTACCCGTCCGGGACATGTCTTTTCGACTACTGACATTTCCTATCGTCAATTCAAGGGTCAATTTCTGAGTCGAGAACTCATGAGATTTCAACTTTACATTACCATGTTTTAATCATATCTTTATTCTCCCCCTCAAAATAGCATACTCATGATAGTTTTGAAAAAAAAAAAAAAAATTTATGATTAAAATATGCTGTTTTTGAGTTTTGTGGGAAGAATTTCAAGAACTTTTGTATGAACAAAGATTAGTTTTCAAATACTCCCCCTTGACGAGGGAATACTTGTCCTTATGAGCAGAATTTTTGAAAAAACTTATAAAAAATTATGGTTTTATTCTACTCATAAGAAAGAAGCTTTCGCTCCTTTGATCAGGATTGAGGCACTGAAGCGTACCTCAGGGTCCTTTCTTTATAGGAACGGATTGTCTTTTATTTCTAACGATTAGTAATCCCTAAATATGACAAAAGTTATGAGCTTTAACGAATAACACGAAAATTTGATGATGTTTACGGAACTTACAACGAATGGAAAAATGAGTGAGTTTAACAACTAAAAACTTGAACAAAAAATTTGCGTAAACAACTAAACCAATCTTAACCACTACTTAGTAACGATTTAAACTACTCAATAACACAATCCTAACTATCCTTTGGCGTATGATACCACTTGATGGTCCTATTTAACTACTCGACACAAGATATCTAAACTATAATAACCACGTTAACTACAACTAAACTATAATGATGAAGTAAACAACATAGTAACGATAGAATAGATGAGAGAAATGAGATGAAGAGATTAAGAGAAGGATGATCTTATATTCATACGATAGAGTAACAAAGCTTCCGCACACTATGAATAAAAACCAACAAGATAAATGAGCACCCAAGCATCCTATTTATAGGAATAAACTAGGGCGACATTTTCTTGGAGTGCTTCTAGAAGTATTATACTAAAATGGCCGGCCCATGGACTCCTAATGGACCGAGCCTTTAAACACTAACTTAGAATCCATGTAGAGCAACATATTAACGATATGACTAAGACTTGTAATTACATAAAACGTGTTCCCAACAAGTAGGGTGAATAAACAAATTGCCAGTTATCAAGTGGATCTACTTTCCATTGATTGTATTCTTATTCACTCGTTCAATCAAAAATGGCAGTTGGCAGTCATATGCAATTTTTGAGGGGGAGAAGGGTGAATAAACTACATGTTGAGTGAGATTTGAGAAATGGTCATACGACTCTCTTTCAGCACCTAATGTTCCACTTATTCCTCAAGGTGTTGATAATGACTCTCATGATATTGAAGCTGCACGCTTGAATAATGATCCGTTCTTTGGTATTCCTTTCCCAAAACCAGGTTCTGAAGAATCTCCTTATTCACGGATTGTTGTTCCTTCCAATGTGCACTCTATAAATCAACCACAACAACATAAAGGAAAATTTCGGCTAAAACGTCAAAATGGCTAAGAGTTTGGACATAGAATGTCAAGTGATCACGTTGTTTATTTGGCATCCCATATTTGAGATTGAAGTGGGTTTCACGAAGGCTTCTACTTATTTCATCATCGAAACTTCATCTATCGATTGATGACTTGCTTGAATTTATAAAATTTATGATTGGGACTTCTCTGATGATTAAAGAGGTACACAATTGTATGATTACTTCTCTGGATAGTCGGTATTCTACAGAAGGAAATGTGTTATCATTTCGACTACATACGGGATAAATTGCTTACACTCGGGACTTAGTTGACTTTGGTGTAACAATTCTCATCTGCAATTTCCTGAAGGGAGAAAAGTGCATTTCCGAGTCTTAATTGATTTTGATGTTACGTTTTCGACTTCATTAACGGGATTGAGTGTGTACTTCGGTTTTTGAGCTTCATATAATGAGACTGATTGCATCACTTTAACTACTTGGGGGAGGTGGTCTCTGGATACTTTTGGTATGCATTACTTTAGACATCAGCGGGAAGAAATGTGAGAAGAATTATTCAAGTGTGAGATGATACACTGCTAATCTATTTGATGATCCCCCGATCGGAGTATCACGATGATTATTCTTAAAAGGAGCAGCAATATTTGATGTGGTTTGCTACGGATTCCGCTGTGGACTAAACTAATGTAAGCTTGGAAGAAAGCTTTGAAACTGCTCAAAAAGAAGATTTTCGGTTTGGGGGAAGCTATCAAAGCTTCACAATTGAGAAGGCTTAAGTTCAGACGATTTTTCAGGAGCCTCGAAAGCTTTGGTGGTGAAAGTTTAAGTAATGTTGACTACTGACTTCTACAAAGTCCAAGAACGATATCCTTATTTTGGTACTCATGTCAACATCTTCTTAAACTGAATAATATACTTTGTACATATCTTATACCAAAATGTAAATAGAAAATATAAAACCAAAATGTAAATAGAAAAATATAAAACCAAGAAAACCCATAAAAATCAAAAAATAGAAAATACCAAAAATAGTTTTTCAAGGCATGTATTCTGGTATCGATAACATTTACGGTCCTAGAAATGTCATTCAATAATGACACGGGTCTTTAAATGAAGCTCGAGCAGAAGTTCAAAAAGAGTTCAAAACATGCCTAAATGGCTTGCTATTACTTTAGATAGCAACCCACGTTTCAAAATGGGGAAAGCATGTCGCCAAAAAGACGGTTGTTCCTCCCACTGGGTGAAGTTCACCTGGGCATGGATTACTTTATATCCATGTTTTCCCGATTTGATGTACGTTTCAGTGCATCATTTCTTGTAAAGGAAGAGAAATCTTCTTTGTATGCAAATAATTTTCCTTCTATGATTCTTTTGAAAATTACACATGGTGGTAACATTTTGGTTGAAATTCCTTCAGACTTGGATTATGCATAAAATTTTTCACTCAATCAATGACTACAGCTCTTTAACTAGATTACGGGTCATTGATTGAGGGGGAGAGTGATTTCAAATTTTATATCATCAAACGGGTTTCTTGGTTATCTCATAATTGTTAGAAAAGGTTTTGTAGTTAATGGGGTATTAGTTGAAGAGGAACTTACTAAGCTTTATCTCAAATGGCCAAATGTGTTAGTTGTTAGAAAGATTAGGACATTATGTGCAATTTTCTTATAGTTTCCTAGCTTTATGTAACTATATGGCTCATTTGTGTCACTCTGGAATCCTCGTTTAATCCCCTAATTGTGTTTGATGTTCTTTAATACTCCATTGGCATTTGTATGATCTGAATGAATGAGTTTCAAATGTTGATTGAATTTTGTTAGTCGATAGCTGTTTAATTGTTGTTGACGTATTGCTTGTGCACTCAAAATATGCTTAGGTGTGTAGCTATCGTGCTAGAATCATGTCCCTAAGATCCTGAGTTGAATGTTGAAATATGAGTGAATTGCCATGTTCATGATTGCTGATTGCTCTTCATGCTAGATAGCGGTTTGATGTATTTCCTGACTATGGTTTGATTATGAGATGAATATGGTATTATGAGTCAGCAAGCTGCTATGTGGTAGCTGCTAATGAAAAGTGAATCTGTATGTACCTATATCTGTGTTGATATTCTTATGCAGATTCCATGGCCAATATGAATGTGCCTGTTCCCGCTCTAACCAATTGATCAGATGTTCAAACTCTATTGAATGGCTCTGAATTCACCACAACAACAACAACACCACCTTCACCACCACCACCACCTTCACTTCAACAAAGCTTTACTAATTCTGATCTCGCCTAGTGGGGGTCTACAATACTTGGGAAGTTTTTCTTGGTGGATGGATAATTGATGTTGACTAGTGACTCCCTTAGAGAAGCAGATGATCACATCGTCTGAGCAAAAAAGGTCAATATCACTTGTGTCATAACAGTAACTTTGTGCATAATAAGCAGTGAATCTCCCTCTTAGATTAAGGGGGAGCGTAGTAAGTTCCATCATCAGAATATATTAAATCTTACCACAGTTTCTCCCACATTTTTTTAACTTATTTAAATCAATTGGGATCACAAATCTCAAAAGGTTTGAAATTTTTGATCGGGGGAGAGAATGTGATTTAAATATGAAACCTGATAAAAATGTGATTCTTTGGACTTAAGTATAAGCTCTCCCATATGTGCTAAACTCTTTCGTATATCGATGCACATATTGAGGGGGAGCAAATGGTGTGTAATAGCAAAATGGATGTGGCATCTTGTGTGAGCACGACTCAGACTTCACCAATGAATTGACGAAACATAAACTGTCATTAATCGAAAGGATGCGTCCTGGCCGGGTAATAATTTCAAGCTGGTCTAACCAGTGATGTAAGCGTGTCTCGAAGAGGACGTATCTGAGTAGAGTGTACCATTTCGAGAAACTTTCTTTGAATTTGACCAGGCGGGGTAATAATTTCAAGCTAGTCCAACTAGTGATATAAGCGTGTCTCGATACGGTCATGTTCACTGAAAGTTGATCAATTCAAAAAGTGCAATCTCTACCCAACATGTGCAAATTTTAAATTAAAACATATGAGCACATGTTAAGAGGGAGCATTTGAAAATTATAAAACTCTCAAAGTGTTAGCAAAATTGTGTTTCATAATCATAAACACTTTGAGAGATTTTTCAAGGATTTGGTTAATGGCAACATAGGATAGTCATGAAGTTATAAGGTGACTAAGGTTAGGAAAACCGTCCTATGATCTGCCAGAGCTGGAGGGATCTACCCAGGGACAATACCGAATAGTTAGTATTAGAAAGTCCTTAGGTATGATTATGAAAAAAGGAGTAATATGAGAAAGGAGAAAGAAGGGGTTGAAGAATTAAAAAGAAATGAAATGAGAAGGGGTGAAAAGAAATAGCCCTCCAATCATCCAACCTTAGGGCAGCAACCGGGTTCAATTCATATGCTGCTGGTGGTTACTAAGGTAACATAAGTATTGAAGACAAGACGTCATGGACCCAGTGACGCACTGCACTAAACCTTCTAAACCACTCAAGTTCTCTTAAAAGGACTTGTTTCGTTCTCACGGGGAACCCTGCATAACCTATCAACTGCTCATTACAAGTTATGTTGATATTGAAACAGGAGACACCATTCCAGTCTCCGACAACCAAGAATGCACTTATTGAGTCTAGAGCCAAGAGATGCATCATAAGATCTCATAGGAACACATGTTACTTCTACACTGGTTGTTCAACATTAAGGACTCCAGTTGTACACTTATGAGTCCTACGCAGATCTTAGCTATCTGCCAGAACATTCATGAGGGTATTTACAAATGTAATTCTCAGTGATTGAATGGAAATTCCTGCCAGGGTGATGAAGCAAAAAGTGTACCGCTTTTAGGGGGTCATTTAAGCCCTAAATCGTATTTATTTGATCAAATATTGTCCTAAATCGTTCCTTTTGTCATTTTAGGTACTTTGGAGAAGAAATCTGGAAAAGGAAGCATTTTGGACGTTTTTTGAGCATAAAAGTGAAGAAAACGACAAAGTCTCAAAAATCTGCTGAAAAGTACCTGTGACGGCGTCAAGCCCCAGTGTGACGCCGTCAACCCTTGATAAGCCAGAGAGGATTTTGGAAGATTAAAGGGGGACGGCGTCAAGAAGGCCGTCAACCCTTGACGCGCCAGAGAGGATTTTGGAGGATTAAAAGGGGACGGCGTCAAGAAGGCCATCAAGAAACCCTAACCGCGGCGAGGTGACGGCGTCACGCTCTATAATGTGACGCCGTCAGATCTGTTTTCCTATATATACTTTCATAATTTTTAGTCATTAGTGTGCAACTTTGTGAGGAGAAACCCTAAGACGATTTTTCTGCCATTTTTAAGGGTTTTATACCCTTGGATCTCCCATGTTCAATTGAAGATAAGTAATCAATTAATCATTCAATATGTCTATGTGTTGTTTGATTATATCTTGTTCTTGTCTTTTATTTAACATGCTAGGCTAGATTTATCGTGTGTTTGCTTAGATCTAATGAAACCTAACTATTGATTATTGGTTGTTGGTGTGTTATTAATTGTATTGGATGATTGTTCATCGATGTTAGGCTTAAGAAAACTGGCTAACCTCCTATACGGTAACTTGCTTGAACGTCTTAAGAAACATGAACCAATGCGTACTAAGGTTTTTATGGTTGTATTTAATGCATGAGCGAATTCTAGTGATCCCATGTTAGGAGCTTCTTAGCCGGCTCGACATAGGAGTGAAGTAGGAGCTTGTAGAGTTGGGGAAGTACGTACACCACCCCACGATTGGTATTAAGGAATACACCCGTCATCCACGCAATTAATACACACTAATCAACCAGTAAAAGATAGTTAGGGAGTAAGGAAATCTAAGTAAACACATTTCTCTCCATATAAGTTCCACAACCTTTTTATTTTTAGTTATTTTATTTTATTTGCAATTGTAGTTATTTGGGTTAGTTGACTAGCAACTAATTCCGCCCACTCCTTCAAACCCGAGATTTTACTTGCTTTCATAAAATATAAAAAATACAAAAAGAATCTTCCCTCACCCTTAGACCTATTAGAGTAGTTTTTCAATCCTAACGACACTATTTCCCTAGAGAACGATCAATCCCCCGGTACTTGCCACTACACTATACTACATCGGTCAGGTACATTGCCTGGTGGGGATTGCAAGCCTCTTGAGATCCCTCGAGAGATAAAACCTGTTGTAAGGTCGCAAAACCTCGCATCAAGTTTTTGGCGCCGCTGCCGGGGAATAGTTATTGTTTAGGTTGAATTTTTATTTTATTAGGTCTACTCACTAGATTCCTTTCTAGTGAGATTTTTATTTTATTTTTCTAGGTTTTCGTTAGTCTATCTTTTTTCTTCGTTTCTTTGTTCGTAACCATTACCATCCGACATCATGGAAGGTGGTAATATCCTTGATCCCAACAACCCACCACCACGACAAAACCAAACTCGTATAGCACACACTTTAGGAGGATATTCCCTAATTTTGGATGATAACCCCCCTAATCCTAGAATCACTAGGAGCCGTAGCTCGATCAAAACTCTTGCCACACCCTATGCTGAACCCGAAAGGGAAATGCGTAAATTAAGGCAACACCACCAAGCGGCCGAACCATCCACGATCAATTTTGATGATGCCCTCTCCGAGGAAGAATCCAATCCTCACTCTACACCTCTTAGCCCTCAAACCAATCACGAGATGGAGGTTCCCGAAAACCCAATCCCTAAATCCCTCAAGGACTACTCTTCTCCCACCCCTCGCGGTTTTTCCAATGCTATTGTTTTTCCTAATGAACACACGAATGGGGTCTTGCGTGCAACGACATTTGGCTTGCCCAAAGTGTATGCAAGTTTCACGGATTGAAAAGTGATGATCCAATCCAACACATCAAAGACTTCCTGAAAATAGTGGATACCCTCCATACGGACGGAGCCACTAGAGATACCTCCCGGCTACGATTCTTTCCCTTCACCCTTTATGAGAAAGCCAAAGATTGGTATAAAAAACTCCCCTCCGAGTCCATCTTCACATGGGAACAGCTTATCTCAAAATTCTATGAGAAATTCTTTCCCATAGGAAGAACTTCAACGTTAAGAGACGAAATCTTCCGCTTCCATGTTGGACCAGCTGAACCCATTCACGAATCCTGGATCAGATTCAAAGATCTAATTAGACAAGTCCCTCATCATGGCATTGAACTCTGGCTTCTTGTCCAAATCTTTTATGACAGTGTCCCTAAAAGCGACCAATTTGGCATTAATAATTCGGTGAAAGGAAAAATAGCCAAACTAACCGCTGAGGAAGGATGGAATAGAATTGAGGAATACGCAAATGATCAAGATGATACTTGGGATGAACCCGATTCGATCATGAGCGTTTCCAAGATCATGAAAGAGCCTCCTTTTGCTAGCCGGTTGAGTAGATTGAATGATCTAGTATCTTATCTAGACAAGTCACAACCAACTAAACGGTTATCAAACCCATACTTGATCTGTGACCAATGCGGTGGCCCGCATGAAGTGGAGGAATGCGGGATGATACCACCACCGAACAAGTATGCTTGTCAAGCCACGACATCTTCGATGATCCTTCGCTCTTAACTTTCTACCAAAACAATGATTTTACCCCTTGGGGAAATCTTGTGAGAGAAGAGGGAGGAGGAGAATATCCTGACTACAAGGTTAGGAGCACTTTTGAGGATGATCTTGGGCATTTCACACTTGAAAAGAATCTGCAACTAAAAGGTCTTGACAACCTCATCAATAGCCAACAAAACGACCTGAGGGCCAAATTCGCAGAACTCGACGCCACTCTCGACGGCCTTGGCAAACCTCAAACAAATCAAAGAGATCCCTTACTCGCCATCACCACTCGTGCCGGAACAACTACTAAGGATCCACCTTACCCAGCTCAACAATCTAACGTCATGGAACCCGACACCCCTCATGAGGAGGAAGGTAATGTGAACGATGGAAATCCCGAGCAAACCCCTCCGGTAACTCCCTCTCCACCTACTCCAACCAAACAGCCCATTAAAGTCCCATACCCGTCCCGCCTCAAAAATCAAAAGGTCAAAAATGATAATAAAAGATTCTTGTCATATTTGAAGGATTCGGTCGTCACCATACCCCTTCTCGATGCATGTTACCATATGCCCAAATATAGTACATACTTTAAGAAGCTGCTAACCAACAGAAAAGGGCTCGAGGGTCTTGTAACCTTAGGAGAAGAATGTTCTGTGGTGACTCAACGAGGGCTGCCAAAGAAGGTGGACGATCCAGGTAGTTTCACCTTGCCCTGTTCAATAGGATCTCTTTCAGTCAAGAATGCTTTAGCCGACTTAGGAGCAAGTATCAATCTTATGCCGCATTCCATGTTCCTCAAATTAGGGTATTCTGGATTGAAACCAGCCCGTATGAACATCCAACTAGCCGATAGATCAGTCAAATACCCCTTAGGAATATGTGAGAATGTGCTGGTTAAGGTAGGGAAGTTCAAATTTCCAGTTGACTTCGTCATCTTAGAGATGGAAGAAGATTACCTAGTGCCCATCATTCTGGGGAGGCCATTCCTTGCAACTGCTCGCGCTGTTATTGATGTTCATGACGGCAAACTAACCTTATGAGTGGGGACCGATAGCTTAACCTTCGACATCAAGGACACAATGAATCTTTCTCTTGAAGCAGCTAATCGGCTGTATTTCATCAGAGAAATCAATGAACTATCCGACGAGATTGACAATTGTATAGATGAACAGGTGGAAGCTGGTTGGTTGCGAGATGAAGCTTTCTTACCCATCTTAGAGGAGGAGAAGACTATGGATGTGAACGCAGTCTCCTTCTATCCCAGACAAGAAATCGAACAGCTTGAGCTTCGTAAACCCGAGAACAAACTTAAACCTTCCATCATCGACCACCCACGTTAGAACTCAAGGAACTCCCAAACAACTTGGAATATGCTTTCTTCCAAGGAAAAGATCAACTTCCGGTAATCATAAACTCTTCTTTGAAAAGTGAACAAAAGGATAAACTCTTAGGAGTTTTAAAAAATTATAAAGGAGTTATAGCATGGAGTGTAGCCGACATCAAGGGGATTGACTCAACCTTTTGTACGCATAAAATCCTCATGGAGGAGGATTATAAACCTACCGTGCAACCTCAAAGGCGAGTAAACCCCAACATAAAGGAATCGTAAAAAAAGAAGTCGTTAAGCTCCTAGATGCGGGGCTAATTTACCCAATCTCAGACAGTCCATGGGTAAGTCCTGTACAGGTTGTACCAAAAAAGGGAGGAATGACGGTGGTTAAGAACGATAAGGATGAGTTAGTGCCTCAACGAACAGTAACTGGATGGCGTGTGTGCATCGATTATAGGAAGTTGAATGATGCAACCCGAAAGGATCATTTCCCTCTCCCATTTATCGACCAAATATTGGAAAGGTTAGCGGGGCATGAGTACTACTGCTTCCTAGATGGGTTCTCAGGGTATTTCCAAATCCCTATCGCTCCTGAGGCCCAAGAAAAGACTACGTTTACATGCCCTTATGGCACCTTCGCCTACAAGCGAATGCCCTTCGGACTATGTAACGCCCCCGCCACTTTCCAGCGCTACATGACAGCAATCTTCCATGAGTTAATGGAAGACATCATGGAGGTCTTCATGGATGATTTTTCGGTCTTTGGAAACTCTTTTGATCGCTGTCTTGCTAACCTTGAGAAAATGCTCAAACGTTGTGAGGAGACTAACTTGGTACTAAACTGGGAAAAGTGCCACTTTATGGTAAAAGAAGGGATTGTGCTAGGGCACAAAATTTCAGGAAGTGGAATTGAAGTAGACCGGGAAAAAATTGAAGCTATATCCAAACTTCCCTATCCAACAACTGTCAAGGCAATCCGTAGCTTTTTGGGTCATGCTGGCTTCTATAGGAGATTCATTAAAGATTTCTCAAAGGTAGCTAGACCAATGACTCAGTTGCTCGTGAAGGATGCCCCGTTCGACTTCTCTCAAGAGTGCAAGGATGCATTCGATCGATTGAAGCAGGAACTTACCCAAGCTCCAATTATGGTCACCCCTAACTGGGAGTTACCCTTTGAAATCATGTGCGATGCTAGCGATTATGCTATTGGAGCAGTATTAGGCCAAAGGCTTAACAAACACTTTCAGCCAATATACTACGCTAGCAAAACCATGAATCCTGCTCAAGAAAACTACACTACCACTGAAAAGGAATTACTAGCCGTGGTATTTGCTTTTGATAAGTTTCGCCAGTATCTTGTCCTTTCTAAAACGGTTGTTTTTACGGACCATTCAGCTATTCGATATCTTTTCACTAAACAGGATGCTAAACCGCGGTTACTTCGTTGGATCTTACTATTGCAGGAGTTCGATGTAGAGATTCGTGATAAGAAAGGAGCAGAGAATCTTGCGGCTGATCATCTCTCTCGTCTCGAAAACCCCAGCCTCGCTGAATCTGACAAGAATGAGATTCGGGAGTCATTTCCTGAAGAGCAACTCATGTCAATAAATGATTCTGAACCATGGTATGCGGATTATGCTAACTACCTTGCAAGTAGAGTCATTCCTGAGCATATGAGCAGGCATGAAAAAAAGAGGTTCTTCAATCAATTAAAGTACTACTTTTGGGATGAACCTTTCTTATTCTGAAGATGTCCGGATCATGTAATCAGGCGTTGTGTTTCGGAAAAGGAGGCTATCAGAATTATGAAAGAGTGTCATGCAGGTCCATCTGGAGGGCATCACGGAATGAACACTACTGCACGAAAGGTCTTCGACGCGGGATTCTATTGGCCTACAATATTTCGTGATGTGAAGGGAATGATACAGACTTGTGACGCGTGTCAAAGAGCTGGGAATATCTCTAGAAGGGATGAAGCCCCGCAGAATTATATACAAGTTTGCGAGGTTTTCGATGTTTGAGGAATTGATTTCTTGGGACCCTTCCCATCTTCAGGAGGGAATGAATACATCTTAGTGGCCATTGATTATGTTTCGAAATGGGTGGAAGCACAAGCCCTTAGGACTAACGACGCTAGGGTAGTTATTCATTTCTTAAAAAAATTGTTCGCTAGGTTCGGAATTCCGAAAGCTCTTATTAGTGACAGGGGAACCCATTTTTGCAATTCGCAAATGGAGAAAGTTATGAAAAGATATGGAGTCTCTCACCGATTCTCCACCGCTTACCATCCTCAAACCAACGGTCAAGTCGAAAACACTAATAGAGCCATAAAGAGAATATTAGAGAAAACGGTCAATCAAAACAGAAAAGATTGGTCTTTTAAGCTCGATGAAGCTTGTGGGCATTTGAACCGCTTATAAGACACCAATCGGGACAACCCCGTTCCGTATGGTATATGGCAAGGCATGCCACCTTCCAGTAGAACTGGAACACAAGGCATATTGGGCACTTAAGGCTTGTAATTTGGATTATACGGTTGCGGGAACAAATAGATTCTTACAGCTCCAAGAGCTCGATGAATTGAGATTAGAGGCTTATGAATCTTCCATTACATACAAAGAAAGGGCAAAAAGATGGCATGACCAACGGATTAAGAGACCCAAGGAGTTTTCAGAAGGAGACAAGGTCTTATTATATAATTCTCGCTTAAGGCTATTTCCTGGAAAACTTAAATCTAGATGGTATGGACCTTTTACCGTAAGGAGCTCCTCTAAAACCGGGAAACCGTTGTGTTGATTGACGACGAGGATAAGAGATTCACTGTGAATATACAACGAGTCAAGCATTATCAAGAGAATGGTAATGAAATGATCAATGAGGAAGACATAACTTTTGATGAAGAAGTCACGTAATGTACGGTGACTTTGAGTCTAGCTACAAGACTCGTTAATAAAGAAAAGCGCTTCTTGGGAGGCAACCCAAGCTTTATTTGCTTTGTGTGTTTATTTATTTGTTTGTTTGATTTTATTTGCTTCCGTATGTATGTTTAATTTTTTATTATTATTGATTCATGTTCGAAACTAAATTGTGAAAATTCTTTATCTTGTTTTTAACTTCGTCTTAACTACATATAAAGGTATTTTGCAAAAGTTAAGTGTAAGGGAAATCCAAATCGGTTTATTAGAACAAATGAACATGAATCGTAACAATATTAAATTAACATACATATTAGTAATTGTTTGAGTCGAATGCTTGTATCGAGTCGTAATGATATTTTGCAGGAATTCCAGGAAGTAAGGTATAGGTTTTTCCAGAAATTTTCCGGAAACTTAACATGAGAATTCTGTCAGATCATTTCTCGGACCCACTGGCGTCAGGTTTTAATTTTCTAAAATTTTTGAAAGTTTTGTTTTTCTACCGGAATCATAAAAAGTTTTTATTAAATCTCTAACTTATAAACTCCAGGAATCTGCAAAATAATCATTCCACAAGCATTATATCCTTATACAGATTTATCCCGCCGATGTTATGCAGGTTTTCGTGTTTGTTTTCTCAGGATTAACAGGTTATTTTGGACAAGGAGATGTATGTGGAATCAAGCTTTTGGCGATGCTTTAGTCTTCGAGCTTCTACATTCTCTTGGAAGAAGATATAACCATGTTACCCCTTTATCCACCGAGCGAATCAGGGGAGTATTTGATTTCATTCTTTTACCTTATTTACTTTTACATCTTGTTATTTGAACATTGGGGACAATGTTCATCTTAAGTGTAAGGGGGGTAAAGTACGATACTTTAGAGAATGCTATTACGCTTGATTTTTCGTTTGCTTGATGGTAGATGTGTAATAAAACTGAGAGAAATACCTGTTAAGGCAATTTTAGTGCCAAATTTAAAATTTTTTACAACATATAGGAGTGAAACTTTGGTCTTAATGAGCATCTCACGGATAGGAGTTATATGACTAGCACAAAACCGTACCACTAAAAAAATTTCCACCCCCAAATATGTGAGGTTCGCCCCTAGAATTGGTAGGAAAAGCATTTATGCTATGATGTGTGTACCGGTAGCACTTAGATTCTAGAACTTGCGTTAGGACCATTCCAAGGCCACAAGTGAGACTACATTCGTGTAGTTAGATTTACTACATGATAAGAGGCATTAGGATTAACCTATTGTTTTACACCTGTGTTTTTGTTATAATTACATTGGCTACATTGGTCAAGTAATTCTCCCACACCCTTTGCGTTGTACTCATTTTTAGTACACAATACCCCTAGTACACCCCTCAGAGCCTATCTTTTCGTTTCTAACTTTAAGCATTTTACTTAAAGTAAGAATTTGTTTACACCCCACTTAAATGTACACCCAAATCGCCTTAGCCTACCTTGTATGCACTCATTTTTAGTGAATTATTGTGACAACATTTGTTTATACCCTTTGTTAATTATCTAATTGATTACATGGTTGCTAAGTCAAGTCATATCCTTGTACATATTGTTTTGGGACGATTGGGACTCATGGGTAAAGTACTAGTGTAATGGAGTAATGGGGAAGAACAACATTATTACCCCCATATGTGCTAAATATTTTAAAAGTACTCCAAGTGTTTCGATTATCTTAATTCGAGTCATTAGAATAGTTAATTGTAAAGTTATGTAAAAGTTCAAGTGTAAGGGGGATACAACCCCCCTATGATGTATTATTTTGGATGGTAGGGCAAGAGTGTATGCAAAAAAAAACATACGGACTACCATCCCGTTTCATTTTATGTTTATTTTATCTTTTTGTTATTTATTTTTTCATTAGCTTAAGTCGAGTCTAGTCTTGGCTTAGCAACGCCATATTGTACATGTAATTAATCAAGATCTTTAACTCGCCACCAGTAAAATATCCTTTATCCAACAAAACCGTGTTTATCATATCCCTACACCTAACGTTATAACCCGTTTAAAAGCCCTCTTTGATAGTTTATCTTAGGTGCTTACGCCTAGTGGAGGAGGTTTTTGATCCTTTCCCAAGCCTATGGTAATCTATTTGCTATGACAGGTAGTGAGAGATATTATTCATTTTCATTTATAAGATATACTTCTATGACACCTGAGAGATGTGAGTATCTAAACACTACTTGTGAGGTGCTAGTCTGTAATCTCCGTGCTCATTATGATTAAAGTGGAACGACTATTTGTTGTAATTACTTTTATATTAGCGTTAAATGACCCCTAACTTGTATTTTGATTAGAATAAAAGCGCATTTGCTTGAGGACAAGCAAATCTCAAGTGTACGGGTATTTGATGAAGCGAAAAGTGTACCGCTTTTAGGGGGTCATTTAAGCCCTAAATCGTATTTATTTGATCAAATATTGCCCTAAATCGTTCCTTTTGTCATTTTAGGTACTTTGGAGAAGAAATCTGGAAAAGGAAGCATTTTGGACGTTTTTGGAGCATAAAATGAAGAAAACGACAAAGTCTCAAAAATCTGCTGAAAAGTACCTGTGACAGCGTCAAGCCCCAGTGTGACGCCGTCAACCCTTGATAAGCCAGAGAGGATTTTGGAAGATTAAAGGGGGACGGCGTCAAGAAGGCCGTCAACCCTTGACGCGCCAGAGAGGATTTTGGAGGATTAAAAGGGGACGGCGTCAAGAAGGCCATCAAGAAACCCTAACCGCGGCGAGGTGACGGCGTTAGCTCTATAACGTGACGCCGTCAGATCTGTTTTCCTATATATACTTTCATAATTTTTAGTCATTAGTGTGCAACTTTGTGAGGAGAAACCCTAAGACGATTTTTCTGCCATTTTTAAGGGTTTTATACCCTTGGATCTCCCATTTTCAATTGAAGATAAGTAATCAATTAATCATTCAATATGTCTATGTGTTGTTTGATTATATCTTGTTCTTGTCTTTTATTTAACATGCTAGGCTAGATTTATCGTGTGTTTGCTTAGATCTAATGAAACCTAACTATTGATTATTGGTTGTTGGTGTGTTATTAATTGTATTGGATGATTGTTCATCGATGTTAGGCTTAAGAAAACTGGCTAACCTCCTATACGGTAACTTGCTTGAACGTCTTAAGAAACATGAACCAATGCGTACTAAGGTTTTTATGGTTGTATTTAATGCATGAGCGAATTCTAGTGATCCCATGTTAGGAGCTTCTTAGCTGGCTCGACATAGGAGTGAAGTAGGAGCTTGTAGAGTTGGGGAAGTACGTACGCCACCCCACGATTGGTATTAAGGAATACACCCGTCATCCACGCAATTAATACACACTAATCAACCGGTAAAAGATAGTTAGGGAGTAAGGAAATCTAAGTAAACACATTTCTCTCCATATAAGTTCCACAACCTTTTTATTTTCAGTTATTTTATTTTATTTGCAATTGTAGTTATTTGGGTTAGTTGACTAGCAACTAATTCCGCCCACTCCTTCAAACCCGAGATTTTACTTGCTTTCATAAAATATAAAAAATACAAAAAGAATCTTCCCTCACCCTTAGACCTATTAGAGTAGTTTTTCAATCCTAACGACACTATTCCCCTAGAGAACGATCAATCCCCCGGTACTTGCCACTACACTATACTACATCGGTCAGGTACACTTCCTGGTGGGGATTGCAAGCCTCTTGAGATCCCTCGAGAGGTAAAACCTGTTGTAAGGTCGCAAAACCACGCATCACAGGGTCAACATCAAACAGCCCTGAAAGCAGGTCACTTCGCTAATTCCTTGTGGATTACGCTTAGAGGTCGTGGCGGTTTCAAAAGGTCTACAGTCGTGGAGTGAACTCCAGCGACTCACCTAATCGTTGATGTACTTTGGTAGATCTTGTAAACCCTTTTGGGGGTTTCCGATTCAGGAACGGCCTTGGTAAGGATTAGAGAAAGTTGTCACACTATGCTGTTAACAATCTCGAAATCCAAACCTATAAGTGTCGGGCGTTTTATTGCTAACTGTTGTATGCAGGAATACCTGGCGATTGCAGCTGATTGTCGAAATGATGTCGATCCATCATTCCATGCTCACACTTCATCATCATAATCAAAGTAATCATGATATCTAAAAGACCTTCAACACTGCTTCCGCAACTCTGACGCTGAAAATCATGATCCAGAAAAGTGTGAGCATGTCTACTCAAAGATCACAATATCACATGGAGACGATACTGCAAAAGGATGACTTGAAGAAGTATGTTGGATGATAACCTCAAAGAATCCTCAAAGAGCATCCAAGACAAAAGATAAGTCATCAAAAGTTTGCTGCTGAACGCACAAACATCAAAGACTTTGAAGAATCAAGAACTACGAGCTAAGAAGACAAACACACATGATAGAATGCTAGAAGCCAAAATATTATTTCCGGTGTGACCTCCCTTAGGGGGAGATTGTTAGGAATATAAATATTCATGTGAAGACTCGGTCACCTCGAGTATCTGATGACATCAAATAAGTACATATTATTAGCATCATTATCCCGTTTATATTTCTCATTTTATACTATTATGTGTGAGATTTGGTACTTAATCATTTACTTTTGTAAATCTCAGTAATATCGGAGCAATTGGAGAAAGTTATGGAAAAAGATGTGTTTTGGAGCAACAACGAAGATATTGAAGAATGCCTACTGATCAGACACTCAATACGGCGTATCAACTCTAATTAGATACGCCGTATCCATATACTTAGAAGAGTTCAAGACCTTGCCTGACTTTGATGCATACGGCGTATCCATCTTTGGGAATACGCCGTATATGAAACTTGGTCGATTTGAAGAATACGGCGTATCGGATTCTATGAATACGCCGTATAGAAGCCCTAGATATTTGAAGACCAAGACGGGATTACATCGAATGCGGCGCATCCTATCCTTGAGATACGTCGTATATGAGCCTTAACCGATAAATCAAGTGAAGAATCGAAGCCAAATGAAGAAATAATGTTTACGTAACAACTTTAGAAGATGCTTCACTGTTTTGGTCATAAAATCTTCATCCGGACTCCGTTTTAGTTGATTCAAGCGGCCACGCGAAGAGAAAAAGAAAATCTATTTGATTCTGAAGGAGATGCGGCGCATAGGATTTCTAGATGCGCCGTATCGGGGTCGTAACAGCAGACTGCATATTTTTGGTAAACTTGGAGGCTACTCTTCCTTACCCCTATAAATACCACAGCCATATGGACGATTTTATTATCACCAGAGGGACCATTATCAGTGGGAAACAGCCCCAAATCGTCCCCAACACCTTCTCCATCCACCATTGAAGATCGATGAAGAACATCTCCATAATTTACTTTGTTTAATCATTTGGTTAGCGTGTAGTTTTCATTATGATTTCTATCTTTTATGTTATGATTCAAACATTGTGTATTGTAACTGAGATTATGGACTAACACCCTTAGGTGTTAGCCAAGTTTATGAAGTCTATTTAGTTTATTTGTGTTCTTGATTACGTGTTTGCTTTGTTATTGGATTGGGTGCTTATCGTTAAAAACTCGTTTATTGCTTGTCACTAGTAGAAGTCTATGTAACTAGATTATGATCTTATTGGTTTAATTGGTGTAATTTAACTATCTGAAACTGTGGTTACTTTAATTGAATCATAAGTGTTGTAATCCGAATCCTATATAGACGGGCTTAGATGGAACACATCGGAACCGTGCCTTATGCCACTATTAGGACTAGTAGCGCGTAATGCCAAACTAGGTTAGATGGTGATTATGCAATTAGTTAGTATTGATGCTAGATAGGTCACTATGATCTTGGCCAATTTCCCGCTCCGTATAGCAAGTTATTAAATCATGACAGGGTTTAGTAATTGGATCTTCGCCTTAACTTTTAAATGAAGTAAAACAAGTAGACATTAGCACATATATAACTATAAGATGGATTAGACTTGGCTAGCATGTTCTTCTATCATTGAATTCACCTTACTTTAATTTGCTTTTAATTAGTTTAATATTTATTTTCTCGTATTTAGTTTAATTAAACACACAAAATCGTGATAGCCTCTCAGGCTAAAACCCCTTTTTTATTAGTTGCTTTATAGTTAGATTAGATTACGTCACTCCTAGTGAACGATCCTTGCTTACCTAGAAACTATCTACATTGATCGGGTACACTGCTCGTGAGTGTTTAGAGTCTATAGGTTAGTTCGACAATAAATAAATTTAAAACTTGGTAGTTTATTATAGACCTAAAAAAACACATCAAGTTTTTGGCGCCGTTGCCGGAGAGTGATTGTTTAATTTGATTTATTGGTATTTTAGTTTTTATTTGTTTTCGTTAGTTTCTGTGTGTTTTTGTCATTCTGTGTTTCTGTCTCAGAAAGGCAATACGACGTATTCTTGTCTATGAATACGGCGCATCTGTCTGATTTCAATACGGCGTATTCTTGTCTGTAAATACGACGCATTGACGTTCTGCGACAATTTTTTTTAGTTTGTGTGATTTTTTTTAGTATTATATAATTTGAAAAATCTGTTACAGAAAGCTAATACGGCGTATCCATTGTCTGTTGGATACGGCGTATTATCTTGTGTCGATACGGCGTATCCATTGTCTGTTGGATACGGCGCATCGATTTTCTGTGACACCAAAAATATATGTATATATTTTTTATTTTATTTTTATTAAATTTTTATTAGTTTAGTTTTTATTTTTGTTTAGGTTACTGCTGTTCTTGGTTGTTTATCTTTCAGGTAATAATGATGATGGACAATCCGGACATAACTATGGAAGAATATCTTAGGCTTAACAAAGAAAGATCCTTGTGCAATAAAAAGGTTTACGATTGGGAAAGAGCAAGATATGGTGCACAAGTCATCAATGATAAAGAACCCACGATGGAAGAGTACTTATTATCAAAGCAGGAAAAATCAGGGAAAGAAAGAAACAAATTGCCATTTCGACACACTTGGACTTTATCCAATGATGATGATGAAGAAGAATCATACAATTTTGGTGCAATTAGGTTTCCGGCAATAGTTATTGATGATGTTATTTCTCCGGAAGTTGCCCAAGATGAAGAAGAGTCACAAGTGTTTGATTTGAATGAAAATCCGGAAATTGTTTACAAAGAAGCTTATTCATCCGAAAGTGCTTATGATGAAAATGAAGATGAATATGGAACAATGGTGTATGGTGCTATTACTTGTGATTTTTCACCCGAGTTGGAAAATATATTCTCATCATATCAAAAACACCATGATGATATTCCATCGGATGAAGATAATGAGTATTCTCATACTGAAAGTTTTGATTGTATTGTGTACGATGCCATACCGCAATTGCCACAAAAAAATGAAATATTCATGCGTGGAACAAATGAGCCAGATTATGACCCCACAAAGGATTTTGAAGAAATGTGGGATGACTTATTTGAGGCGGCTATTCGGGAAAAGGATGAAATTACAAGACTACTAGTTGAAGATGGAGACTCACAAGATGAATTGGAGTCACTTACAACAAAAAGTGGTACTAATTTATTTAATATTATTAATCCCGTTACTAATAATCTTGCTAGTTTTCCTAAACAGGTTTCAAAACGAAAGAATGATGAGGTGAAATTTACTACACCAACTAATGATGAATATAAAGCACCTGTTATCAACCCATTTTTGGTGGAGCTCGAGAAAGAATTCAAGGATGAGCTGATGGACACGACCATGATTGAAGAGGATGATTTCAATCCTATGAAGGATATAGAGGAACCCGAACTTTTACTCGCCAAAGACCCTTTCTCATCTTTTATGGAAGTCAAGGGACACCTTACTACCAATAAAACAAACGAAGAAGAAGGGAGATTCATTGATCCTCAACATACTACTCTCTCATATGTAATGTTCATGTCATCCAATTTAACAACCAAACCGGGTAAGGTAATGAACGAAGTACACATATTGCCAAGGTATTATCTTTACATATTCTATCCATCTCTAGTAGCAAATTTACACCGTTATGGTGCTTATTGCTACTATCACCCGCACTTGACCGCAAGTGGGGGGAAAAACACCCTATTGCCAGGTAAATAAGGGTGGAGTCAGGCTCGTGACTCTAACAAAAACAAGCGCTTCTTGGGAGGCAACCCATGCTTGTCTTTTATTTTATTTTTAGTTTATTTTTATTTTCGTATTTCTGTCAGTTGGTCAATACGGCGCATGCACTTTTAGTGGATGCGGCGTATTAGTTACAGGAAGTTGATGCGGCGTATCCAATATTCCATGGATACGGCGCATCGACACTCTGACCTGTAATTTTTTCATATTTTTATTTTCCTAACCAATGATTAACGAGATGCTCTCGAGATTCTTTTTCTGTGGTCTCTATATTTTTACAGGTCTGGACAATTGAAGAGGTTGATGGACTCCCGCATTATATACGCTCGCACGTTTACATTGGAAGATCATACCGAGCAAATCTCAGGGGAGTTCTCGTTCTAATTCTTTCTATCTCTTGTTTTTAATTTTAAATACAAACAACGAGGACGTTGTTTAACTTAAGTGGGGGGATGGAGAATTAGAACATTACTTGTCCTAAATTTTCAAAAATATGCTTGAATCTATGCTTAATTATCAAAATTTAATTTTTTTTAGCATGTTTTTGTTTAATCTAAGTTGCATAGCTGCACACATAATTTTATTTTCAAAAATTGTGAACTTATCAAAATTCACAAATCTATGAGTGTGCCGGTGACTTGTAAACTTTAGAACTTGGCTTGTATACTATTCGAGAACACCATAATATAATTGGAGTGACTTGTCTAACTTGGTAAATTTCTTGGATTTCACCCAAAAAGCCTATTATATGTTTTGTGTTATTAACTAACTACACTGGTTAGTTAACCCCCATATGAACCCTTTGTTTACTCTCATTTTTAGAGTAAGATACCCCTAGAAAAACCCTCAGAGCCATTCCTTTCGTTTCTTACACCAATGTTTAAAATGTTTCGTTACACCCTTACACCTTAGCCTACCCTGTAGATTAAAGTCCGTGGTTAGTTACTTTAGGCAAAGTGTGTTTCCTTACAATTAACTGTGTTCGCGTGCGTAATTCATTATCTATGGTTAAGGTCGGGAAATTGCACAATGCAATTGGAGTGAAAGTAGATATTGTATAATTTGAGTCTTGTTATTTTTCGTGTGTTTACTACTTTCACTATTACTGTTATTTCTGAAGTCATGAAAAGTATGGAAAAATTATCCAGAGTTATCGTTATAGTGATGTGGTGAAATTTTACACATCTATGTTTATGTTTGTAGTAAAAAAAAAAAAAAAAAAAAAAAAAAAAAATGAGAAAAGAAAAAGTTAGATGTTTGTTTTAACCAACTTATGTAAAGTTTTGTATTAAGTGGTCGATATCACCACTATTTGTTGTATATTATATTTATGGATTGAATGGGAGTTGGCCGTTATGGAACGCCAACTAAGGTTTATTCTTTGATTGAGATTTTATTGAGTCTAATTCGTGTCTACCCAAAGCGTGTGTTTCAAGTGTTAAAGCGTGAGTTATTCAATGATATGAGTCTTATTCATGGGATGGTTGGGAAAGTAATTTACCACACTTAGGATTTTAATCTATTTGTTTTGTTTATTTTTCATTTTACACCAATTTGTATCCCAAATATTATCCATACCCTATATTATTCTTTATCCAAACCTTTGATTTATTGAGATTAGAGATTTGAGCAATCTTAAGTATCGTAGTCGTGGATTCGGCTATGTATTTATGATTTTGTCGCCCTTTTTGATATAATATTATTGGTAAAGATTACTTGGTCCTATCTTTAGCCTATTCGAGTTAAGGATTTGAGCAATTGCAAGTATCGTGTTCGTGGATTCGATCATGTATTTGTGATTTTGTCGCCTTTTCTGGAATTTGAGATCGATAGAGATTAAGAAGAATGATTAACCCTTAACCAACAAACCCTTTTTACCGCTTTAGACTTGTTATTCCTTGGCTTTAGTGGGGGAGATGCGTATACTTGCCAAGCTTATGATAGAATATTCGTCACGACTGGACAGTTAAACGATTAGATTTGCTTTTATCGAAATATTTTATTTTGTTTCTAATTCGTTAAGTGTTTGGTTGTGCAATTATGATAAAACGAATAAATGCTTAATTGTAAAAATACATCCTATTTAGGATACATTTTCATAAGTTTAAATCTAAGGTTTACATGAGGACAAGTAAAATTCAAGTGGGGGGATATTTGATGACATCAAATAAGTACATATTATTAGCATCATTATCCCGTTTATATTTCTCATTTTATACTATTATGTGTGAGATTTGGTACTTAATCATTTACTTTTGTAAATCTCAGTAATATCGGAGCAATTGGAGAAAGTTATGGAAAAAGATGTGTTTTGGAGCAAAAACGAAGATATTGAAGAATGCCTACTGATCAGACACTCAATACGGCGTATCAACTCTAATTAGATACGCCGTATCCATATACTTAGAAGAGTTCAAGACCTTGCCTGACTTTGATGCATACGGCGTATCCATCTTTGGGAATACGCCGTATATGAAACTTGGTCGATTTGAAGAATACGGCGTATCGGATTCTATGAATACGCCGTATAGAAGCCCTAGATATTTGAAGACCAAGACGGGATTACATCGAATGCGGCGCATCCTATCCTTGAGATACGTCGTATATGAGCCTTAACCGATAAATCAAGTGAAGAATCGAAGCCAAATGAAGAAATAATGTTTACGTAACTTTAGAAGATGCTTCACTGTTTTGGTCATAAAATCTTCATCCGGACTCCGTTTTAGTTGATTCAAGCGGCCACGCGAAGAGAAAAAGAAAATCTATCTGATTCTGAAGGAGATGCGGCGCATAGGATTTCTAGATGCGCCGTATCGGGGTCGTAACAGCAGACTGCATATTTTTGGTAAACTTGGAGGCTACTCTTCCTTACCCCTATAAATACCACAGCCATATGGACGATTTTATTATCACCAGAGGGACCATTATCAGTGGGAAACAGCCCCAAATCGTCCCCAACACCTTCTCCATCCACCATTGAAGATCGATGAAGAACATCTCCATAATTTACTTTGTTTAATCATTCGGTTAGCGTGTAGTTTTCATTATGATTTCTATCTTTTATGCTATGATTCAAACATTGTGTATTGTTACTGAGATTATGGGCTAACACCCTTAGGTGTTAGCCAAGTTTATGAAGTCTATTTAGTTTATTTGTGTTCTTGATTACGTGTTTGCTTTGTTATTGGATTGGGTGCTTATCGTTAAAAACTCGTTTATTGCTTGTCACTAGTAGAAGTCTATGTAACTAGATTATGATCTTATTGGTTTAATTGGTGTAATTTAACTATCTGAAACTGTGGTTACTTTAATTGAATCATAAGTGTTGTAATCCGAATCCTATATAGATGGGCTTAGATGGAACACATCGGAACCGTGCCTTATGCCACTATTAGGACTAGTAGCGCGTAATGCCAAACTAGGTTAGATGGTGATTATGCAATTAGTTAGTATTGATGCTAGATAGGTCACTATGATCTTGGCCAATTTCCCGCTCCGTATAGCAAGTTATTAAATCGTGACAGGGTTTAGTAATTGGATCTTCGCCTTAACTTTTGAATGAAGTAAAACAAGTAGACATTAGCACATATATAACTATAAGATGGATTAGACTTGGCTAGCATGTTCTTCTATCATTGAATTCACCTTACTTTAATTTGCTTTTAATTAGTTTAATATTTATTTTCTCGTATTTAGTTTAATTAAACACACAAAATCGTGATAGCCTCTCAGGCTAAAACCCCTTTTTTATTAGTTGCTTTATAGTTAGATTAGATTACGTCACTCCTAGTGAACGACCCTTGCTTACCTAGAAACTATCTACATTGATCGGGTACACTGCTCGTGAGTGTTTAGAGTCTATAGGTTAGTTCGGCAATAAATAAATTTAAAACTTGGTAGTTTATTATAGACCTAAAAAAACACATCAGTATCTGTTAGCATTAACTAGCTCATAGAACTATTAGTATTATTATTATTATTATTAACTTAGTTACCATTAGTATTTGTGGAGTGGGTTGGGTCTTTATCCACTGTCAGCTCACTCTATAGCCCACTCGGGGCACATATGTTAGTAAGTATAAATACCCCTCTCCACTTAGGGATAGGGTTGGAACTCCTTCACATTTAACCTAATACAACTTCCATTTCTCTCTCTAAGTTCCCATTTCTCCTCTTTCTCTCTCTAGACTTTCGGCCAAATCTCAAGTATATGTGTGTTATATGTTATTGAATATGCTATAAATGGAGAAGAAAAACAAAGGGAGATGATACCTTGCTAATGAGACCAGAGAAAGAAAGAACGAGAACCCTCGAATCACAATCCTAACCCACTATTTAAATACCACAGCAACAATTCTTGCACACCATGAATTCACACCAACAACAACAATTTTAATACTTGGACTATGAGAGGAACAAATAGCAGCAATTATGTGTGTTTATTTATTTTTTATTTTTTTTGTGAGTCGTATGAATGGAGATAGGGGAAAAAACACATGATACAAACGAAATAGGGTTGGAGCGTGTATAGCAATATGGAAGGTTTTAATTACATTCAATAGCCTTGTTTGTGTTTGAATAAGGGGCGATATCATAGGGCTGAAATCATGGGATTCTTATTTATTTGTTATAGTCAAAACGTGTGGAAAGGGGCCAAGAAAACGTGTGAGGTGATTGAGGGGTTTTAGGAAAGTTTTATTTTGTACACATTAATTTATTTTAGGATTAGACTTTAGGTTAGTTTAATTATAATCTTAAATATAATAGATCACATGTAGTTTAAGGTTTAATTTAGAATATCACAAAGTTTAGGGAAATTTCAAAATTATACGTATTTTTATGTTTTCGAATTTTAGGGTTTTACACATCTTATACAGCTAAGCATTTAAACGTGTGACAAGTTTTCCTACTAGCGGCTCGACCTCTTATCTGTGTCTATTTTCTATCTGTGTACGCGTTTGCCATTTGCTTATTCGTTCCCATAGTTTTATTTACTGTTTTATCTAATCTACACAATTGTGCCAGTCTCTCAGGCTGAAAAACCCCCTTGCGTTAGATTAGGGCATTAGAACTAACCTAGGATTAAAATACTGATAGATATCTAGGTGTTAACATTCCACTCTTAGTGTTCGACACTCTACTTACCAACTAGCTATATTGATCGGGTACACTGCTCGTTAGTGTGTGTTCTAGGATAAGTGGGCTAAATTTAAAATTAAAAATATAATCTATTCTACAAAGATATACGCACGCATCAGTGCACCAATAACGAGGTTCAAGTTCTTAATTACTTTTGCTCACAACATGAATAAAAGGACCATGTCTGTTGCATCAGTAGGCATCAATGATGAAAAGGCCTCGTGGATGATGCAAAAGTATTTTGAGATAATAGAGAGCTCAAATAAAGATGAAGCTTGAATTCACAACCATTTGATTAAGTATTTTTTCACACAACATGAGATAGCATTAGAAATTAAGTTCATTGTCATAAGGTATTTGATGTATTAGGTTTGCTTAGAAAGGGCACCTAGTTGATGTGTTAGGTTGTATAAAAAGGGCACCGATTGGAAATTGCTCTATAGTTACTAAACTATGCAACTACAGTATCATTTTTCAAAACCAAGCGATATTTTTATGACGCAAACTTATGATGATTGGGCCAAATGTTTTAATATCAATACAAAAACAAATTCACATGTTAAAAACTTAAAAGGGACCAAATGTATTCATGATAGAAGTGTTGGGCTTCAGAGCCCAATGGTCTTTGATTAATATTTGAAAATAAAATATCCAACTATCCAAGTATAAGTGAAGTCCTTGAATGAATGAGGAGTCATCTTCATAGTTCATCAATGACTAATAAAGTCTCACCACTTCCTGATGCAAAATTCGGTAAGTGAAGTCCTAAACCTCGAAGTAGACGATGAAGTCAGTGAGTAATGACAATAACTCACTCACTCCCCTTGATCTTCTCAACAATCAAAGACATTTTGAACTCAGATATTTAGGAAAAATACCTAAGTATCTGAAAGTTTAGGCGGGAACTTTCTTAAGAAAATAAGTAGAAAAACAATTATGAAAATCAACGAAAGTACAAGAGTTGGTCGAAAGGGACAAACAATTGTCAACATTATTCTCTAAAGTGGAAGAGACGCATCCAAGAGAGTATTTACTCCTCCATAAGAATAAGTCCCAGAACCCTTTCAGTGTGGTTAGCATACTTCTTTTTTAAACTCTAACTTTGGTTTGTGTTTAAGTTAAGTAAGGAGATCACCAAATATTATCATTAAACTTAGATTGTTATTTTGCAAATAATATTATTAAATTCTTTGATTCATTTCTAATTAGAATTAAACTTTGAAAAGGCTTGTGTAAGTCTTTACTAGCTTTTTAGATTTTGCTAAGCATGAAAGTTGGTTAGTTGACTTTGTTAACCTTTGTAACCAACTAAACGGAATCAAGTGGTATCAGAGCGGTTTGATTTCTAAAACTTCTTTCATAAAATTGTTTAATTTTTTTTTAAATTAAGATCCTACCATGTCTAGTGAAGTACTGCAACTTGTTGATCCAAAAAGAGGTAGTTTTATTTCTACTGCTCCTAATGTAGAAGTTTCAAGATTTACAAAATGGAAAAAGAGAATGGTATGTTATCTTGTTCAAATGGAAAATTACCTCAACAAAGGTCTTGAGGATGATCCATTTGTTCCAAAGACATCTGCAAATCTCCTAAAACCAGAACCTCAATGGTCAAATGATGAGAGGAGGGTGGTCTGTAACAACCAGTAATTTTGGAAGTGCTCTGATACCTGCGTTACATTTTTTAGGGATACTTGTTATGCGAGATTTGTTTTAGGAATAATTTATGAAATATATGGGATTTTATTTGAATAATGTTATGTGATATAGGTAGTTTCCCCGTAGGATGCGAGATTGAGCACAACATGAGTCGGCACGAGTCTAACCATAATAATATGCGAAATAATTAATTTTAGACGTTTTGAGCAAACCTAGACATATAAATAGTCGTTTTTAACAGAAAAACAATTCTAAAAATTATGGCGCAAGTTAGAAAGTCTCACGGAAATTTTTACTATCATAAACGAGCCAGAAAGTTAAAAAGTTAAAATATTTGCTAAGTTACACCTTTGGCCCCTTGTCTATATTTAAATTGCGCCCCCTCTAGTTTTGTGTTTGTAATTTTTAGCCCAATTCCTAAACAAAAAACCCTAACCCCCCTCCCATTTCCCTAACCCTAACATCACACTCACATTCTCTCTCTCTCAAAGAAAGCTGCCGCCGTCACCTAATCAGGCCACCACCACCGACGGTACACCGCCACTCTTCGGTGGAAACCTCACCAAACCCACCCTTATATCTCCCTTTTGAACACGTTTCTCACCTCCACGCGTCGTCAAACCCACCTACACGCGCCACCGCCACCTCCATTTCCTTTGTTGTCGTAGTTTAGTAAGTGGTAAGGCCAGATCTAAACGAAAAGGGTAATAATACCACTAATTCACAACCCCTTGTGAATCAGTGAGGGTTAAAAACAAAATAAAATGGTCAAATACTATTAAAAACGAAACTAATACACTTGGTATCATCATTCTTGGGTCGTGTTCCACTCTTGGTATGCGTGCCGAGAGCTCTAAGCTCTCGTACACCTCGTATCACTTTCGTTCGAGCTTATTTTTGAGCTCATAAGCTTATTTGTTTGATTGGGTTATTTGGTTTGTTTGTGGGATTTTCTTGGGTCACGGTTTGGAGCCGAACCCACTCGTGGGTTTCGGTCTCTCCTTGTTAGCTTGGTTTGATTATTTTTTAGTTATCTTGGTTATTGTCTCGCTCGCTACGTGTAGTCACAGCCGAGACCTTATGGTCTCGGTGAGGTAAGTTTTTGGTCTGATTTGGTTTGTGGTATACATGGGATATTTGAAACTTGAATGTGTTGTGAATACTCGGGCCGTAGGTTAGTAAAGGCCGATAGTTGATATTGTCGTTGTGGACTTGGAAATTGGACTTGAAACATGATGTTTGGCCTCGTCGTGGTTAGCCGAGAACCCGTGGTCTCGGTGTGACCACGATAGCCTAAAGTGGACATATTATTGACTTGGCCTTATTGTTATTGCATTGACTTGTTGACCCGGTTTATTGCCGTGAAATTATGACAGAAATGTGACTCGTTAACGAATATGACTCTCGTGACTAGTAATAACGAAAAGAAAAGTTAAATAAAAATGGTAGTTAAATATATTAAATAACAACTTAAGTTGTTACTTAATATATTATAACAAAAATGAAACTATAAAAGTCATGAGTAATTAAATTGGATATAAACGGAAAACACGAAGTCATTAGTCATTTCGAGGCGCATTTACCCTAGCACGTCATAATTTGAAATGTTAGCATTAAATGTGTATCATTTGAATTTACGGATCAGTTTAACGTTAATAGACCCGACCGACACGATTATCGGACTTATTGGGTTGACGAATTCAATAAGGGCCCGGTAAGTGTATTGGAGGAATTTATTAACGTGTGACCTATCCTTATGACTTACCATTTGCGTGCAATGTGTAGGTTTGGCTTTGGATTAATAAGTGAGACGAAGGAATTTTTGGAATTATCGAGTTGACGAATTCGATAAGGATTCAATAATTTTTCCGGATACCTTAACAAGCTTTTAAGCTTAATCATTTGACCTTGACTTGATTGTTTGACTTGGTAGATAATTGGTAATCGTATTACTTGGGATTTTGCAACAACGGGATTGAAACATAAACTGGGACTTGGAGTATTATTTGACTTTGGACATTTTGGGCTATTAAAATACAAAACGACTATAGTACTGTTAATACAAATATCATCTAAAAAACGTTATTTATATTTTACGGTCTTTGCTATATTTTGTTAATGACAATTATAAACTTTATTTTTAGCAAAACATAAATATAGTTAAGTCTATTACATATATAGTCACAATCTTTTCATAAACACATAATATCATCTACATGTTACATATATAGTCACTAGTACATACATGTTACATATTCATATATAGTTACAAGTTACATTCATATACATTTTAATTCTAAATTTGGAAAATGTACTATGACATCATGGCATGCATCACTTTGAAATCTTTAGGAGATTTTGAAGATCATATGAATATCTTGGTTTGATCCTTACTCAATGAAAAGATATGAAAATATCTTGGTTAGATTTGGTGAAGATTTTTGGAGATTTGTTGTCAGGTTCCCACGAAACCAAACAACAACACGGACGGATCCCTCATTTTGGATCCGTCCCATCCGTTGTAAGATCCCACAAAAATCCGTTATGGTAATCCTTGTTAATTAATGATAACCTTTAGTTACCCTTTAACAACACCCATTTTTACGGAGAAATTTAAAATTTTCTTGATATATTATTTTCACCATGTCACGACATCACAACAATTATCAAATAACAGCACTGGTATACGTACTTTACGAAACATAACTATTACATAAAAGTTAGCAGTTCACAAAAATCACTATATGCACAAATTAATATACTTCCTACCTACGTACCACTTATATTAATACAAAGTACAAACGTGTGAATATCACAATGAACAAAGCTTCTACCTAACTCCCTATGATATTTGCTTCTACCTAACTCCCCATGACATTTTAAATGTCGGTACAATACTCCAAGAATCCATACTTATATCTGTCCTTCATCAACTCTATACACGTATCTATCTTTCAATCCATACACATAATCTACCAATCTGTCCTTCACTAAATCCATACACGTATTCTACACGTTTCTTTTATAAACTTTCACTCCACACAACATTTCTATCTTACTAGCTATCTCATCTCTCTCACCTCACTCTCTCTCATTATTTTCCGGCCACTGTCCGGCCATTTGAGCCACCACCGCCAACCACCAACTCTCACCGCCATCACCAATAGCTTCCTTGTGACTCCCTTGTCACGATCCACCACCACACGCGCCACCTAACATCCTCCATCACCACGTTGCACCATCTCCACTACACGTTGCCGCCACCATGAAGACGAGAGACGAGGGTTGTCTGTTTATCTTGGTTCGTTTGTTTATTTCTTTTGATTTGCGACCGTGAGCAGCCTCCACAACAGCCGCCGCTTTCCTCCTCTTCTCCTTCTCGTTATGGTAAAACCGATATACCCGTTCAATATTATTTTTTTTCTTATATATACATACCGATTATATTTGATTTGTTTTCGTGGATCTATAACGAGTTTTAAATCGATTCGAGTTAATTTGGAACTATAAAAACGAGATTTAAAACGTATACTGATTTTATTCGTGTGGTAAGAGTTGTTGTAGAAGTCGGTTTGATATTACTTGGGTCAAGTCGTGGTTGCAAGGTCGTGGGTTCAAACCCACGGCCGAAGCTACTTGAGTCTAGCCGAGTCGAGTTGTCGAGTCGAGACATAGGAAAAATCCATTTGTTGTTATACTAGATTTTTGAGGATGAATTGATTGAGGTTGGATTGAGAAAGGATTCAGATTTGATGCTGGGAATGGGTCTAGTTGATGGTTGTGTTGGTACCGATGGTAAAAGCTGAGACCATTAGGGTCTCGGCAAGTCTCGTTGTTGTGCCGTTGTCATTGTTATGATTGTTGCTCTCGTTTGGTTAAGTGGTATAGTCGTTGTCGATATCATTTGGGTCTCGGGTTGGTCACGTATTACAACTTAGTGTGTTTGATTTGCTTAAACTTGGGCCAAAGCCCAACTTAGTGTGTTTGATTTGCTTAAACTTGGGCCAAAGCCCAACTTTTTGTGTTTGGTTTAAAGGAATGGGCCAAAGCCCAACATATTTTATAAAAAGTATGTTAGATATGAAATCTGGTGACAAATATAATGGACTAACATGTAATTACTCGTTATTTGGTTCACTTGGTACGTTTCGGATAATACTTGAATTATGAATTGGATCCGAATATGGATTGTGATTATTACATTTGGACAATTTGGACAATCTTGAATCATTATCGGACTTAAAATACTCGAAGACGGACTTATTGAACATTTTATATTAGACTCGGACCAGACACAAAATCTTTAATAAAACCAAAACTAATATTTACGAGAACAATAGCGAGACATAAACTTATTAAATATTGAAATTTCATATTTGATTAATCCAAGTCTCGATTACTCGAGAAAAACTAGTTTTATTAACTAAACTCATTTTTATTATAAAACATCATTGTCTTATACCAACTATTTGGGAATAACGGGGTAAATGCCGAAATGTACAAACTAGTTATTTTAATTGAGGTGTTTATTTGACTTTAGCTTCTAAGTTGTCCTCCTTGGTTTGAGTTCTCGTTAGTATTCTCTTGGGATAATTGATGTCTATTCTTTTTGGCGTGAGTTGTACGTCGAGTCTAGGTTATCTTACCACACCACACGAAACATTTAAACTAAGCTTTTGATAAGTTTTGAAAACTGAGTAATCCACGAAAACTACGACACATTACCTTTTATAGATTTTATTATTTTGCGAGACATGTTTTGAGGTAACTGTATACATATTAGGTTGTGTACCGTCGTTGCTGTATGAGACTGTTGTAAAATGCTCTAGATGCCAGTCATGTCAGTGTGATCTTTGCTTGCTGTGGCTAAGGTGAGTCGTGGCCCCCTCTTTTAATACTTGCTTTTAATAATTCTTTTGGGGGAGATACATGCTTGTAAATCTTTTACTCATTATCAAATATATGATTTGCTTGACGTTTATACTTCTATAAGTACTATGAAAACTCTTATGATTTATCGTGAGTCGTGGCCCCCTCTTTTAATACTTGCTTTTAATAACTCTTTTGGGGGAGATACATGCTTGTAAATCTTTTACTCATTATCAAATATATGATTTGCTTGACGTTTATACTTCTATAAGTACTATGAAAACTCTTATGATTTATCGTGAGTCGTGGCCCCTACTTTTAACTCTTGTTTTTATAACTCTTTTGGGGGAGATACATGCTTTAACTGTTTTAAGTACTTATATAAAACTCTCATGATTTATTCAAAACCATCCACTATGCTTTACATGTTTGAATCATACTTGAAAGGAATACATGCTCATTATATGTGCAAATTGTCTGTTTATCTTAAACACGGAACTTGGAAGATAACATTTTAAGCTACTTGATGACACTGAAACTCATTGTATGCATTCATGTGACAAATGATTGTACTGCTACTTTAACATGATATTTCTACATTTCACTATAAATAATTGCCAATACTAAAATTACGCATGATTCACCTATATTGCCTAAGCACACTTTATTGCCGAAAGTCCCTTTATCATGAGCCATTAATCACTGCGGTGAGCGCGAATATAGTGAACAGCTTCGAAACCTGTTAGAGGCTGACGACCTATCCCACTAAATACTGTGACGGAATGCCTATATGGTTAGTCGTATTTAGTCGCGATGCACTATATTTGAGAAAAATAGGAATTGGCAAGTACCTATTAACACGAGGGCCATAAAAACCCATCAGAGACCCTGGTGGGACACCGCCGTATTACGGTACTCTGTTAACGTTTTGCGTGTCATGAGGCTTAGGGCAATATAACTTTATGAATATATGAATGTTTCATATATATAGGATACAGCTGTATTTAGAAGACCACCACTTTATACTGATAGACTTCAGATTCTAGATTATCATTCCCACTATGTGATATAATTGTGAATTCTGTACTTGAACTTTAATCGTTATCATATGTGACTTAAATGAGAATTCTGCACAAATTAACTCCAAAATGCTTGGTATATCGTTACATTTAAAAGCTGACTCAACAGTCTATATCGAGCGTATAACAACGTAGCTCATCTGCATCTATAACTTGAAACTTATGACTTTGGAAATCATACATGAATTGCTTGTGGATTTTTATACAACACAACTGGCTATTTATTTCATGAGAATTATTATTTACTTCGACAACCACTACACACCTTTTAAATTCATTGAAAGAAAGTTATGTTCTAACAAACTCCACGAACTCACCAACCATTGTGTTGACATTTTTAAGCATGTTTATCTCAGGTAATTAACGGAGCAGGACAAGACACGGAGCGGGCCTCTTTTACTCTGATAACTTAAATGGTGTAAAATCGAATATGTCATTCCTTACAAATTATCATATCTTTTTAAGGGATTTTCAAATCAAATATTTCACTTTGTATCAAGGATATTAATTTGAATGACATATAACTTTCAAAACGCCCCTTCCGGGCCGTTTTTCTGAAATTTTAACTCGATCCTCACCGTAACACCCTAATTATTTTTCCGCTGCCACAAACCAAATTTGGGGGTGTTACAGTTTGGTATCAGAGCCTATGGTTATAGAGAATCAAATGTTTTCAAACATCGAACTATAACCACACTTTCAAAATGAATGATTTTACACCATACCATTTTACGCCCTCCGTGTCTGCAGACTGCCGTGCTCAATACATTACCTATTAAGATTATGTTGCACTAATCTTTACATGCTTGATAATTACTCTTCACACATTACACACTGTATTATTTCACACTTACCGTTAAGCTCTTAACGTACAAAATACTTATAATTATTATTTTCGGCTACTACAATTACCATGTCTACCCAACCAGTTGACATTACCAAAATTACCCTTCATACTACTCATACATCACCTTGTTATCATATCACTACGGATGCTAAAAATCCCTATGTACTAATATCTCAACCCCAGACTAATACGGAACTTACTCACATACCACTCTCATTATCACCAATTCACTCACCCTTACGTCAGAAAATTAGAGGAACTACTGAATCTTATCCATTGAAGAGTTGATTGGTTGTCCAACAACATTCGAGGTTAGACAGAATTCACACCAAGAAACGATTTGAACAGAGATTAAGTCAAATTCTCCTTTAACTAAACTATCACACCCATATGCCCCGGAAACTCGACACAGAAAAGTTAGGATTTTAGTACCTTACGAACTCGAATCTTTTATGACAATAAATTGGAGCTACCTCAATGGACTTATTAAGAAGATATACCTATGTTTAGTACCAATTATACTACCATTTTCACCTTATTTCACCCTTAGACATGATCAGGATAATGTCACCATACTTTACCACCACTACTATCATCATCCCTTTCACCGTCGGTTGGACCCGACAACTCGTTAAGACTACTCACCCAGACTTACCGGTTTACACCCCGCTAACGGGAGCTGACTCCTAGAGAGAAATTACCATCTTAGGTCTCCCTCATAATTACTATTTCCCACCTGCTTTCACTCTTTCAGCCCGAATCCTCAAGGCTGGATAAAACTTTAGGACAACAGTTACCCACACACCTACTTCTCCCACCAGCATGACGCGACTGGAGCGTCACAAAGAACAGATTGATACACTCCCGAACATCATTGACAAAACACCACTCACGACCGACAACACCCTATCTGACCTTTTATCCGACAAGATGGACTTCAGGACGGACTGATAAGGTTTCAGTCAGAGATATTAAGAAACACTCCCACATGGCAATCCTTACAATGAGGAAAAACAGAGATTTATTAACCTGCTGCATGGAACATTAATATTAATAAAAGACCTTGTATCGTTGGCTTTGTAAAACAATCGATCAAGTTATTAATGTTATGATGTTTACATTAATTATACCCAGACTTACTACAATATCATCTACGATTGTTACGATTCCTCATACCTGCCATAACTAGGCTACGACCATAGAATTCTCTAAGGCAAAATTTCGGAAGAAAACTTGATGAATGAAGAGGAAATTTCTGAACTTCGGCTTTTATGAATGAAACAGTTTGTTCCCTAACAATCCCATATCAAGAATTAAGCATTTATCTACGACATTACCCAGACACATCGTGATTTAGGGTTCACAACTGGTTAACGTTTCACATTGTGACCCCATTATTAAGACTAGTATACAAATACCTTGTCACTCAAATTATTCTGACATGGCCATTAGGTGAATTTAAATCCATTTTCTTGGGATATTGATAGAATATGGCCAGCATAAGCATTACAAATACTCCACTAGCACCAACCACAACCTTGACTCTTAAGGCTATACAAAAGTTAATAACCAATACTGTTGTTGTGATACTCGAGGTAACTATAGTAGATTGTCCGAATAGCAACAAAATAGCAAGAGAAGAAGAGAAGACAACCGCGTCTTATAAGCATAACAATGAAAGTTTCACGAGTTATAGACCAACTCATTTTAAAAATATAGAAGAAGTGACCAAACCTACCATCACCTTACCCAAGGATTTCTAGATCAAAAGTTAAGCGAGACACTACAAGAACCGCTGCTCAAATCAGAATACCACGTAGGACAAAAAGACCAGTGAAAGAGAATGGAAACTCTCTAGAAACTTAACAATGTCAGAAGATGACACTTATATTAAGCAGAAGATAAATTCCTATTATGGATAAGTAAACCCTAGTTTAAAACCTTCTAAGTTGTATTTCCTTACATACCTTACCTTAAATACGATGGATGTAACCTAAGTGTATCCACTACCTTCCTACCGTATGAAGACTCTACCTTGTAACGTTTCCGAAATAATCATAATCCACGTCTAGTTCAATTTCTATTCTATCCATAGTCGTTAGGTAACAATATCCTGACACCATTTTGAAAATTTGATTGAGCATTATCTTCGACCAAACAATAGATTATCACCACTTTGTAAGAAATTCTCACCCAAAACCTAAGTATATACTAAGGATATCCTATATTCACTCTAGAAATTCCTGACTTATCACCATAGTATGAACAAAAATTTTCTACTGTCTCTTGAAAAAGCAATCATATCGTCATTTTACATAAACAACATATTTACACCATCTAAAGCTTCTTGAAAAAGCCTAAATATCACGGTAACTGAGCCAAGCATTACATCATTTGGTCCTCAAATTATACATAGCCTGATCAACTATGTCTAATTTAGGAAGAATCATGTTATGAATGAAACAGTTATCTTTCAGATTTCCTAATAACAACTTCTATTTAAAAGCAAAATCTTGAGACAAAATAAATTGCTCATAAAACATCACATTTGACCAACCACAAATAAATACCCACACATATTACCCACTATTTTTATGATAAGAAACTGACAAAAGTACAAGCATTAGAATCTTAAGAATTCATAGAGACTTATGAAAAGCGCAATTAGCAAGAAATTTTTATTAGAATACACAGAAACTAGCACATCACGATAAGACTAGCAACGATAATGCTAAAATTACAACTATTTATTCCAACCTTCCTACTACCTATTTTCCATACGCCATATCCACGATAAGGGCTACAATCACCAACGGAATGACAAACGCTAAAATCACGACCAAATATTGGAAGTCTTCTTCCGGAGCGCACCACAAGTAGATAACCACAAGAATAACGTACACAATTGCTAGCATAATTATGAAATGCGGCATTTTGAGATGTAGAACGAGAGAAAAATAATTTGTGGAAGAATAAAAATTAAAATAGAATATTTATAGGCTAAGTCTAACCGCTGGAACCAAAACTAGCCGTTGAAGACACTATTCACAACCGTTAGTATACACTGTTCACTAGCCGTTAAATCTTCACAGTTCCTGACCGTTATTCTCATTATTCTCAATCTTTAGGTTCATCAATTAACCAAACATTCGAATTTATTTCATCTAGCATGAAATAAATCTAATTAGATCTCGTTTCCTTTATTTCCGGATAGAAACCTCTCGACAACATTCTTCATAATCTCTCACCTCAGAACATCACATTTTTCAACACCTATCGCAGACTGAACTTCGGGACGAAGTTCAAAATTTAGGGGTAGATACTGTAAGATCCCACAAAAATCCGTTATGGTAATCCTTGTTAATTAATGATAACCTTTAGTTACCCTTTAACAACACCCATTTTTACGGAGAAATTTAAAATTTTCTTGATATATTATTTTCACCATGTCACGACATCACAACAATTATCAAATAACAGCACTGGTATACGTACTTTACGAAACATAACTATTACATAAAAGTTAGCAGTTCACAAAAATCACTATATGCACAAATTAATATACTTCCTACCTACGTACCACTTATATTAATACAAAGTACAAACGTGTGAATATCACAATGAACAAAGCTTCTACCTAACTCCCTATGATATTTGCTTCTACCTAACTCCCCATGACATTTTAAATGTCGGTACAATACTCCAAGAATCCATACTTATATCTGTCCTTCATCAACTCTATACACGTATCTATCTTTCAATCCATACACATAATCTACCAATCTGTCCTTCACTAAATCCATACACGTATTCTACACGTTTCTTTTATAAACTTTCACTCCACACAACATTTCTATCTTACTAGCTATCTCATCTCTCTTACCTCACTCTCTCTCATTATTTTCCGGCCACTGTCCGGCCATTTGAGCCACCACCGCCAACCACCAACTCTCACCGCCATCACCAATAGCTTCCTTGTGACTCCCTTGTCACGATCCACCACCACACGCGCCACCTAACATCCTTCATCACCACGTTGCACCATCTCCACTACACGTTGCCGCCACCATGAAGACGAGAGACGAGGGTTGTCTGTTTATCTTGGTTCGTTTGTTTATTTCTTTTGATTTGCGACCGTGAGCAGCCTCCACAACAGCCGCCGCTTTCCTCCTCTTCTCCTTCTCGTTATGGTAAAACCGATATACCCGTTCAATATTATTTTTTTTCTTATATATACATACCGATTATATTTGATTTGTTTTCGTGGATCTATAACGAGTTTTAAATCGATTCGAGTTAATTTGGAACTATAAAAACGAGATTTAAAACGTATACTGATTTTATTCGTGTGGTAAGAGTTGTTGTAGAAGTCGGTTTGATATTACTTGGGTCAAGTCGTGGTTGCAAGGTCGTGGGTTCAAACCCACGGCCGAAGCTACTTGAGTCTAGCCGAGTCGAGTTGTCGAGTCGAGACATAGGAAAAATCCATTTGTTGTTATACTAGATTTTTGAGGATGAATTGATTGAGGTTGGATTGAGAAAGGATTCAGATTTGATGCTGGGAATGGGTCTAGTTGATGGTTGTGTTGGTACCGATGGTAAAAGCTGAGACCATTAGGGTCTCGGCAAGTCTCGTTGTTGTGCCGTTGTCATTGTTATGATTGTTGCTCTCGTTTGGTTAAGTGGTATAGTCGTTGTCGATATCATTTGGGTCTCGGGTTGGTCACGTATTACAACTTAGTGTGTTTGATTTGCTTAAACTTGGGCCAAAGCCCAACTTAGTGTGTTTGATTTGCTTAAACTTGGGCCAAAGCCCAACTTTTTGTGTTTGGTTTAAAGGAATGGGCCAAAGCCCAACATATTTTATAAAAAGTATGTTAGATATGAAATCTGGTGACAAATATAATGGACTAACATGTAATTACTCGTTATTTGGTTCACTTGGTACGTTTCGGATAATACTTGAATTATGAATTGGATCCGAATATGGATTGTGATTATTACATTTGGACAATTTGGACAATCTTGAATCATTATCGGACTTAAAATACTCGAAGACGGACTTATTGAACATTTTATATTAGACTCGGACCAGACACAAAATCTTTAATAAAACCAAAACTAATATTTACGAGAACAATAGCGAGACATAAACTTATTAAATATTGAAATTTCATATTTGATTAATCCAAGTCTCGATTACTCGAGAAAAACTAGTTTTATTAACTAAACTCATTTTTATTATAAAACATCATTGTCTTATACCAACTATTTGGGAATAACGGGGTAAATGCCGAAATGTACAAACTAGTTATTTTAATTGAGGTGTTTATTTGACTTTAGCTTCTAAGTTGTCCTCCTTGGTTTGAGTTCTCGTTAGTATTCTCTTGGGATAATTGATGTCTATTCTTTTTGGCGTGAGTTGTACGTCGAGTCTAGGTTATCTTACCACACCACACGAAACATTTAAACTAAGCTTTTGATAAGTTTTGAAAACTGAGTAATCCACGAAAACTACGACACATTACCTTTTATAGATTTTATTATTTTGCGAGACATGTTTTGAGGTAACTGTATACATATTAGGTTGTGTACCGTCGTTGCTGTATGAGACTGTTGTAAAATGCTCTAGATGCCAGTCATGTCAGTGTGATCTTTGCTTGCTGTGGCTAAGGTGAGTCGTGGCCCCCTCTTTTAATACTTGCTTTTAATAATTCTTTTGGGGGAGATACATGCTTGTAAATCTTTTACTCATTATCAAATATATGATTTGCTTGACGTTTATACTTCTATAAGTACTATGAAAACTCTTATGATTTATCGTGAGTCGTGGCCCCCTCTTTTAATACTTGCTTTTAATAATTCTTTTGGGGGAGATACATGCTTGTAAATCTTTTACTCATTATATGATTTGCTTGACGTTTATACTTCTATAAGTACTATGAAAACTCTTATGATTTATCGTGAGTCGTGGCCCCTACTTTTAACTCTTGTTTTTATAACTCTTTTGGGGGAGATACATGCTTTAACTGTTTTAAGTTACTTATATAAAACTCTCATGATTTATTCAAAACCATCCACTATGCTTTACATGTTTGAATCATACTTGAAAGGAATACATGCTCATTATATGTGCAAATTGTCTGTTTATCTTAAACACGGAACTTGGAAGATAACATTTTAAGCTACTTGATGACACTGAAACTCATTGTATGCATTCATGTGACAAATGATTGTACTGCTACTTTAACATGATATTTCTACATTTCACTATAAATAATTGCCAATACTAAAATTACGCATGATTCACCTATATTGCCTAAGCACACTTTATTGCCGAAAGTCCCTTTATCATGAGCCATTAATCACTGCGGTGAGCGCGAATATAGTGAACAGCTTCGAAACCTGTTAGAGGCTGACGACCTATCCCACTAAATACTGTGACGGAATGCCTATATGGTTAGTCGTATTTAGTCGCGATGCACTATATTTGAGAAAAATAGGAATTGGCAAGTACCTATTAACACGAGGGCCATAAAAACCCATCAGAGACCCTGGTGGGACACCGCCGTATTACGGTACTCTGTTAACGTTTTGCGTGTCATGAGGCTTAGGGCAATATAACTTTATGAATATATGAATGTTTCATATATATAGGATACAGCTGTATTTAGAAGACCACCACTTTATACTGATAGACTTCAGATTCTAGATTATCATTCCCACTATGTGATATAATTGTGAATTCTGTACTTGAACTTTAATCGTTATCATATGTGACTTAAATGAGAATTCTGCACAAATTAACTCCAAAATGCTTGGTATATCGTTACATTTAAAAGCTGACTCAACAGTCTATATCGAGCGTATAACAACGTAGCTCATCTGCATCTATAACTTGAAACTTATGACTTTGGAAATCATACATGAATTGCTTGTGGATTTTTATACAACACAACTGGCTATTTATTTCATGAGAATTATTATTTACTTCGACAACCACTACACACCTTTTAAATTCATTGAAAGAAAGTTATGTTCTAACAAACTCCACGAACTCACCAACCATTGTGTTGACATTTTTAAGCATGTTTATCTCAGGTAATTAACGGAGCAGGACAAGACACGGAGCGGGCCTCTTTTACTCTGATAACTTAAATGGTGTAAAATCGAATATGTCATTCCTTACAAATTATCATATCTTTTTAAAGGATTTTCAAATCAAATATTTCACTTTGTATCAAGGATATTAATTTGAATGACATATAACTTTCAAAACGCCCCTTCCGGGCCGTTTTTTCTGAAATTTTAACTCGATCCTCACCGTAACACCCTAATTATTTTTCCGCTGCCACAAACCAAATTTGGGGGTGTTACATCCGTCCCATCCGTGGCTTGTTGAGGCAGTTGGCCTATAAATAACAAGCCACACATTCATGTTTTCTCATCACTCATAAGCATAAACAACATCATACATTCTTTCATTCATTTCTAACCCATTCATATTTCATATTTCATTGTTAGTCATCTTTCTTTGTAGCAAGAAAATCAAAGCATCACAAGCTTTAACAAAGCGTTGCAAGACTTGTTAGTTAGTCATAGTGTGAATTTGTTGTTTTTCACACATTATTGTTTGTACCAAACAATCATAATACCTCAGTAGTGATCGGTTAGTATTTTAGTCCTCAAAATACATAGAGTATCGAGAGTGGTTGTGCCCTTGTAAAAGAACTCGGTATTTAGCTTTATACCGGAAAAAGTGTAAGCAACGTTTGTAAAGGTTTTCTCCGCCGAGAAGGGAGCTTGTTTCTTAGTGAAGAAAAACTCTTGAGTTAGAGGCTCGAGGGGTGGAGTAGGGCAAGGAAGAGAGTCCTTGTAGACGGAACCACAATAAACAACTGTGTTTCGGTTTAATCATTTCTTTCTTTCCTTGCATGATATATATTGTTTATTATTTGCATTAGTTGAAATCACTTTAGTATTCAAATCAAAAGAATTTTAAAACGGTAAAACTATTCAACCCTCCTTCTAGTTTTCCACAATTGGCATCAAAAGCAACGTTACTCAAGATTTTTAAAATATATTGTATTTTAAAACTTGGAACGATCCATGGATTTTGAAAATTTCAAAGAAGGGCAATCTATGCAAACACCACCACTATTTGAACCAAATGGTTTTATATATTGGAAAAATCGCTTTGAAACTAATGTGAAATCAAAAGACATAGATCTATGGTACATTTTTATAGAAGGCTATCATAAAGCTATAATAAAAGATATCTCAAGTGGTCAGGATGAGGATACTTCACTTGCTCGTCATAGTGATGAGTAAAAGAAGTTGATTGCCAAAAATAATTAGGCTAAAATAATGCTTTACAATGCTTTACCTAGAAAAGAATATGAAAGAGTCTTTATGTGTAAAACCGAAAAAGAAATTTGGCAATCTTTAATTATCACTCATCAAGGAACCTCACAAGTCAAGGATAACAAAATTGATCTTCTTGTTCAACAATATGAATAATTTGTTATCCCTGAAGATGAAACCATTGATAGTGCATTTGCTAGGTTTAAGACTATCATTATTTTCCTTAAAGCACTTGATGAATCTTTTTGTAGTAAGAACTTTGTCAGGAAATTCCTTAGAGCACTCCATCTGAAGTGGAGAGCAAAGGTGACGGCCATTGAAGAATCCAAGGATCTTTCAAGCATGTCACTTAATGAGCTAATCGGAAATCTCAAAGTTCATGAATTGGTAATGGAAAAAGATTCGAAAATAGTTAAGGGTAAAAAGGAAAAAGTCAAATCCATTGCCTTAAAAGCTAGAGTAGAATCAAGTGATGATGAAGAGTCTAGTTCGGGTAGCGAAGATGAAGAATATGCCATGGTCGTAAGAGATTTCAAGAAGTTCTTTAGAAGACGAGGAAAGTTCGTAAGACAACCTCGAGAAGATAAGAAATCCTTCCGGAAGGACCGTGATGACAAGAAAGGAAAAGGAGAAAGAAAATCTTTTAGATGCGGAGATACAAGTCATCTAATAGGAGATTGTCCTAAGCCACCCAAGAATAAAACTCAAAGAGCTATTGTAAGTGGGGCTTGGAGTGACAGTGAACATGATGACGAAGAGCCTAAGAATGATGAAGTTGCTCTCATGGCTCATGACTCAAACGAGGTACATTCTGACTTATCTTATTCTTCTATTGATGATGACACCTTGAAAAAGGAATATAACAATCTCTATGAACTTAGCTTAAAAATCATAAACAAAAATAACTTTTTGAAAACCAAAAAGGAATTTTTAGAAAACAAAGTTTATGAGTTAAAATAAAAAGTTAAACGATTAGAAAAGGGTAAAGCTATTGACGAGGTATGTATATCATGTCAAGAGCTTAGACTTGAATTAGAGAAACTTAAAATCACACAGGACGCACTTATCAAACAAAACTCTAAATTCAAAAGGTTTGATAAAAATATTAGTTGTGTAGATGAGATAATGAAAATTCAAAAATTACCTCATGATATAACTGGACTAGGTTTTATGAAATTAGAAGATTTAAGTTGTCTAAAGAAACAAGCCGTAAAAGTTCAAGAAACTGTTCCAACAGTCTCAGAAACCCACGGATCAGACGGAACCAAATCCTTGGTTCCGCTAGTAGTTGAGAAGGGATCCGTGGGAACTGTTGTTGAACAGAAAGCATGCACATCGGCTCGTACAGAGTTCGTTAAAGTCACAAGGAAACCTAACACTAGTTCAACTATAAATAAACAAAAACCAGCTGTTACTATAGGAGTAGGACAAGCTAAAAATGAATTTAGAGCTAAAACTACTCAATAAAGACCTAGGACGACTATTCCCAAACGCCCCTTTCCAAAAAGCAACTACAACACACAACCTTATTATCAAAATAATTGGAACCCAAGCTTTCCTAGGAATTATCAAAGTCCCAACTACATGGCATGGAACCCATATCCACCATTCCCATAGATGAACCAAGATAATGGGATGTTTAATCAAAATGGACCCATGAGATATTGGGGACCAAATGCTTGAGTTTTTCTATAAATTAGGTATGCTTGAAAGTCGGTTTTGAACCAGAAAAGTGGATAAAAGATAGCGGGTGTTCAAGGCATATGACGGGAAACAAGAGCCTTTTCTCTACCTACCAAGAATATGACGGAGGTAATGTTACTTTTGGTAGCAAGCTAAAAATCAAAATCGTCGGAAAAGGTACTATCTCTCATGACTCTCTCTCTCTCTCTCTCTCTCTCTCTCTCTCTCTCTCTCTCTATTGATGATGTTGCTCATGTTGATAACCTAGGATTTAACTTAGCATTAGCCAACTGTGCCGTAAAAAGTATGACGTCCTTTTTAGTGAAAACAGAAGTGAAATACTAAAATACGGTATAACCATAGGTAAAGGTGTTTTAAAAAATAACGTATACGTTATGAAAATAGATAAAACATCTAAAGATAAACTTTGCCTCACTTCTCTAGACGACAACTCAACTCTTTGGCATAAACGCTTTGGCCACACCAATATGAGACTCATCCAATCTCTATCATCTAAGGAACTCGTTAGGAGCCTACCCAAGTTAAAATATGACCAACACTTTTGTGATGCTTGCAAAATTGGGAAACAAGTTCATAATAGCCATAAGGCTAAAAATATGGTGTCCACGTCTAGGTGTCTAGAACTTTAGCATATGGATTTATTTGGTCCATCCGCTATACAAAGGTATAGAGGCAACTTCTACACTTTGGTCATAGTAGATGATTATTCACGATACACTTGGATTAAATTTTTGAAAAGTAAAAATGAAGCTTTTGATAAATTTAAAATTCTTAGTAAGAAAATTCAAAATTAACTAGGAAGTAGGATTGTGTCAAATAGAATGAATCACGGTCGTGAATTTGATAATGAAAATCAATTTGGAGCTTTTTGTGATGCTAATGGCATAACGCATAATTTTTCAGCTCCTCGTACTCCTCAGTCAAATGGTGTAGTAGAACGTAAAAACCGAACTCTCCAAGAAAAGAGTAGAACAATGCTTAATAAACAAAACATATCACAAATATTTTGGAGTAACGCCGTTGACACATCTACCTATATCTTAAATAGAGTTAATAAGACCATTTTTGAATAAAACTCCATATGAACTATATAGAGGCAAAAAGCCTGCATTAGGTTACTTTAGAGTTTTTGGAAGCAAGTGCTTCATTCTAAACACTAAGGACTATCTCACCAAATTTGACCCAAAGTCTTATGAAGGTGTGTTCCTTGGATATTCGCAAAATAGTAAAGCCTATATCATTTTGAACAAAGAAACCTTAAAAGTCGAGGAATCGTTGAACGTAACATTTGACGAAAGTCCACCTCCCTCTAAGACATCACCTTTGGTAGATGATGACTTAGTTGAAAGTCAAATGGTTGAAAACCAAGAGAATCTAGATAAAGACAAGGAAGATGAACCTTTAAATAGAGAAACTGTAAATGTCAAAGAATCTAAAAGTCATCCATTAGATAATGTCATAGGAGAAATTAATGAAAGAACCTTAAGATCAAAAGTTCAAAATCAAAGTAACTTCTTTGGTTTCATTTCAACCATTGAGCCCAAAAATATAAATGATGCTATAAAAGATTAATCTTGGTTCATAGTAATGCAAGAAGAATTAAACCAATTTGTTAGAAATGATGTTTGGACATTAGTTTCTCAACCAAAATGTCAAACCATAATTGGAACAAAATGGGTCTTTAGAAATAAAATGGATGAAAATGGTGTAGTGTCTAGAAACAAAGCTAGGCTAGTAGCTCAAGGCTATAATCAACAAGAAGGCATTGACTACGATGAAACTTTTGCTCCGGTTGCTAGGCTCGAGTCAATTAGAATATTACTTGTATATGCGTGTGCACATGACTTTAAACTTTTCCAAATGGATGTCAAAAGTGCATTTCTAAATGGTTTCATAAATGAGGAAGTGTGTGTCGCACAACCTCCCGGATTTTCTGATTTTGAAAAACCAAATCATGTCTGCAAACATAAAACGGCTTTATACGGACTTAAGCAAGCACCAAAAGCATGGTATGATCGACTTAAAATAATTTTAGTTGAACATAAGTATACCATGGGACTAGTAGACAACACTCTCTTCACTAAGAAAAAGAGATCACATATTATCATTGTTCAAATATATGTGGATGACATCATATTCGGCGGATCAACTTGTCAAGAGTTATGCGACAATTTCTCAAAAATCATGCATGACGAGTTTGAAATAAGTATGATGGGAGAACTAAACTTTTTCTTAGGACTTCAAATAAAACAATTAGAAGATGGGATATTCTATAACCAATCTAAATACATAAAAGATATGCTTAAGAAATTTGGTCTTGAAGACTCTAAACCTATGAAAACACCTATGTCCTCGGAAACTAAACTCACCAAGGATGAAGAAGGTGAATCCGTAGAGAACATTAAATATAGAGGAATGATTGGTAGTCTACTATATCTCACGGCTAGTAGACCCGACATTATGTTTAGTGTTTGTCTATGTGCTCGCTTTCAAGAAGATCCTAAAACATCCAATCTTGAAGCCATAAAATGAATATTTAGATACATTAAAGGTACTACACATTTAGGATTATGGTATCCCAAAGGAATGGGTATTGAAACCATAGTGTATGCCGACTCGGACCATGCCGGTGACTATGTCGATAGAAAAAGTACAAGTGGTATTTGTACTTTTGTTGGGCATTGTCTTACCTCATGGTTCTCAAAGAAACAAATGGCTCTAGCAATCTCAACAACCGAAGCCGAGTACGTGTCAGCAGGAAAAGCATGTCAATAAGCTCTGTGGATGAAACAAACTCTCGTCGACTATGGAATTCAACTCAACTACGTCCCTATTCTTTGCGACAACAAAGGAGCTATCGATCTTAGTAAGAATCCAGTTCAACATGCTCGAACCAAACACATAGAAATCCGTCATCACTTTCTTCGCGACAATGTTCAAAAAGGAAACATCTCAATCGAGAAAGTATCAACAGAAGACAACATTGCCGGTATCCTAACGAAACCTCTTAAGAGAGAACCATTTAATCTTCTTAGACTTGGTTTAAGATTAATGGAACCAAATGTGTAGTTAAAACCTTAGCTTAAACCTTAGCTTAACCAAACACGACAAAAATGACCAAAATCCAAAACTGTCCCAAGAAACCCTTCGACAACAAGGACGGAACCAAATATTTGGTTCCGCCCCATCCGTGGGTTCCTGGGTTGGTTTTTAAATATATTAAACAAACACTCCTTTACTCATACCCATAACACACAAGTAACTCAAACTCGTCCCATAGCACACCATTCTCAGAATTTAGGCATCTCCTTCAACAAATTTGTGCTCTAATCCACACTGTAAGTTTCCCAACTACATTTACACTCTTGATCTGAGTCTAGGGTTTCTATTTCTTGCACAAAACCAAAACTTGGGGATTATGCATCTTTTTGATATATCATCAAGTACATTTGCTAAATTACATAACTAATCATGTTTCCCTTAGTTAGGAATTGCATATTGTAAGACATTATCATAATTTACCAAAAACCCCATATCAAAATTTTTGTAAAAAGCTTCTCACTATTAGGAAAAATGATTTTTCACATTGTTCATACAAATAAAAACGTTATTTTTAAAACATAATTTGCATAATGTCTCTTGAATGCTAAAGGAAATACATAACTAATATGTTTTTTTGGGTACATTTAATCGAAGCTGCATTGAATTAGGAGCGTTCGGGTTATCTCTTGTTTTGTTATAAAACTTGATAAATGAAATCATTTTTGTGCATTAAAAGGAGTCGAGATAACCGCACCTCCACGTTGTCCTCATATAGGCACACACTAGAACGTTATATCTAAACTCTCGTTAGTTTTAACTAAAATATGTAATTTCTGTATCTAGGATCAATCATGCCTCCCGCGACATTCTATGACCACAAGGATACCCTAAACTACCTTCCAAAACACCACAAAACTAAGGGACTTACACCGGCTCAAGAAACGATATGTTCACGAGGGAAGAACCATTGACCCTTCCTTTCTAGAAGGAACCAATATTCGCCAAGAACTAGTAACCATTCACTTGGATGGTTTTTTGGACATCAACGAACAAATATGTCCTAGATTTGTATTAGAGTTTTATGCTAGTGTTATCCTCACCACAAATTATTATAGTCTCATCTCTATCCAATTAAAAGTCAATCAAAATGACTTCAACATTCCTCTAAATCAATTTGCGGAAGTCCTTGGAATTCCATGTGAAGGTACATGCCTTTACTCGGATAAATGGTCTTTATCAACCCTTGATTCTATTGTTGATCGTATGCCTCCATACGACACTCCTTTGGTTCCAAAAGAGATAATCCGAGACCATCTCTTCCTTCCTAGAACTTCCAACACAAGAAAAACCCACCAAGGAAATGAAGTCAACCGAGCCCCGTTTGGCATGGAGCTAAATGAACTTAGGCCACAATTCAAAAAGTGAGAAGAAATTCTTAGAGCCAATGTCTTATGTACCATAGGCAATCGTGACCACATCAATGCTTGTCTATGCTACATGCTTTATAGCTTGTCAACTCATCAACCTTTCAACCTTGCCTACTATGTCGCCAAAAGGATGGCGGACATACCAATGTTAGGAACTACCGCTCTTCCATACGGGATGCTTCTCACCCGTCTTTTTAGAGCCATTGCACCCATTCCACCAAATGCTAGAGGTTTTTGTCCTGAATACTCCTTTGTTAATCACATATTTGTACCTTTGAGTGATAAGAGAGTAGCTAAAACACAAGGAAAACGTCCTCATCCACCTACTTCCTCATCATCATCATCTATGAGCGAGGACAATGGACTTCCAAATTCTAGGCTTCCACCTCTCAAATACATGCAACAACTCCCGACCATTCAAAATCAATCGGAAGAATTCAAGCAAACAAGAGGGATGTTCAAGTGCATTGTAAGATTCCTAACAAAGATAAACAAGAAACTAGATAGGCAATGAGAGGTTTCATGAGTGTTTGGTACACTTGTTGCTAACAATGATGTGTGATGTATTTTTATGATCGTAGGATGATAACTTATTGTTGAACAATTATGTGAACTAACATTATCTTGCAGGGAGATAACATTATGATGTTATCAATTTTCTATCCTTAAGCCCCTGTTTGGCATAACTCACATTGTTAGTGATATCATTAGCCTCGGTTTGATCTATAACCTTACATGTGTTACTACCTATTTTATTGTTATTTTCCAATCATAACTAATTAATTACACATGTTTTAGGAAAATTTACGGGATTTGAACAGGGTTCAGGGATTCAAAAATTGCCTCTGTTTACTTTTTTTGATTGGCGGATTGGACGGAACCAAAAATTTGGTTCCGTCCGTCCAAATTTTTGGTACCACCAAAAATTGCCTGATGGATCAGGCAGAACCGAAATTTGGTTCTGCCTGTGTTATCGTTTGGTTCCGCCATTTAACAGCTATATTTTTTAAATTTTCGTTCAATCCCGCACTCTAGATCATTAATACCTATTATTAGGATACTTTAGCTCTTATTCCCTCAATAAAACACACACTTTAACGAGCATGTACCTCATATGAATATAATGGTAAGTAGAGTTCGACACTAAGAGTGGAACGTATTATCTAATTCTAATCAGATTTAATACTTAAGTTAGCATAAACCCAACATAAGCAAGGGGGTCAGCCTGAAACTGGTCACTTGGTTATGTTAATATAATAATAAATCTAATAGCACAATCAGCGAGCACACACTACACAGATAGATCTTGGCAATAAGATGTCCTGAAATTAATACTTCATTGTATTGCATTTATTGAAGTTTGAAAACCTTCCGTTCCACTTTCATAACCCTTAAGATACTTATGTCTATCCTATTTATTTAGCGTCTCTTAAATAGGCGAGGAAGGGGCATGGCGACCCAAGCAATGCTCAGCTAGACACAGAGGTTATCAATGCACTAATAAAAGTCACCAAAGACATCAACATATAAACTTTAATTAATGGGAAAGCAACTTTAAGGGGTGCCCATGATTTTCCGTAGTCACATGGAATCGGCCCATCAATCCTGATGAATTAAAGTGTACTAATACAATAAAACAAAACTACTTAATGAATTGAATACATGCAGGACCTTCTTACAGCTCTTGTATCTTCGTTTAGGGTGTGTCTTGTGCTGCTAACACGTCTGAATTCGGCCTTAGGGTTTTGTGGTCTTCGGTCTTGTTGTTAAACTAGCCTTTCGAAATTCGTTTGGCCTTGGGGTATTTATAGTTTCTGTCTGAGGGTTAGATGCGGCGCATAGAATAAGTAGATGCGGCGCATTGACTTAACTTCGTGTGAGGTCCAAGATTAATATATTCAGGAATATTCGTACACCGCCTTAAGATGCGGCGTAACTCCATTTATCTATGCGGCGCATGTCCTTTGCCGTCTTGGATTATAACTTGTGAAATCTTGATAGTGATGCGCCGTATGTATGAAGTAGGATGCGGCGTATCTGGAGCAGAATGGTCTTAATCTTGTACATTTTAGTAGACTCTTAACATCTTGCTTGTTTTGCTCCATAATTAGTCCAAAATCGCCAAGTTTCACATAATACTTGTTTTTACCTGAGAATTACAAAAGTAAACATTAACGTATCAATTCTCATATATAATATAATAAAACAAGTCAAATAAATTGGATAAATGATAATGATAAAATGTACTTATTTGAGTTCATCAATTCTATAAATTGGAACCTTTAGGATGATCATTTCTCACACCTTCACCACCACTTCTCGCAAATCTTCTGCATATCTCAACCATTTTCTTCACAATGACAAAGTCAAACAACTCCTCATCACCATCTAGACAACATAGAAGAACTGTTAGGATGAGTGTAAGACCATGTTGCTTTGTCAACCTCAACTCCTCATCATCAGACTCATCTCCAATCAATGATGAAAATTTCCTCACCTTGTCCACTCCAACACCTTCACCCATCATCATAACTCCACCACCAACAAAAACACCTGTGGCCACCACACCACCTCCCGCACCATCTTAATTACCCAAATCACCATCACCTCCTAGATCTCCAAAACTCCAACCTGTAACCACTCGTAAAATTTCCTATTTACTTTACAGAATTATTATCCTTTTTCCACGGATAAATTTTTTTTTCTTCTTTTTATTTGATTGTATCTCCTATCTTATGTGACGTAGCTCACATCCTTGATAAACGTGCTCCTACACAGACCTGCCTAACAAATCTAATGGTTATTTCATAAACATAATGATATGAAAACATTACAATATACCATTTACCATTTTACGATAAATCCTTAACAAACGTACAAACAAAACATTCACTATCTAAATAGAGTTTCTATGAAACCCTAAAATTCATCACAACACCAAATATGAATAACTAAACCTCAGAACATAAAAATACAACTTATCTAAGCTAATGTACAAGTCACTAAAGCACTAGAAACCCTAATTTTGTTTTAGCTCCTGATAAAACCCTAAATCCACAAAACTATGATTTTATGTACAAACTTCACAAACCCTAAATTATTTATACAATATTTTTACAAAATATTAATTGTACAAGTTATTAAAGCTGAAGTACAAGTCCTTTATGCATGGAAACTATTTATTTATAAAATCCTAATAAAAATCCTATTTATATTATTTTTAAAGCACAAATTACAAACCATTCATGCATAACTTTTATAAATTATTTTTCCTAAACTCCTTAAATATTTTTACAAGTCTTTAAACCCAAGGTACAAGTGCTTAATGCACAAGAACCAAAAATCATATTTAGTTACTTTTAAACATAATAAAAATTAACAAATAATTTTTATAAATTACTAAATTGTTAAAACTATATTTTTCTCATGTTCTAAATTATTGTACAACCCTATTAAGCCTATAATACAACTCTCATAAGCCTAAATCGTTTTCTTCACCATTTCACTAAAAATTCGAAATGTACATATCTATATATTTCTAAATTAAATTCTCATTAACAAGTTACATAAACTAACTAAATTAACTAATATCTAGACCTAAGTATAACATGTTAAACCCATTGTACCACCACTTTAAGCCTCATTCGACCCTCCTCCTAAAATTCTGTTCGAACACAACCTTAAACCATAACTAAGTTACATCTTTATAATACATTAAACCTAGCCCAAAACACACTCTTTTCCCTCTCTTCTCTTCTCTTCAATAAACACATCCACATGTCCTAGCTCAAATGCAAGAACCCTCCTCATTGGTAGATAAAACCTTAGGCTAATATTCGGCCACATCACCTTCCCCCTCCTCAACCCAAGTGGCGCATTTTTCAGTTTGTCTCAGCCCTTTGTCTCCTCATTTTGTCCCCTTATCTCTTCTTACAAACCCTAATTCCCACTTCTATAAATAGCAGCTTCAAACCATCACCTTATTCCCACATCCTTCGAACCATATAAAAAACACAGCCTATTCCTATTTCCAACTAATTACAATCTCAAATACACTCCCAACACCAACCTTGGAAGCATAGAGGAGAAGGAATCTATCGGGTTCAAGTAATAAATCCATTTCACTTCACAAAACCCTAGCCGAACTCAACACTAAGTAAGTACTCTAACTCCTTTTAATATCAGTATTATTTATGTTATATATCACTAAAAAACACTAAAACATAATAATTAATAATAACCAAGATCAAACCATGCGTTATATTTTTCTTTCTTCTTTGTCTGTTCAAACAGAAAACCTAAAGCCCCTTAAGTATTCGAATATTTGTTTAAACAAATCAAGAACATATAGAATATGTTGAAATATACCAAACAACATCATATCATACGTAAAAAGATAGTTACAAATGTTTTAGAAATCAAAAACCCAATCGGGTTCATGTTCTGTGTTTTTAGTCGAGCCAAAAGCAGCCCAGCCACCCAACTTGTGATCTGAAAACAAACCCCCAAACATGAACTATAAAATCTAATTTTTGCTATATGAAACGTTCACCTAACAAACAAAATATAGGAAAAAGAAACGCAGAAAATAATTTGGTTCTCACAAAGTTATCGAGTCTTGAAAGTTGCTCTAAATCGCTAAGATTGAAAATAGATTTTCAGATTTATTTCTCTTTCAATATGTCTCGACCAGATGCCCTACTTTCAACCTATTTTTTAACCTTTAGACCATCATTAAAAATTCTGTATTTTGGCATGTTTTAAGATCACATGACTAATTAAATTTAGGAAAAAGAATCATTAAAAATGGTTGAGTTTTCAGTAAGATATCGAGTCTTAAAAGTTGCCTTTTATCGCTAAAGTTAGAAAGTATTTACCAGTTATTGATTTTTCCAGTTTAGTCGACCCAACCTACTGATTTTGAATCCAGTTTTCGACCCTCATATGGATTCTAAAAATTCTAAATTTTTGGTATGTTAAAGTTGAGTCAGCAAACTCATTTTAGAAAGAAAGATCATGTAAAATGATCTGGTGATTTAAAAGTTATAGTGTTTCAAAATATGGCCCATCGCTAGTCCTTAAACCATATTTTCCAGATTTTAAAACCATGTGTCATTTTCATATTACCTAGTCGACTTTGGCTGATTAATTCGAGTAGCAAATGAATTTCACAAATAACGAAACTTGGCATATCTAGAGTCGACCTGGCTAGCTTTTTATAGGAAAAGAGATTTTGTCAAGTAAACTAATATTCATTAAGTTCTTCAAGTCCAAAACTCTAGCCAAGTCATTAAAATTCATGTGTATTAATTTTTAAATTACTAAGAGGTTACTTGGGCTGATTTGGTAAATTTTCCAAAGTATTTAATTCAAGGGTCATTTCTGTAAATAACAAATAAAAAGGGGTGAAAATGTCTTTTTTGAAACTTAAGGGTGGAAACTGTCATTTTCCAAAAATTCAGGGTGTAAACTGTCATTTGACCAAACCATAGGGATTAAAACGTAACTTTTCGTAACTATTATTTTTGTCATTTCTATTTTTATTTTCCGATCTAATAATAACATAATACGTATATTTCTATAACGAACGAATGAACAGAAACTATAGTTAACAAACAAACGAACGAACAGAAAGCATAAAAACGAATAATAAGATAAAATCTTACTTTTGAAGAGACTTCATGTTGTCTCATTCCAATATTTAATCAACAACCAAACAACGAAACGAAACGAACAAATAAACTATAATCATCTGAAAATGATTACTGAATATTGGCATAACAACCCAGGTTTCTTGTCGGGAGACTTTATCAACTTTCTTTCATTTTGTTTTCCATCCAGATTGCTAAGGTGAGTTTCATAGCCCCTATTTTTATATGTTTTGAATTACTCTTTGGGGGAGATACATGCTCAAGTACTTGTTTTATACTCAAAATATTTATACTCTTATGATACGCTTTATTTATGATACTTTTGGACATGAAATATAGTTACGATATGTGCCTTAATGTGTTACACTTATTCTATACATTATTCTTAGCAACTGTTTAACTCCTGGATGGAGCCGATGGAGAGGTATTGATAGTACTATCGGGTTGACACCCCCACCCTTGTGTCCAACACTTATTCGAGACCTTGGGTGAATATAATCCAGTTTATTCATGATACATATTTATTCTAGTCGTGAGGTTCAGTTTGCTGTTATGCTTTACATTAAGTGTTTACATATATCGTATATACTCATGTCATACTTATTCTATATTTTAGCAATGGGTTGTGAACACACAGGTTGCAAGTTTTGTATGGGCGGGATTTGCAACTGAGTGGATTTATAATGCCTTTGCTGTGAAAACATTCCTTAAAACCATATAAATATATTTTCAATAAACTCTATGAACTCACCAACCTTTGAGTTGACACTTTTTAGCATGTTTATCTCAGGTTAGAAAGGCGATAGTGGATGCATGGATCGTAGAGTCATTTGCATGCTTTGGAGTCTATGCTTTTATCATTTACCATTCAACCTATATTAAAAACTCTTATGTGTTATTATACTTTGGGACCTCATGTAATAACTCTGATTTAAATAAATTGAATGGTAACTTTTCAAAATGTCTCATTTAGAGGTCATTTTCTATACCTTGTGCTTTATATTGAGAAGTAGCACCCCATTGACACTATCGTTCCGCTGCAATATTTTAGGGGTGTTACACAACCTATAGAGTTGTTTGCCACACCACCAACCTCTCCACACCCCTACTTAGAAACCTTGGAAGACCTACCTCCAAGATCCACCAATCCACCACCATTGCCATTTGAACCTTCACAATAACAACCATTACTCTTCCACCCTATTTATAGGGAAATTCATGGCCCCCTATACAGTGATCATGCTCCACCACCTCAACAACCTCAACCTAAACCTTTCTCACCAACCTCAACACTTTAAGGCATTGACGAGTCAATGTGGATTGAACCTCCACAAACTCAAGGTCAAATCAATGAGGAACTTGACCGCCTCTATGCCTTTTCCAACATGGTGGATTCTCACCTCCATGAAGCAATAGATCTACAATCCACTTTACTTTCATCCATCATGTCTACACCAAATCCCAACCACCAATCAACTTATGTTCCACCAGCACCACCACCAACAAACGAACCTACCCTACCACCAAACTTCCCTCACCATGGTTGCCCCATGTGCGAACGAACCGCTCATCTCACTTAACGAACCAACATTTTGGTTCATGAGGTTCATCTTGAACCACATCCTCGAGCACCTCAACGCTCTTTCTCACCCTCCTCAATAGATGCTCACACTAGGAGCTTTATAGCTTAGGATTTTTTTTCTTTTAGGATTTTTATTCTAGGATTCTTTTTCTTTCTAAGTTATTTTCTATTTATTTCCTTTGTAGCATCTCCATTATAGCCAAAATTTGTGACTTTTGTCACAAATAATTTCTAATGAAAGATGTTTGTTGATGTTTGTGTGTTGATTGTGATTTCTTATTATACATTATATGGTTGGTTTGAACTATTTATCAACTAACCTTTGTTTTGTAGCACTCATTATTCATGCATCATATACTTGGCACCCTAACTAGGGGGAGTATTGACCAAGGGGGAGCTAATCAAGCACTCAAAATCCATGCATCATATATACTTGGCACCCTAACTAGAGGGAGTATTAACCAAGGGCTTGCACTACATTCCGCTACACATTTCTTCTTTTTGTTTCGACAAAAATGGGGAGATAATATTAAACTCATACATCATACATTTTATACAATTTAAAATGGCTAAATTGATCTAAATTGATTTTAAAATTGCATAAAATTAGTTTACTCTATATTTTTTAAAAACTTGTACTTTATTTATTTCATTGCTTAAAAATAAACTTTATGTTTTGTCCTCAACAAAAAGGGAGAGATTGTTAATACAAATATCGTCTAAAAAACTTTATTTATATTTTACGGTCTTTGCTATATTTTGTTAATGACAATTATAAACTTTATTTTTAGCAAAACATAAATATAGTTAAGTCTATTACATATATAGTCACAAGCTTTTCATAAACACATAATATCATCTACATGTTACATATATAGTCACTAGTACATACATGTTACATATTCATATACATTTACAATTTACATTCATATATATTTTAATTCTAAATTTGGAAAATGTACTATGACATCATCACATGCATCACTTTGAAATCTTTAGGAGATTTTGAAGATCATATGAATATCTTGGTTTGATCCTTACTCAATGAAAAGATATGGAAATATCTTGGTTATATTTGGTGAAGATTTTTGGAGATTTGTTGTCAGGTTCCCACGGAACCAAACAGCAACACGGATATATCCCTCATTTTGGATCCGTCCCATTCGTGGCTTGTTGAGGTAGTTGGGCTATAAATAGCAAGCCACACATTCATGTTTTCTCATCACTCATAAGCATAAACAACATCATACATTCTTTCATTCATTTCTAACCCATTCATATTTCATATTTCATTGTTAGTTATCTTTCTTTGTAGCAAGAAGATCAAAGCATCACAAGCTTCAAAAAAGCGTTGCAAGGCTTGTTAGTTAGTCATAGTGTGAATTTGTTGCTTTTCACACATCATTGTTTGTACCAAACAATCATAATACCTCAGTAGTGATCGATTAGTATTTTAGTCCTAAAAATACATAGAGTATCGGGAGTGCAGTAGTTGTGCCCTTGTAAAAGAACTCGGTATTTAGCTTTGTACTGGAAAAAGTGTAAGCGACGTTTCTAAAGGTTTTCTCTGCCGAGAAGGGAGCTTGTTTCTTAGTGAAGAAAAACTCTCGAGTTAGATGCTCGAGGAGTGGAGTAGGGCAAGGAAGAGAGTCCTTGTAGACCGAACCACTATAAACAACCATGTTGTGGTTTGATCGTTTCTTTCTTTCTTGCATGATATATATTGTTTATTATTTGCATTAGTTGAAATCACGTTAAGTATTCAAAGCAAAAGAATTTTAAAACGGTAAAACTATTCTACCCCCTTCTAGTTTTCCACAAGTACATTAGACTCTAATGAATTTAATGTATTTAAGCCATAATGGATAAATAATTGAAAATAATGTCTAACGAACAATAATATTCGTAACACTTGATATTTAGACAAATTTGAAAATCAATAAAGTCATTCGACTTGGAATGTCATTTAAACGGACGGGTCATGTCGAATTTTTGTTAAATATATGAAACAAGTATGTTTTATGGAATAAAATGGAATTTAGAAAAACACCAACGATTACCAATCTATCCATTTTATTTGGTGTGTTTGCTATGTGTAATCACTTTGAGTTGTCTCCGTCGTCTCTTTTTGACTTTTTGTCTCATACTTCGTGATGTTTTCCTTGTTTGTCCTTTCTTTGGCGTGTGTACTCTTAATTCTGTGGTTTCCTACCGTAACACAAACGATGATACCAAACTTTAATAACAGGATAAAACGAGATTATTTTGGAAATGGAATCGGAATAATTTTGGGAATGGGAATAACTAGTCTTTGGGAATTTTTACGCCTTTAGTTATCTTATGAGTTATATGTTAAGATGAGTCTTTATATTATTAGGTCGTGCCGAGTCCGTCGTGCTGTGAGACTCTAGTTGCTGTTGTGCTATACCACTCCTGACTTGTTGTGTTGTGCATTTGCTTGACTAAGGTGATTTTCATAGCCCCACTTTTACTCATGTACTGTGTTAGAAATCTTGGGATGAGAAGACATGCAAAACTGTTTTGTATGGACCAATTATTATGTTATGATTTGCCATGCTTGCTATGTTAGTTGGCTAGAGTTACTTGTATTGTTGGTTGTGATTGTGCGGCATTCTTAGTCGCAATCTATCCATACGGCATTCTTAGTCTCAATCTATCTGTGCGGCATTCTTAGTCGCGATCTATCTGTGCGGCATTATTAGTCGAAATTATGTGGATTAGACTATAGTGTGCACCTAGGATACGACTGTTATGGTTTGACCCCTCTTGTGTGATGATAAGCTGTCAGTTATGTAACATAGTCTAGGATAGCAAACTTATATGTAATTTGGTCCACTGCCATACTTTATGATTAAACCTATGAACTCACCAGCGTTAGCTGACCCTTTTAGCATGTTTTCTCTGGTAATTGATGAATCTGGTTGGTTGTTATGTGTTGGAGGCTTGGCAAGCGGCATGGGTTATGGATCAATGTAGACTCTGATAATTTTCTTGGGACCTACTTTTATGCGTTATTTTGGTCTTACTTATGTACTTTTGGAATAAATGTAACTTATATACTTAGATCTTGAAATGTTTTAATTAAACGGATGATGTATTTCCGTTGTCTTATACTTGTGTTATGTGCCTATCCCCATAGCACGCCCCGAAGCTTTGTGAAGTCTTCCGCTATACCAAATTTTGGGGGTGTTACAAGGTCGATCAAGACCAACACCTTAAAAGTATGATCATATCATGTCTATCAGATGATGTGATGGAATCAGTCATTGGATATCCAATTGCCAAACAAGTGTGGAATGACTTGATTCTGAACCTTAAAGGTCCCTCTAAGGTCAAGGAAAACAGGGTCATAGACCTAAAACTTTCCTATAATACTTTTAAATCAATTGATGATGAAGGTCTCTACTAGAACTTCACCAGATACAAAGTTATCATGAATGAACTTAAAAATGATGGTGTCAATCTCTCAAACCATGAAATAAATTCTGGTTTTGTAAACAGTCTTCAGAAAGAGTGACTAAACTTTAATCAAGGTCTCAGAAAGTCAAACCATGTTCGAGATCTTGACCTAGCCACTCTCTATGGAAAATACAATTATGAAGAGAGTCTGAAAGCGAAAATTTATGCCTCTGAAAACAAGAAATCCCTGACCATCTCACCCATATCAGCTACATTCTTTTCTAACTCTATTGTTCAGGACTTTCAAGATGATTCCGGTGATGAAGAGGATGTGAGAAGAAGTCAGGAGTACCTGAAGATCTTAATGAAGAAGTCAGGAGTACCTAAAGATCTTAATGAAGAAATGGTTAAGAGCAAAACACATTCGAAATGTAAATATTGCTAGAGAACCTTCTGTTGGTACCAATGTTTTAAAACTTGGTTTTTTAGTTGACTCGGTCGAGTCGCCGGTTCATCGGGTTACCGGTTCAACCGTCGGATCGAACCGGTTCTATACTACATATGTATATTTTTCATAACATCTTTGATAGCTATTTTTCTAAAGTATCTATTTTCTTATTTATGTGATTGAAATATTTAAGAACAAAATTAAACAATAAGTTATAGGGCAAATGCTAAAAAAATATATCGAAGTTGTCATTTTTTGCCATTGTATGGTGCCACCTTTTTTGTGATAAATGTATGACTAAAGTATTGAATTCGAGTCATTGTGTGCATCGAACTTGATAGTTTTTGTTATTGTATGTATCCCGTTAGTTAAACGTCACATCGTTAGTCCTTTATACTAACGGCCGTTAGTAAATAACTTACAATTTCGTTTTCTTACGTTTTTATACATTTTCAGACGTTTTCGTCCGTGTTTTTACGTTTTCGTCTGTTTTTGCACGTTTTCGTCTGTTTCCATCAATTTTTTTGCGTTTTCATCAGTTTTTTTACGTTTTCGTATATTTTGAGGTTTTCGTCTGTTTTTACACGCTTTCGTCCGTTTTTACACGTTTTCGTCCTTTTCCATCAATTTTTTTGCATTTTCGTCCGTTTTTACATGTTTTCGTCCGTTTTTCACGTTTTCGTCCATTTTTACACGTTTTCGTCCGTTTCCATCAATGGTTTTTTGCGTTTTCTTCTTTTTTTTTACGTTTTCGTCTGTTTTGACACGTTTTCTTCTGTTTTTATACGTTTTCGTCCATTTTCTTACATTTCCGTCTCTTTTGACACGTTTTCATCCCTTTTTTTACGTTTTCGTCTGTTTTGACACGTTTTCTTCTGTTTTTATACGTTTTCGTCCGTCTTTACACGTTTTCAATCGTTCTTATACATTTTCGCCCATTTTTTACGTTTTCGTCCGTTTTCATCCGTTTATTTGCGTTTTCACATGTTTTTACATGTTTTCATCTGTTTTCGCTCGTTTTTGTACGTTTTCATCCGTTTTTACACGTTTTCAATCGTTTTTATATGTTTTCGCCCATTTTGTCCATTTTTACACGGTTTAGGGTTTAGGGTTTTTATATGCTTTAGAGTTTAGGGTTTTGGGTTTAGGGTTTAGGGTTTAGGGATTATGGTTTAGGGTTTTGGGTTTAGGGTTTAGTGCCTTGGGTTTAGGGTTTATGGTTTAGGGTTTAGGGTTTAGGGTTTAGGGTAACGGACGAAAATGTGTAAAAGCAAATGAAAACGGACTAAAACATATAAAAACCCTAAACCCTAAATCCTAAACCCTAATCCCTAGACCCTAGACCCTAAACCCTAAACCCGAAACCCAAAACCCTAAACCCTAAAACATATAAAAATCCTAAACCCTAAACGGTGTAAAATGGACAAAAATGGGTGAAAACGTATAAAAACGATTGAAAACGTGTAAAAATGGATGAAAACGTATAAAAACAGAAGAAAACATGTCAAAACAGATGAAAACGTGTAAAAACGCAAAAAAAAATGATGAAAACGTAAAAAATGGGCGAAAACGTATAAGAACGATAAAAAAACGTGTAAAAACGGACGAAAACGTATAAAAACAGAAGAAAACATGTCAAAACAGACAAAAACGTGTCAAAAGAGACAAAAACGTAAGAAAACGGATAAAAACAGAAGAAAACGTGTCAAAACTGACGAAAACGTTAAAAAACGAACGAAAACGCAAAAAACCATTGATGAAAACGGACGAAAACGTGTAAAAACGGACGAAAACGGACAAAAACGTGAAAAAACGGACGAAAACGTGTAAAAACGGACGAAAACGCAAAAAATTGATGGACAAGGACGAAAACGTGTAAAAACGGACGAAAACGTGTAAAAGCATACGAATACCTCAAAACATACGAAAACGTTAAAAAACTGATGAAAACGCCAAAAATTGATGGAAACGGACGAAAACGTGCAAAAACAGACGAAAACGTAAAAACACGGACGAAAACGTCTGAAAATGTATAAAAACGTAAGAAAACGGAATTGTAAGTTATTTACTAACGGCCGTTAGTATAAAGGACTAACGATGTGACGTTTAACTAACGGGATACATACAATAACAAAAAGTATCAAGTTCAATGCACACAATGATCCGAATTCAATATTTTAGTCATACATTTATCACAAAAAAAGGTGGCACCATACAATGGCAAAAAATGATAACTTCGATGTATTTTTTTAGCATTTGCCCTAAGTTATATATAAAAAGATTATTAGACCTGTCAAGCATGATGTAAAAAGTTTATCACTTAATTTTCAAAAAAAAAAAAAATTATCACTATATAAGTTATACAACAATAGTTATAGCCAATCTCTCTTAAATGAAATATGAGAAAAGTAATAATGTACATAGTTACACATTTAACCAAATAGCAACATATGTGATGATCTCAGCACTTTCATAGTTTCATATACTTTTCATCAAAACTTAACCATGTCATCACGATTTTAACTTTTCAATTTAACTATGAACCTTCCAAATTATAACATGTTTGTCCATACAAATATAGAACTTAACCTAACACAAATTTCGAGTTTAGCGAAAATGAAATGATCAAAGGGGTTTGTTAGTTTTAGAGGAAAGAAAAAGATTTTGTTGTAAAAAAAAAAAAGTCATGACCCGGCCGGGTTTATCAAACCGGGTCAACCTGGGTCAATGAAAAACCGCCAGTTCAATCCGGTTCTCAAATAGGCAAAAAACCGGTCACATCCAGCCCGGTCTGCTAACCGGTTCCCGGGTCAATCGGTTGAACCGGCCAGGTTGACCCGGGTTTTAAAACATTGGCTGGAACCCTTACAAGAAGAATGGCTAAAGGAACTCAGTGCAACCTCAGCTAGTGAATGTCTATTTGTTAACTTTTTATCTGGAAATGAACTAAAAAAGGTCTCAAATGCACTGAAAGAGCCATGTTAGGTTGATGCCATGCAAGAGGAACTGAACCAATTTGCTAGAAACAAAGTTTGGACTCTAGTTCCTCTTCGTAGAGGAAATATCATCATCGGAGCAAAATGAACTTTTAAGGAATTATACAATATATTAAAAAGGCATGAGTTGCTACAGTGTTGCTACAGTGCAACACAGTACATGGGCTGTTTAGCCCAGTAAACAGCTTCAACTGATTGTACCCAGCACATATACTAACTTTAGCCCAGTAAACAGCTTCAACCGATTGTACCCAGCACATATACTAACACATATTGAAAGAATTGTATCTAAATCCGAATAACAAACTATCCTAAACCTAAACAATCCTAAATCCAAACTACAAACCAAATACGAATACAACATAAACATATGCAAACATCACAACACCAACAAATCCACATCCTAATCCTACCCACGCCTCGCCGTGACCCACGGCTTGGGCTCGCGTTACGCGGCTGCCGAGAACAACCAACCCAAAATGAGTCCAAACAATACCAAATGCTACAAAATAAGATAAAATAGTTAGTAAAAATAAGGAAAATAGAAGGAAACGGGTTAACTCAACCGAGTCAAACAAGTTGACTCGGTGAGTCACCGAGTCGTGATCGAGTCACACGAGTCGTGGCTAAACTTTTAGATCCATACAAGTTTTTATAGTTTTTAAAAGTTTTATAAAGGTTTTATAAATAAAATCGGTTTTATTAAAAAAAATAGAATTAGGGTTTCGATTAAAATTAAAAAGAAGGGGAAGGGGAGCGCGTGAGTGGTGTTACCATCGAGAGAAAAAGAGGGGGATGACTGTGGCGGCGGTCCGGTGACAGTGATGGTGGGTGGCGCGTGAGTGGTGGTACGGGACGAGTCACAAGCCGAGAACCTCCAGAAAGAAAGTAGGTGAGCCGATCTAACGATTTGGAAGAAAAAAGACCTCGCCGGAAAATTTTCCGGCGACGGTGGTGGCCGGAGATGACGGTGGTTGGCGGAGGTAGAGGGGTCGCCGGCGAACTGAGAGAGAGAGTTTGTGTTGGTGTGTTTTTAGTGAGAGAGTGGGAGAAATATTGTGAATAAGCAATTGGTTTTATAAAAATTTGAGGGACCAAATGTGTACAATTAAAACTCAAAGGTTATTATTAAAAATAGGGTGGAGGACTAGAAGGGACAAGTAGCAAAACATTTAGGAAACACGCTCCGGGACTCATTCGACATACCAAACGGATTCGAAAAATTATGAAACTTGCGCCATTGTTCTCGAAATAATTTTTCCAATAAAAACGAATATAAATACGTATAACTCTCTCAAAGTCAATTTATTTGGCAAATTCAATTCGTTTCATGTTTTCTAGGTTGTGTCTGCTCGATAAAGGAATAATGCACGCGTTTACTGTGATTGGAGTCAATTAGAACCAGGTAAGAAATAAAGGCGCGTGGGGGGTTTTACCGTCGAGAAAAGTGGAGTGGGAAGATTGGTAGTGGCTCGGTGGTGAAGGCAGTGGCGGTGGTGGCGCGTGAGTGTAGTTGTGGTGGGAGCCAAGGGCTCAAATCTTCCATAAATGGTAAAATATGGCCGATCTATCGATTCGACAAAGAAAATGGTTCGCTGAAAAATTATTCCGGTTGCCGGACTGGCCGGACGGTGGGACGCCGGCGGCTAGAGATAGATAGAAGAGAAAAGAATCAATAGTGAAATGAATTATTTGCTTAGATCTATTATCAATATATTTATTTAATAACTAACTTTCAAACAAGACTTATCACCGCATTGCCGTAGCAACGCGCGGGTTTCCCAGCTCGTTGATATATACACGGAAGGATTTGATGCGTACACATACAAAAATTGTAAAATGACTATCATGCCCTTACAACTTTCCTAGATTTTCATTCAAGTTTCTTTCTAATTTTACTTTCCAAAGCTAAAATCTAATATCATCGTCTTTTCTTCACTTCTGATTCCACTCCTGATGTTGGGCTAAAAACATTTGTTTCGCTTGGCTTAGGTTTGAAAAATTGGATCATATTATATGCAAAATCAAAAAAAAAAAAAATTGTAAAAAAAAATTGTATAAACTATTGTCGAAAAATAATGATCTGCTCCCATTTGATTGACCTTGATTGCCCCTCGTCCTTGGAAGATGATATTATTTAAACAAGTTGCTACTGATTTGGATTGAAAGAAACACAACCTTGATTGAGGTCCACGGTTACCCATTAAGTCACCTTTAACGGTGCTCTAACCATATCAATATCGACTCCTAATAAACTGTATACTAAGAAGAAGAAAAAAATGTTAATAACTTGAAACGTTAAGGACAAAGCTCAAACTGAAACTGCAACGTGGAACAGTGACTTCTAGAAAGTTTGAGAAATTCAAATCACGAATTTTAAAGCTTAAGATTGATTTGGATTGGCGCTGCCAACGCACTTGAAACTGCTGAATTTTATATGCCATAGACCATAAGTTTATATAACGACTTAGCAATATATGTTAAGAGCAAGGTTGTCAGGATTTGGATCCTACCTAGGATCGTTTTCGGCTTTGCAAGATCGGGATCGTAGGATCGTAGGATCGGATCCTACCCAGGATCGTTTTCGGCTTTTCCTTTAAATATGTATACAAACCATTTTTAAAAACCTTCCTCTAAAAAAAAGTCAAAAAAAGTCAACAAAAAAAAAGGATCGGATCGTTCACGATCCTACGATCCTACGAGCGATCCCACGATCCTGTAACGATCCTACCTGAAAAAAAGGGTTACCAACAGGATCGGATTGTTCACGATCCTACGATCCTACGAGCGATCCCACGATCCTGTAACGATCCTACCTGAATTACGATCCTGTAACGATCCTGCTCGTTTTGTGTGTATAGGATCGTAGGATCGTACGATCCTACGAGCAGGATCGCGATCCTGACAACCTTGGTTAAGAGTTCCGTTAAAATATGCGGTGGTGAAAGTGGAAGCGAATTGGAGAAGGAAAGTAGTATATTTGAGAGTGATTGTTTAAATAAGTAAGGGTATGGTGATGGTCATTCAACGATCTCATTTATGTGTATGAAGTAAATTCTTGGATATACATATAACTACCCGTTAGTAAAACCTATAGAAAATTTATATAATTAAGTAACATAGTAACTATTGATGGAATCAGAAAAAAAAAATAATAATCAATTTCACGAAAAATTAAATAAGGTGGTGTTTGTTTATTAAGAGGGTCTGAATCTGAATCTGAACCGCACGTCTGAATCTGAATCTGATGCGCACATGTCTGAATCTGAATCTGATGCGTAAATGTCTGAATCTGAACGCATCTGAACGGAAAAAAAAAAAAAAACTCATGTTTGAACGGGAATTTTTTTTTTTTTTTTTTTTTTTTTTTGGTTATTTTGTGTCAACAAGAGGCATTCAGACGCGTTAAGACACCCCTCTCAAGTCTTGACCATTAAGATCTAACTGCATCTGAACGCGTCTGAACGAAAAAAAAAAAAAACGGTCTGAACGACAAAATGTCTGACCGATTCAGACATTTCGGTCGTTCAGAGGCATTCAGACGCTCTAACTGAAAAAACAAACACGCTCTAAGACTATAGACATATCTTTTTGAAGACCAAGTGCATTTCTGAAATTTTGAGAACTTTTAAGAGAATTAACAATACAATCCATTAGCGTTTCGAAACCTTTCGGCACCCACTTTAGTTCCGCAACTGAAAGTAAGTCTTAGTTACCATTTTATCTCCACCTTAATTATGTGATCATTTTGTTCTAAACTAATCATGTGATCTTTTAATACAAGTCCATATATAATGTCACAAAATAATTTTCATTCATTTTCTTCAGAATTTACTAAAATAAGTCTGCCGACCATAGTTGTTAAGATTCCGATCCTGATCTTAGGATCTTACGATTTTACGATTCTACAAAACAAAAACGATCTGGATCCTACGTAGGATCTTAACAAGCTTAAGATCTTGTAGGATCCCAATCTTAATCATAGGATTTTAAGATCTACTACGATCCGATCTTACTTTTATCGAATCGCAAACTAAAAAACTACAAATTTATGGTTTATATTTTTATATAATTTAAAAAATAACAGGTGATTCTTCTTAAACATTCTATATTCATAATTTTTGACAACATTTCCATGAAATATTCGTAAAATTTCGTGTTAATAATATATAATAATTTGTTTATTTGAATAATATTACAAAGATCATTAGAAAATGACATTATAATAGTATATTAGGATTCCGATCCGATCTTACAATCACGATATTGCAAATACGAAAACGATCATACGTATGATCACGATCTTAAAAACCTTGCTTCCCCAAAAAACAAGATATGATCATAAATCATATTCTTAACCAATGACTAGTCGCCACGTCTGCTAGATCCAACTTAGCCGGAAATCATTAAATATTCACTTCTTCCAAATCTAAACTTACCAAATACACTCCGACAACTCTTTACCAACTTATACATCACTCATTAAAACTTGTAAGTTACTAAAAACATTAAAAACGTTTTCTGGAAAAACAAAAGGTCAACTGAATTATAAAATCTCCCATAACGACCTTTGATCTAAACTCAACTGAAAATTAAAAAACAAAGTTTGAAAAAAATGGAAGGACTGATCAAAGGTTTGGCCGATGTTGCATTTGGAGGGAGACGCCATGAAGACGAAAATACGAAAGATGAAGAAAACACAGTTGAGCAACAGTCTAGATCTTCATGGGCTGAGGTTAGTGTGGTTTTTTTTCAAACTGTATGGTTTTTTAAGGTTGTTTTTGAACTTTTTTTTTAATGATGGATCATGTGCTTTGTAGGTTGTGTCTGGTGGTGATCAGGATGGTGAGCAGAATTATGGTGGTAATACTAATAATAGGAGGAATGAGGTTAGTACTTGGTATGAATTATGAAATTTGGTTGTGTTTTTTTTAAGGTTAATATCATGCTCGTGCACATTTGATACGGTTAGGCCAAAAGTCTATTAGTTGAAGTTGAATTTTTTTTAAGATTTTGCGTTTGGTTGGTTTGTGTGTAGGAAGGAAATTATGGGATGAATGAGGAATGGGGATCGGGTGGATCGCAATCTACTAGAAGACCTCAAAAGGTAATTAACTTCATTTTTGTGGTAAAATTTTATCTTCTTGTTTCGAATGTCGAGTTGATCTGTTTGGTGTTTGAATCACTATGAGTTAAGTGAATGGATTCGGTTGTTTAGATGGAATAAGGGGTGTTTGGGATGTGGGATTGGTTATTAAAACTGTTTATATGATTACTGACCACCAGCGCTCAATAGATTACTGATAAAATAAAGTAGTACAATATCTTTTGACTTGTTCATATTAATTAAACAGTTTGACATTTTGTTATTACTGTAGTTTGTAGCATACATATCTGGAAGATGATCTGTTAAATATGTTCGCAATTCTGTTTGGTTTCTTACATGTGTACATTGTTTAATAATAACGCGTAGATGCCATAAAAATTTTCAATTGACAGAATAAGTAATAGTAGTCTATGGTATTTTCACAAGATGTTCTGCAGCATCTTCCGAAAAGCACATAATGTGCTCTAGTTTCTTGAAAACTTAATTTACCAAAAAAAATAAGTTTAACAATTAATTCACCAGCCATGCCATAACATATGAAAAACTTAAAATCCAGGTTGTGAATGAGGGGTATCAAGATAACAGGCAAAATGATTATAATCAAAGTCGCCCTGCTCAACAGGTATAGTTATATGTTATTGTTCTTATCAATGCTAGTTTCTTCTGATCTATTAAAAAGCGTTAATATCTAAGTTTCTAGCGACTTGAACATTATTATACAGACCGAGGAAGAAAGTAATGATGGCTGGGAGACAGTTGGAAAAAAGACTCCAAAACGACACCAACAGGTCTGGTTATTATGGTCATTCCTTCAGTTGTACTAAGAATACATGGTCTAGTATATTGTACATGGTACATAAAGAAAGGAATAGTAATAAAAATAGTCACATTACAAATGGTTTTTTAACGAAATGTCATATGAAATTGTTTTTATACCAAGACAACCGCCGATATTGCTACCTTAACTTTATGAAATTTTTCAAAAAGTCTAACGTCACAAGAAAGTCAAAATTGCAAAAATTAGTTCCTAAAAGGTTTTTTCACAAAAATAAAAGTAATTTGTAAAATAAGTGTGTGAATTTGGTTATCATTACTATTTTGATGTTTTTTTTTTTAATTTTTTTTTTTTAATTTTTTTTTAAATTTTTTTATTTTTATTTTAAGAAAATATAGTTCTCATATTCAGCAAATTTTGACAGGTTAAGAAAGATGATTGGGACAACTTCAAACGTCCCACAAGTGAGCAACAATATTCTGCAGAATTCGAAGATAACTCTCAATTGGAACCCTCAGAAAATGAACTTAACGACCTTGGACAAGCTTGCAACAAGCTATGGGAGCTTGACTATAACCGATTAACACCTGGAAAAGATTATGAGATCGATTGTGGTGAAGGAAAGAAAACTTACCAAAAGCAAGATGTGGCAGAAGGAAGTCTCTTTACTTGGGTAAGCGAAGACGTTCTAAGGAAACCAACAATTTCCCGATTCTGCTCTCTTTTGGATAACTATAATCCACACGAAGGGTATAAGGAGCAAGTTACTTCTCAAGAGAAACAAGAACAAGCTGCTTTTATTGAAGAGATATGCAGAACTGCGCCGATTAAATATCTGCATAAGTATCTTTGTTATAAGGGTATTGTGTCTGAAGATGTTCAAGAATTTAAAAGGTTGTTGAATAGTCTTTGGTTTGATTTATATGGCCGAGGTGGCACGTCTAGTTGTTCTTCAGCTTTTGAACATGTTTTTGTTGGAGAGATTAAGGAAAGTGGGGAGCAGTCAGTTTCTGGCTTCCATAATTGGCTTCAGGTTTGTGTTAATTAAATGACTAAATGTCACACAGAAATTAAAGAAATTAAGTAATTGTTCGTCTAAGAAATTTTTGTGTTCTTTATGAAGTTCTACATGGAAGAAGCAAAGGGTAGGGTTGATTATCAAGGATATATATTTCCACGAAGGCGTGGGGAGACTGTAAGTAAACTTTACACCCTTGTCTATGGTTTCTTTAATGTTTGGGTGTGCATTTTTAAGGTGATTAATTTGAGTTCAGGGATAGGATTTAGATAATAGCTTAATATTATGAAACCATTTGCTTTCTTAATCTTAACTAATCGAGCCTCAAAAATAATATTAATATTCAAAATCGAAATCAGTTTTCAAACACATTACACACATATAGAGGCCTGCAAATGAATAAGAACATCAAACTTTACCATGTGTTTTTCTTCTGAACTGGAGGCAGAAATATGTGCAAGCTGGGTAACGGGTCAATAAAAAAGGTGATATTTTCTGGTATGGGTCAGTTGGGGGTGGGTTGACCCCAACGCATCTATTGTCTAACTTATTGAATCTTTAATTAATAGTGTCACTGTAATTAAAAATAAAAAAATAATTTATTTATTTTTTGGGTAAAATGATTAAGGAAATTCTATGTATTAAAAATACACTTGCATTAGTTATCAGACCTTGTTAGACCCATCTGACCCTATTTGACCCGTTTGACTCATTTGATCTATTTGACCCATTACAGATAAACCATAAAACATAACCCAAACTGACTTACTGAGAAATAACTGGTTCAATGTTTCCTAGTTTATAACACTTTATGATACCTGTGTAACCTGGATTGTAATTTTCTTTCATTTCTTATTTAAAATGCAGCCTGATTCAGAGACACAGTTGCTCACAATTCAGTTTGAGTGGAATGGTGTGCTGAAATCAGTCTCGAGCACAATGATTGGAGTGAGCCCTGAATTTGAACTTGCTCTGTATACAATGTGTTTCTATATGGGCGGTGAGGATAACCATATTGAACTTGGTCCATACTATGTTAACGTCAAGTGTTATCGTCTTGGCAACAAACTTGGATCCGCTTTTCCTATTGCAGACGAATGAATAATATGATATTATTTCAATGTGTGATCCAAGAAACAGTGTAATGCTAAATCATCTTTGTATGTTGAACTTAATGTGTTTTTCTTTTTGTTGTGAATTACATTAATGTAAGTGTATCGGCTTATACAAAACTCTAGAAAACTTTGCCAGATGATGTAAACTTGTTCCCGTATTGGATAAGTTATTAACCATTATATGTTTGTGTTACGTAGTATTTGTCAATGAGTTTATATCAATATAGATCCCATATTCTTCATATATCCGATGAATCAATTATAGGCATTCATTTTTCATCAAAATTAACAAGAAACCATTTTCCTTTTTTTTTTAAATTATCTTGCAAACGGTGATCGTTAAGCGACGAAAAATACACAATCGCGACGATTTTTTTTTTTTTTTTTTTTTTTTATCATTCATTAGACGGGCATTTTGATATACTTTCGACGAACTTTTTTTTTCTAGTTTTGTTCTGGTGTTAAAATTTGCGTTTAGAAAAATCACATGTGATTTATATGTTAGGAATCACGTGTGATTTCACAAATCACATTTGATTTCATAAAATCACATGTGATTTGAAAATAGCAAATCACATGTGATTTCTCCATACGTAAATTTCAACACTTACAAAAAAATGATGAAAAAAAGTTAATCGAAACTATATAGAAGTGCCCCTCTGTAGATAGTTGATTTAATTCTCGTCGTGATGGTATGATTCTTTGCGTTTAACGATTAACGGTTTGCGAGATATTTAAATTTAAAAAAAGAGTGAATTTTTTTTTATGTGTTTTTTTTTAATTAAAAAATGGATGGTTAGGATTGATTCGTTAGATCTTTAGAGAATATTAGATCTATATTTTGAACTTTTCTCTATATGTCAATAGTTTTATTAATTTCATCATAAAAAGACAAGAAGTAGTGGTCAAACCCCCTCACCTTCCATCTCAGCGGCACATCATTATTCACCTCCGATCACTTCGTCTCACCTTTCACACTTAGTTGTCACAACTCCCTCACATTTTATTAAAATACTCACTTTATACAAACATACCTCACAAAATACCACACACACTCACAAACTAAATAAATAACAATATAAACACTCATTGGAGGCCACATATATACAAAAACCGAGAGGTGAGGAGGGTGACCACTTCCCTACTATTTTCCCATGGCTCACGCGTGAGGATGGAGTTCGATAGTCGGGTGGCGCGTGAGGGAGGGCCTCACCGTGAGGCCTCACCTCCTACTACCTCCGGCCTAAGGCACGCCCCTAAACTCTAAACAAATTTAAAGTCAATTGAACCTCTTTAAGATTGACATGATATAACGCATATCAATGACATAGTCACGTATGAATTACCATTAATATTTCGAACGATCTTGTAGGGGCCAAATTATATATAGAGTTAATTGCAAAAATCGTCCCTAACGTTTGACGAAATTGCATATTTAGTCCAAATACTTTAAAAGTGCATATATCGTCCCTAAATGAAACTATTTTGCAAAATTTGGTCCCTTCTTTATAACTCCGTTAAATCCTTTATTTTAATAGATTTGGTGGGAGGACAAAACCGTCTTTTTACCATGGTCCCCTCCCTTTTAATACCCCCACCAAATCTAACCCGTATTTTATATTCCTTCAACCCCACCACCATATTTCACCCAAATTAAATATCCCCCAAATCAAACCCCAACCCTAATTTATTCATATCTAAAAAGTAAGTCAAAATGGTCAATTGCCATTGTCAACCACAAAGAGCAGCTGTCGTTCGTACTTCATGGACTCAAATTAACCCAGGCCGTCGTTTTTTTTGTTGCTCCCAAATTGTAAGCTTTAATAAGATTCCATCCATATTGAGTGTTTATAGAAATTTTCATTTAAATGATGTTACTAATACTTGTTTGTAGGTTACTGATTGTGGGTATTTTCACTGGCTTGATCCTCCTATGTGTCCTCGTTCAGTCCAGATCATTCGTGGTTTACTAAGGTCAAAAAATGTTCTTGAAGATTCATTGAGGTCAATGGCAGCAACTAATAGAAGATTGAAGATTTGTTTGGTTTGCAGTTGGGTGTTTTATCTTATTTTCTTGATGTAATAAGTCTAGTATGTTTTAAGTGTAGCATGTTTAGTGATAAGTTGAACCTAATATGTATGTTATGGTCAATGATTTTGGATGTAATATGGTTAATGTTCAATGAATTATCATTAACATGTTTTAACAAGTTGCTAGTTTGTTGTTTGTTACCAGTGGTATTACCATACATGAAACATGAAACATGAAGTAACACTTAAAATGCAGTAACACTTAAAGTTGCTAGTTTGTTGTTTGTTACCAGTGGTATTACCAAAATGCAGTAAAACTTAAAATACAACAACTCTTTAAAATGGCATTACCAAAATGCAGTAACACTTAAAATGCAGCAACACTTAAAATGGACCAAAATGAAACAAGTCATTAAAATGGCATTACCATACATTGAAAATTTGCCATACATGAACACTACCATAACAGTTTTAGCATACCAAGTTATAAGTAGCAAATACAGAAAAGTACCAAATTGCATGCAATAAAACATCAACAAACAAAGATTACTTAGTTGGTGTGAGTTTCCTGCTTGCAGAGGCCTTTGTGAATCTCCTTTGTGATGGACTTTGACTTCCACCAACACTGTGAGCAGCAGGACTTGCACCATCATTTTGAGCACTAGAACTTGCACCAACATTCTGAGGCACATATTTACAACTCCTTTTGTTATGCCCCTTCTCCTTGCAGACACAACAAGTCACAGTTTGACCCTCCCTAGACAACTTTCCAGCTTTCACCATCTCTTCAATTCAACAACACTTTTCTTTCTCTTTTTTGGTGGCCTTCCAATCTGTGGTTGAATTTTAGGTGGTAGCAAGGTTGTTGGCCATTCATGTTGCTCCTATCTATGCCTACCATTGATTGGGTTAACCTTGAAGGAGTATTGTTTTTTCCAAGTCTCAAGTCTATAAGACTGATGTACCCAAATCTCTGGCAAACCAATAGTCATCCCATTTTCACTCATGTTTTGTATGGCTGCTACTGCATGTTTACAAGGCAGACCTGAGATTTCCCATTTTCTACATGAGCAAACCTTTTCCTGCAAATTGACCACACACTGGTCCCCCCAAGGACCTTTGAATTGCAACAAATCACCACCATTCCAATCCACAATGTACTTAGCAGCTTCATCTTTTATTGAGTTAAACAACTTTGTAACAGAAGGAGTAAGTGGCCCATCAGATCTTTCAGTTAGCCCTTACTATAATAAGATAATTTTTGGTAATTGATATCTGTCTTCTAGTTTCAACTGCATGTGCCTTTATTCTAGCCTTTGCTTCCTCCCTATTAGGAAACTCTTGCCCAACAAACAAAAAATTCACAATGTTACCATCACCAGCTCTACCCTTTTTCTTTAGTTCCCTAATTGCTTTTCTTCTATCACTATCAATAGCATCATCTCCAACATCACTTTCAAAGGAATCATAATCAATAACCTCCAAGTCATCCTCATTCAGATTTACTTTTGGTCTCAATGTATCAACTTCTATTTCATCTTCTGATTCAACAGTGAACCTAAAACCTTCCATATTAACATTTAATTCATCTATAATGTGTTCCTCATCTACAAGTTCTTCTGGAACATCATTATCATGCTCATTAACCTCTGCATTATCCTGTCCTAAACCATCTACACCATCACCATCCTGTCCTAAACCCATCTACACCATCACCATCCTGTCCTAAACCATCTGCAACATCATTATCCTTTCCTAAACTATCTGCACCATCACTATCCTGTCCTAAACCATCTGCAACATCATTATCTTGTCCTAAACCATCTGCACCATCATTATCTTGTCCTAACCACTCTATAGTTAACCTCTTTCTACACTTAGGCAACCCAATGGACTTCCCCTTTTTATGTGTTTCTGTAACATGCCCCTCATCTAAAACAACTACTTCAGCATTGTCATTCAACTCACTAATTTGGGCAGACTGCTTAAATTTAGACATGTAATAACTTTCAACTGTAGTCTCACCATGTTCAATGTAAACATCAATGATCTTATTATCTTTAACATATTGGGCAAGGTTATTAACATCATCATCACTTGCCAAAGCCCTTAATCCCCAATCTAATGTCTTATTGGGTATCTTAAAGTGATAGAACATGATATCCCTTGGATCATATTTTAACATTGTAACTACGGAATGCATGACATCAACATTAAATGACTCTATATCCAACAAGTCTACGTATTGGACCTTACCACCAAAATACTTCCTATTAGGTGATGGGGTGAAACATCCACCATGAAACACCTTCATTGAGAACACTTCAGGATGTTTAGCTGTTTAATATGCAAAAAACATTAATTAGAATAGCACCTTAACCACATTTAATAACATACATTTGATTTCATGTTCTTACCATAAGTTACGTGTGGACTGAATGTGGACCCATCATTCCTGAAGTACCATTCTTGTATTCCAGTGACCATACTTTTGGATTTCAATATCACTTTCAAGTTTGGGGATCAGATTTGCATAAAAAAAGTGTTGATACAAAAGTTGGGCGTTCCTTGTTTCCGTACCAATTAGATCTTAATGCTTGAGACCTGCGCACTAAGAAAACAAAAAGACACCGTTAGGCTTATCGTGGGATTGTCTCCCACGATTATCCTCCGGCGTGAGAGTAAGTAATCGGTTTTAGGGTTTAGTTGAAGAGTTAGAGTTATTAGATCGTACCTTTAATGAGAGTCGAGAGACCTTTTATATACACACGAAATCCTTGTTGATTTCGTGTTCCTCACTCCTCGGCGTATCCCGCCTAAACCGGTCGTTTGATACATATCCCCTAAATAAGAGATATCCTATATCAAGACCATAAATAACTTCGGGTTTGGGCCATCGTAAGCCCAAACCGTTATCGTGATAGCCCATTCGTGATGGGCTTGAGCCCATTCGTGATGGGCTTGAGTGTTAGTAGCGTCCATTGGTCGGGTTCGTGACCCGAATGCGGACTATACGTCATCAAAAAGGAGGTGAGGGATATAGAGAGTTTCAATCTAGGTTTTTGCATTTTTTTTTTAATCAAAGTCAACTGTGGGTTAGATTTGGTGGGGGTATTAAAAAGGAGGGGACCATGGTAAAAAGACGGTTTTGTCCTCCCACCAAATCTATTAAAATAAAGGATTTAACGGAGTTATAAAGTAGGGACCAAAATTTGCAAAATAGTTTCATTTAGGGACGATATATGCACTTTTAAAGTATTTGGACTAAATCTGCAATTTCGCCAAACGATAGGGACGATTTTTGCAATTAACTCTTATATATATATACTAAAAGGGGGGAAAGAGTTGCCTAAAAAAACACTGTTTAGGCAACTGTTTTTCACTGTAGCACATTAAAAAAATATTTTTCACTATGCTCTTACAGCTTTCCACCGCCTTCCAACCTTGCAAACATTCTGCTCTTATACCTTTCCACCGCCTTCCAACCATAAACCTACAGTGGAGGAAACAGTATTATTCCCCCGATTCTAGACCTTTCTTCACACTCCTTTGTTAAAACTATACTTCACTTCCAATCCACTCATCCTCTTCTATAACCTACTTTTAATACAAAAAAAAACACGTTCAGTTCATCATCAACAGATCCAAACACCCGTGAATCAAGTGACCCCTTGGACGCCAGAATAAGTGGTGGATCATTAATAGCTTCGCATCGAACGGAAAAAATTAGAATCACAAGCAGGTACAAGTATTCATATCTTTTAATTTTTATTGTTTACTTTGGTTCTAATTTCTTTAGGGTTTTCACCTTGATTACAAATGAATATTAGGGTTTAGTTGTGTTTTTGCTTTTATGATTTGGTCATTTTAAAATTGGTTATGGCCACACCGAGTCTAGACAAGATATTACATTCAAAGTTGTTGGAAATATTGTTTTGCGATTCAGAGACACTCTTAGACATAAATTTATCATCACTTTGAAATGTGTTTTGATGTGTAGTTTGAATGGTCATTGTTGATTTAAGGATATTTATAATTAGTTTTTTTTTTTTTTTTTTTTTTTTCTCAATATTTTTTTAATTTGGCCTTAATTTGTAATTTTAAGATGACCTTTTTGTTTTTTTGGTAAAAAATTCATTTGGGTATTTGTTAAATTTATAAATTTTGTTTTTGAGTAATTTGATAATAATACTATTTTGGGTTTTTAGGGTTTTAATAAATTTGGGGATTTTATGGAGGAGATAGAAGCAGCTAATAAAGCTGTAGTTGAAAGTTGCCATAGGATTTTAAATCTATTAGGTCAACCTAATGATCATGTACAAGCAATGAGCTTAACAGTAAAAACAGGTGAAGCTGTTACTGAGTTTAAGAAAGTTGTATCGCTTCTTGATGATGGTTTAAGTCATTCTAGAGTTAGATGATTTAAGAAAACGCAAAACTTTATCCCGCAAAACATACTTTTAGACAACCCCGGATTTCAAGAACCGCAGAATGGTCTAGGTCCAAAACCGCTACTCGAGGAATCAGCTCAAACGGCGTTAAGAGCATGAATGCTCTTCCGTTGTCGAACCATAAGCCGTCACTTGAATTGAGCTTAGTTGGGAAGAATTCAGTTCAAATAGGGAATCCCCAACAAAACGGTTGTGCTAATACTAATTATCAGTTTCTACAACATAATCATCAGTTGCAGCTTAAGCAGCAGGCTGAGATGATGTATCGGCGAAGTAATAGTGGGATTAATTTGAATTTTGATAATGCGGGTTGTACCCCTACTATTTCGGCGAATAGGTCTTTTATGTCGTCGTTGAGTATGGATGGGAGTGTGACTACTTTAGATGGGAGTTCTTTTCATTTGATCGGGTCGACGCGGTCAATTGATCAAGGCTCACAACAGCATAAACCGAGGTGTTCGGCTAAAGGAGAGGATGGGAGTGTGAAATGTGGGAGTTCTGGTGGATGTCACTGCAAGAAGAGGTTAAAATTTTTATTCTACTTATCTGTAATATAGTTTAATGCTTTCTATTTGTCTCTTTGAATGATGTTAGTCTTGGGTTGTGCATTTGGGAAGTGATCAAGCACTTGAGCTACTTTCAAGGGATTTGTATATATTATGTGCATATTGGCTTATTGCGTTTTTGAAAGAATTAAGCACTTTTGAAATGTTTGCCTTGCTTTGTGCTTATCTGCTTATATTGCTAGAAAAGTAGAAAATAAGCATACAGAGGTGTTCTTTAAAAAGTGCTTATAAGCCATACTAGTTGCAGCTAAGCTGATTCACAGAGGGAAAAGTAGCATTACTATCTCATATAGCACACTTTATAACATTTGAAAACTAGATATTGGTTATCCAATATGGCATAGTCCCTTCATAAAGCGCAATTATTATTACTCCCTATGTTATTGTTATCATAATCTAAGTATATTTTGTGTGTGTTCTGTTTATCAGGAAGCACAGGGTTAAGAGGTCAATCAAAGTACCGGCTGTTAGTAACAAGCTTGCAGATATCCCGCCTGATGAGTATTCTTGGAGAAAATATAGACAGAAGCCTATCAAAGGTTCTCCTCATCCGAGGTACATTTTAGAGACCCAACTAAGTAAGAATTGATGCATTATAGAGAACCTGTAATTAAGTCTCTTAAAGTGATATTGTGTTGCTAAATCAAATTTGATGACCAAAATAGTTCAATGGGACGTAGAATATGCTTGCACACTATTATTTATCTTCAATGTTTATCTTGCATTAACATGTGTGCGTGATACTTGGATATTGGAAATTTGCTTTGACAAATTATGAAACATCATTTTTGCAAATATCATTGGATTTTTATTTTATAGCCTTGGTGGTTGAATTCATTTTGGCGGTTTTGACTTATTCTTTTCGGGGTCTTTTTTAATCTAATATGGCAAGAAACGAAAATGTAGCTTTTTTGGGCCCCCTCGGCTCAAAATGAAGATATGTCCCACAAAACATAAAGTCAATAATGGATGGAAATATTATGAAGAGGAGGGGAGATCGACCACACCAGCACGAACTCTGATGTGTTATTCAGATGCCACTACAATATGGCATTCATGACCTTGAGTAGTAGTAAGTCAAGCCACAGGGTAAAGGCATGGTAGTCCAAAAGGCAGAAGCATCAGAAGTGCGATTTGACTGTTAATTAAAGGATAAGTGCTACATAATGGCAGTAGGAAAAATAAAAGGTGAATTACCCTGCAGACTTTGGTCAAATGTGATTTCAATGGCATAAGAAAGTAGGTTATTTTTTAAGATAATCAAGGGTATCTAGATTTCTAATGTTTTATAGTCTGGAATGAGATAACTGATGTATCTTCCTATGTTTGCATTTGTAGTTAAATTTTAGTACGCAACTTTTCAATTGGTGATGGTTTTTGAATTGTTATTGCAGAAAGTGGTGGCTGAAGATATTGATGAAGTAAAGGAGGTGAAGAAGAAAGGGTGTGGTTCAAAACGACAAGCTGTGACCAGTAGTGTCAATACAGTAAGGGTTTCACTTAATTACATAAATGAATTTACTATTTGATTTTGCCTCCTTTTTGCTTACAATAAATAAAATATTGCTTCATTTTGTGAGCTTATATTTTAAGATGTTTCTAAATCATCGTTGCACCTGGAATGTTGTTTTTAAGAGGGTTTAGCATCTGTTTTTGTTTTCTATTCATAGTATATTGGCCGTAGGTGTATAATGTGATGTTGTCTTAGTATACCGAAATAATTTAGTTGCTTGTGTGACAGCATGTGCTTTTGTAGTATACTTACTCACACGTTCACCAACAACCATATATATTTTTTAACATGAGCAACTGTGTTACCTGTTGAAGTGCAAAAATGTTTGAAGTATATATATTATTTATTTTTAGGCGTTACTCTTTGGTCCATTTGATATGTCATTTGAAATCTTCATTGTTTTATTCTGTGCAATACCAAGTCGTCAAAGTCACCCATTATTGATTCAGCGAAACCATAGCCACTTCAATATATTGCTAGAATTTTAAAATGCTTTGTCACTATACCCAATAAAGAATCGGGTCTGTAACAAACGACTATACTGTGTTGTCAATGTTGCCTACTTAATGCGTTATTCTTTGAAACCAGGAAAATAAGCTAAGCCAAACACCCTTTTCGTAACATGCTATAGACATGTGCCTAGGGTTTCAAAGATTTATCTGGCTCAGATTAGAACCATGTAGTTGTTACATAGTAGTTGTTTTAGAACCATGTGCCAATACTTTAATCCCTCATTAACTATAGCTATGATATTGTATATAAATGAAAGAAATATATATCTAATCTTCTCCAAATATGTCAGTGGTTCATGTTAGGGGATGCTTTTAAATACAGTAAGTGGGTGAAAATTGACTGACTCGTGTCTGTTCTCTTGCTTAAATGCAGGTTCTGTGGCCCGATCAGCAAATCGAGTTGCTACACAGCTGAAACATTCTCAGAACGATAACGCCCCAACATTCCATATCCAAAAATTCGCACTTTAGACTGCCGCCCGGGATCACCTGATGTCAATGTTACAACAAGGCCGTCTGCTGCTCTTGACCAGCTGCAAAAGAAACGTTCTACTATTCTTTTATTGACATATGATATGGGGACTGAACGCGTACCATCATGAATTCTTCCTCGCACGTAAAGAGGTACTCGGTTAGTTGCAGACTTTATTTAGGACAAGTTACTCGGCACTCCGATCATCTTTAAGGTAAATCTGTGTCATCATTTACTTCTTTAAGAGTTTGGTATGGCTTTTAAGCATAGGATCATGGATTACCACTTTCGACCCTATAGATGCCTGGGTATCACGAAATCCTTATCGGGATAATTTAAGAAGAACACTTAGTTTTCTAGGCACAAGAAATACTAAGTAGAAACAAAGAGGAATTGTATGTGTTATTCGTATCTTAGAATGAGACAATGAATCTGTTTGTTAAGACAGTTAAAGTTGGTTGATAACCAACAGTCGTAACTGTTAATAAACAGTCACATCGGTTGGGAAAAAGGAGGGAAAAATGGGTAAGTCATTTGGAGTACCAAATATACCGTTTGGGTCAAGGCGCTGCCCCGAACCTCGCTAGAACCTAGCAAGGGGCTCTGCCCCTTGACCCCTGCGTCTTTGTCGTGGTGGAAAAATATTAGCTCAAACGAGTGTGCACTCCACACTTCCCTAACTTCGTATCCGAGCATAATATGAAATCCCATTAGTCTCATAGTAAATCCCAATTACCTAAAATAGTCGATGACACTAAAATCACCAACATTCGTTGTTGTTCACGTGACCCCATTTCGACCCTGAACTCTAATCTCTTTAATAGTTTTTTTTCGGTGCAAAGGGTGAATTATATTAATATCATCAACAAAATACAATCTTTTACATTCCACTGAGATGGACATTCCCATCCAGTTTCATTACATCAACATGCATTTTATCTTATAACAGATGACTATCAGACATAACACTAACATCATGTATACATTGTGATTAAGTAAACATCACTTATCACTTTCACTGAGTAGCAGTCAACCCATGACTGCATACTCACATAATTCACCCAAGTAACATTTGCACCAAGACCATACCTTCTCAATTACAATCCACATCCAAATGCTCACCAAGCCCAGTCATCCTGCCACCACACTGAGACAAGAGAGACAGTTTGGAGGGCATCATTGAGCAAGGTATAGCCACCCATCATTCCACTCAAGGGCTCTTCCAAAATCCCTACATTTCCCTCTTTACAAAAGGCTTCAGGACTTTGGAAACACTCACTTTGAGGGAGAATCTCCTAACCCCCTTAGCAGTGTATAGATAGGACCAAGTAGGTTCATCTTTCATTCCTCACTATTCCTATCTCCATACACTTCCTACCAAACTCACTTGCCCTTCACACATTGGGAACCTACTTTATGGGACTCAATAAAGCTGTTTGTCTAGAAGCTAGTCAAAATGGTTCACAATTACCTAACAAAGGCCTATTGAGAAGATGTTATTGAGGCTTAATAGAGATACAACTTATAAAGCTCCAAGGTACAATGCCATCAATTTGTAGAGAGTTTTAAAACATAGACTCAAGTTATGTAGAGAAACTAAGTCTACACTGGTTCAAAACCAAGTTGCAGAGTACTTGAACTCACCTCTGCTGATACAACCCATAATCATTTTGTATCCTTGTATTGTATGCTGAAGTCTAACACTAATGGATTAACATCCACTCATTATAGAGACTGAACACCAGCTACATCCAGTGTTAGGAAACACACTGGATAATAACACTGCAGGAAACTACCTTATGGTAATAGTCTATATACACTTTAGACCAACTTCAACTTGCTCTGCTACCCCTCTAAGATATACAAAAGCACATTCAAGCATGTCCAAAAGATATAACTGTCCCAAGTTACTAGCCATCTGCATGAAACTGCTTATCCCAAACACCCCTTTATTCACGTCAAGTACTATTCTTATCATTATAGACCACACAACTGCTTCAAACTGTATCACTTGATATATCTGGTAGTAGGCTTTCCTTACCCTTCTTAATATTCATAGTAACTTTCCATTTCTTGAAAACATCAGCAACCTGTATGGTTTCTTTAACATGTAGGCTTGACAGTTTTAGTCTTAAGTGGTTCACAATGGTAGTAGCCAAAACTTCAGCATCTTGTTTTTCATTAGTGAACATCCTTTTATTTCTCTCATTCCATATGAAGTATACACAAGCAGCAAATCCAATTCTCCTCAAAATACTTTTAATAGACCTGTTGAATCTTTGACTGATCATATGGCTCACAATATCTTCCCATTTTTCAGGTAGTGTATTCTGATCAATCTTCTTTTTAAACTCAGACCAAATCTTGCAAGAAAAAGGGCATTCAAAGAAAAGGTGATTGAGGGAATCAGGACAGGTCTCACAAAGGGAACATACCATTTGTCTATCAGGGTACCATTTGACCAATCTATCTTGTGTCGTCAGCCTCCCATGAATTGCAATCCACTTAATGAAAGAGTGTTTGGGTGTACAGTTTGAGAATCAAATCAGATCATTCCACTCAACTTTGATACCATTAGGTCTCCAATCTTTCCAGGCTCTATTAGTTGAGTAGTTAGTGCATCTTCCATTATTAGAACACCACAGGTACTTATCCTTACATTCTTCATGCAGATTTGGTATAGGAATAGTTTGTATAATGGGAAATCTATCATTCCATTCCATTGGCCAGTCCCATTGTTCATCATGAATCATATCTTTTAATTTCACATAAGTATCCAACCCTCCTTGAGACACTGCTTCCATAGGAATATAATTGCTCAATGGTTATGGCCCCCACCACCTGTCATGCCAAAGGAATATGCTCTCACCATTGCCAACTCTGCTCACAATATGCATTCTCATCTTATCTCTGAGACTTAAGATCTGTTTCCACCCAAAGCTTGCATTCTTATTACAATCAGCATTCCATATACTTTTTCCTTATAATCTGACCACATTGATCCATTTTACCCAAAGTGACTCCTTATTGCTAGCCACATTCCACAGATGCTTGGACATAAGTGTTTCATTCCACATCCCAAGGTCTTTGATCCCTAATCCTCCTTCATCTTTTGGTTTACATACATGCTTCCAAGCAATTTTTTCTTTTCCCCTTGACAATTCTCCTTGACACCATAGGAAGCCTTTAAGGATTTTGTTAATGCCATTGATCACTGATTTAGGGAGAATGAAAACGGATGCCCAATAGACTTGCATAGAGGATAAGATTGAGGCAATTAACTGGAGCCTACCAGCATATGATAGCATTTTATTCTTCCAATTTCTCACCTTTACTTTCACCTTATCAATAAGATTTTTGCAATCAGTAAAATTCAATTGTTTAGTAATGAGAGGCACTTCAAGGTATGTGACAGGTAAACTTCCAACATTAAAAGGCAGGATAGCTAGGATACTCTTCTTGACCTGTTCTTGAACATTGCCAAAGAAGACTGTACTCTTTCCAATATTTGGGTGTAGACCAGATATTGTGCTGAATTTGTTTAAGGTGGTTTTCACCACATTGACTGAGTGTAAATCCCCATAACATAGAACAAGTAGATCATCTACAAAGCACAAATGGGAGATTTGCAGGTCTTTACATCCCCAGTGGTACTTAAATCTTCCATCTTCAATGATTTGTTTCTTCAATATTAGGCTTAGAACTTCTATAACAAGAGTAAAGATGTAAGGAGATATTGGGTCACCTTGTCTCAGCCCTCTTCCTCCTTTGAAATAACCAACTCTTTCATTGTTGACATTGATTGTAAATGCAGCAGATCTTATGCAGACCATGATCCACTTAACCATCTGAGCTGAAAATTTGAAAGCATGCAAAATTCCTTCTAAAAAATCCCAATTGACTGTATCATAGGCTTTTTGAATATCTATCTTCAAAGTAACTCTTCTAGGCCCGCTGTTCCAATTATACCCTTTAAGAAGTTCTTGTGTAAGCAGTATGTTGTCAGTGATTTGTCTTCTTGGTATGAAGGCACTTTGGCAAGGGTTGACCAGTTTACATAAAGCATTCTTGATCCTGTTAGTTAGTATCTTACTGATAATATTATATAGGACATTACAACAGGCTATTGGTCTGTAATCAGATACCTTCATTGGGGTTTTACTTTTAGGGACAAGGGTGATGAGTGTGGCATTAACTTCCCCAAGCAACTTTCCAGTTCTGAAGAATTCCTTAATGGCTTCACATACATCTTTACCAACAACAGACCAAGCTTTCTAGTAAAACCTTGCAGTATAGCCATCTGGACCAGGTTCCTTGTTATCATTTATGTCAAATAATGCCTCCTTAATTTCTCCATCAGTAATGCCTTTAGTCATGGTCTCAGAATCAGTGTTGGATACAACATTTGGGCTTAGGCTTTCCAGGTCACAATGAACAGGGACTGTAACACCTAAGAATTTTTGAAAATGATTCACAAATTGCTCAGGTACGATCACCTTCAAATCTTTCCCCATTCTCATTGTTAACAGCTTCTATTCTACTTTTATGAGCTCTACCTTTCAAAACAGCATGGAAAAATTTAGTATTCTTGTCCCCATCACACAGCCATTCAATCTTGGCTTTTTGAAAAAGCAGCTTTTCTTCATCCTTGACATCAGTATTGTATTCTTTGAGAATCACAGCTTCTTCTTGCTTTAACACATCATTATGTGGCTCTTTATCAACCTTTGTTTGGATTATTTTCAGTTTCTCTCTCCATTCCAATTTTGCTCATAAACTTCAGTATCATCAATTTCTTCAAGAACAACATACTTGTTAGCACTCCTTTTCAATTCCTCAACTGCTTGCTTGTTAACTTTCCATGGGCTTTTAGGGCTGTGTGGGCTTCTTGATTTGTCTTCAACACTGATCTTCTCATTTGTTCCTTGGCTAGACTGTGTTTGGTTACACTCATTAGCATTGGTTTTCTTCACAACAGGCCTAATCTCTTCAATAGTCTGTCATGGTATGTAAACATTGATATCGTTAGGAACAACAGCACATTAAAAAAATCTATTAAGGGTGAAAAACAATTTGATTATAGTTTGTTCTAGTAAAAATTCAGGCCGGATAGCGTCTGTTACAGCAGCGATTCTATTACTAGGTGCTGCGGCGCTAAATAGTCGACAGGTTGGGGAGGTGGATTCTTATGTTAGAGCTGATTGCTGTTGGGATTTTATAATCAAGTTAACTATTAACTACGAGTACGCAGCGGATAATGGATCTAGTTTACAATTATAGTTAACACGTATAATAAACAAACAAAGAATAAAAGGAAACGAGAAAACTTGAAAAGTAAATAGAAAACTAACCCTCGTAGACACCAGCAAATGAAACAAGTGATTAAAACAATCACCTCTACGAGTGCTCACACTAACACGTCACACGAGCACGTTAGGATGCTAGTGCTTGCTTCACTACGAACAAGGAAAACACTTTGCTTGTTCAAGGCTTGCTAAGACCAAACGAAACCCGAAGTGGGATACGTTCGAATGGTTTAACAAAAGAGTAAAAGTAAGAAAAAAAAACTAATGGTTTTTTTAATACTTCTGCAAGGGACGAATGAAAACAAAACAAAACAACCAATGAGGTTGTAGTATCAGCCGTATATCTTTGACCAAAAAAAAGAGTAACTTTGATATTAGGTTTTAATGAGTATCGTGTGATGCAGCTTAAACGAAAAAGTTATATAGGAGAATAACTTGTCCACCAAGATTAGCTAACACCTCCTCATCTTTCACCCAAACAACACTCTCCTCCCCTCCTAGAACCGTCCCATAACTGGCTACATTGGAAAGAGGTCCGAGAGTTTCGTTTTCTGACATCTAAGTCCATCTCTTTATATTTAACATATATTAGTTAAATTATTACGTGAAACATATTAAACTATTAATAAATAAAACAAGTATATATATTAATTATTTAATAAACGTACTCTTCGTGTATTAACGTGTGTGCCCCCAATAGGCTCACACATTTCTAGTCGTATAACGGCTAATCTAACTACCATAACCCAACAATTGCTACATACCACATCCGGGGATCTTTGCAGCATTGGGTTCTGTGTTTTTTGCTATTAAGTGCGATTTTTGGGATTATAACTTATGTTTCTGTATCTTCGGCTAAGCAAACGACCTCAATACTTGGGTTAACTCTCTCTTGTGGTTTACAACGTTGATCTAGGGAGAATCCCGATATCTCCACAATATATATTATTTAGAATTGTAAAAAATGAACTTCATTACTTGTAGTATATTAGTTATTTACAGCATAAAACGATGTTAAAACTATATGGTATTGCTGTATCTGGTTTTTCAGTAATGGGTTGTGCTTGTTAGAGTGTGTATACACTGATATTTTCTTGAGATTCAGTGACAAGGAAACAGTTTAAGCCATTATAAAGATTAATAATTGAAATTTTTACTGGATGATATAGCATGTATAGTAATTATTTTAATTTTTTGCAATTTTAACTAAGTTAATATATATGTAAATGAGTGAAACTACTTCAATTATGAGGATTGGCGAAGACAGACAATGGTCTTGGGTTTCTCTCGAGTACTGACAAGGAAACAAGAAAGCAAATACGGAAGACGTATGCAAAAACTGCGTATGGTGTTACAGAGCTTGATCGTGATTTTCTCTTATTCTCTTAAAGGAACTTGAAAGCGAAAGGGGTTCTAACTAAGTATTTACCCGAACCCCAAGCCATAGCTCCTTCAGCATAAGGAACATCTATGCCCGCACTGCTATCTCGGGTAAAAGTTAGCTCATATGTGAGCTTTTGGTTCATTTCAGTAAATTTCAAGACCGGATTACGGATGGCAAGAATTATTCCATGTGGAAGATTGACGTGTGGCACTGATACGGTATAAGTAGAATTAGCCTCACCAACATTAGTCACCGTCCTTGTGTACGTTTTATTTTCGCCAATTGCTAAAGTGACTGTGAATGAAGGGTAGTTTAGTTGTCCTTCTGGTATCATTTTTGAGCATGAAACTTTTTTCGTCGCAATTATCCCAACTTGTTGGCTTGTGTAACCAAGCCCACACAAATAAGGAATGTAATCATCTGGTCCTATATCAAAGACTAGCCCTGGATCATTAGCTTTTGTGGGATTCACATGTCCTGAACCAATAGCAAATATGTCTGCACGAAGCTCTCTTTCGTCCATAATAGGATTACCACTTAAACTAACTTGATCGGCTGTTGTCATAATTGCAGATTTAATAGCCGCTGGTGACCAGTCGGGGTGAGAGGCTTTTAGCAATGCTGCTATGCCTGCGAGATGAGGGCAAGACATTGAAGTGCCCGAGATTATGTTAAATGTAGCACTTGTTTGTGTCATGTTCTCAACAGACACGGGCCATGCTGCTAGAACGCTAACGCCAGGGCCAATAATGTCGGGCTTCAAGATTCCAGGGCTCGCTAAGCTAGGCCCCCTTGATGAGAAAGAAGTCACTTCAGGAGCTGAATCCACTCCTATTACAGTCCCTCGAAATATTAAAGTGGCAGCAGGCGACATGGTTGAATTAATATATGTTTTGATCGCGACTCCTTCTTTGTAACCAATATGTGATGCTGGAAGAAAGTGAGCATCGGCTAAAGTACTAGCCCCTTCAGGGGCTTGGTTCACTAGAATCATCGCAGCACCTCCCGCATCTTTTACCGTTTGCCCTTTCACAATTCTTGATATAGTACCTCTATCGCACACTACTATCTTTCCTTTCACGTCAACATGATCCAATGATCCATTCGTGCACAACGCTGTTTCTTGAACACCGTTCATGCCCGGGTACACTAAAGGTAGATACGATTGAGAGAAATCTTTAGGCTGGAATAATGATTCACCGTCGAGCATAACCTTGTTTCCAAGAGAAACGGTTGAAGTTATTTTTCTATCAATGGTACTAGCCCCAACGGTTAGAATCCATGGAGCCTCATTCGACAACGAAGAGTTAAAAGGGCCAGAATTACCCGCTGAACAAGCTACAAATATCCCTTTTTGTATAGCTGTAAATGCACCTATCGCGATACCGTCTTGATAAAATGGATTAGAGTCTGCTCCAAGCGATAGTGAAAGCACGTCAACACCATCTTCAACCGCCATATCCATTCCAGCGAGGATTGCACTCTCTGTACAAACAACAATACACACTCTATACATTGCCACATGTGCAAGAGGTGCCATCCCGGTCGCTGTTCCTTTAGCATTTCCAAATACTTTCGAATCATTCACAAAATTTCCTCCTGCAGTACTTGAAGTGTGTGTACCATGTCCGTATTGATCAAATGGCGTATTTGATCCACCCTTGGCCTTGGTAAGATCCCGCAATCCAACTAGCTTGTTGTTGCATCCTTTAATTTCGCATTTTCCTTTCCATTTTGCTGGTGGTGGAGGGACTCCGATGTCACTGAAAGATGGATGACTTGGAGTCGTTCCAGAGTCTAGAACCCCAATTATAACCCCCTTTCCATAGTTTGAACCACTCCAAAGCCCTAAATTCTGATGCAAGCCCAAGAAGTTGGGTGTATGAGTCGTTTGTGCCGAGTACACCCTTTCAGGCCTTGCGAAGAAGAACCCATCCATATCTTCCATTGCTTTTACTTGCTCTGCTGATAGCTTTGCTGCAAACCCCGTTAGCACGCTATGATATGCATATAACATGGCTGGTTCATCATTTGAACCTGTTGTAGCTCGTGGTAAGAAGGATTTGTACCAGGTTACACGATCTTCTTTTTTAACAAATTCTTGACCCTTAGGTGAATCTAAGTGGACAATGTAGGTTTCGAGTTCAGCTGCATTGGCTGAATAGAAGGTTATAATTGTTGTTAAAGCTAAAAGCAACATTGAAGCCATCGCGGCTATTGGTTTTAAGTTAGTAAATGAGTTTAGAGGATATGTTTCTACTATTATTCAGCAATGTATTTATAGAGCAATGGGTAGGTGGATGCTGGTCTGCGTCGCTAAATTATGTGCACGAAAGACGAACAAATGGATGCTTTTATATATTTTTCTTGCCGTATTTTACTTTGTAAACGTCGAATATATGTCAAAGATTAGCCGGAAATTTTTGTTTATTTATTTGATATGAGTCATTTTCAATAAGTCTTGAACCTTTAATGATGATTGAAAGGTGATTTTAGATTTGAAAATTGTAATGGATTGGCAAATAGTGTTTGTTTTTGCATAAGTTTATGTTCAGTTCGCCTTCACATATTAATTAAGATGCAAAGAAACTAGATGAGATGTGGACATTTTTTTCATGAGAGTATCTCTTTGGGTTTGACCTATTCTCTAGGAGTGAAAGGTTTAATTTTGTTTTAATGTGCATTATTGAATTGACAGTGTAGGTTTTGCATGTAAATATCTATACTTAATTTATTCACTAGTACCGTATCAAATTTGAAAAAAGAAAAAGTGGTACTTGTTTGTCGCAATAGATATTGAACAGAATGCACTTAAAAAAACTATCGACTTAAGCAATTAACCATGTCGATTTTTGCAAGTGACAGACAATTGAAATTCATGTTTATCACTTTATGAAACAGTGAAACCATATGCAAAGCTCGTGTATATGAAGCTCTAGCTACTCTGATTTAAATTTTGTAAATGTATAACTTAGTATACGTATATGTCAAGAATTGAACAACATATTCTGTAAGACTGTAACGCTAAAGAATGACTTGTAATTTACTGAATTTAACTTTGTAATGTACAATTATTTAGAGGTTCTGATGAACCAAATTCTGCAATCGCTTTCTTTTAAATATACTATTATAGGCCATGATGGGAATAAAAATGACAATTCAGCGAGAGAAATTTGGCTACGCACATGAACATCTGGTGAAAGCACAGTGACTATAGTTACGAGTTAGTGACAACACGAGTTAGTGGCTACAGATATGACGGTGGCTATCAGTGATAAGTTAACGAAAGTACTTAGCATGTATTTAGCAATGAGGTTGTCATTGCTAGGCCGCTATACTTCAGTCACTAACACTCTGTTCTCGAGTTTTTGAAATGAATGGAAAAAAAAAAAAAAAAAAAGGCAAAAACTGGAAAAAAAGAAGAGGAAAGAAATAATATTTTGATTTCGTATATCATATTCTCGAGTTGGCAGAGAGATAACAGAAAAATAATTATTTTACAATTATACCCTTTGTTACATATATATAATTTATGTTTTATACTAGCGCATTCAAGTCATTGTTTTATTGAAAGTTTTAGTATACTTTCTTTCTAAATCATCCCATCTTTTAGAAGAAAGTTTTATAGAGAAATTTAACTAATTTTCATCTCCTATCCTAAAAAAGTTTTGATAACACGAATTTATTTTATTTTTCTCACGTCTTTTCTCTTCTTTCAGGACTAAGACATTGTTATACATAGTTTTCCTTTGCAGAATATAATTACCAAAACTGTTCATTGATAAGCGACAAATATCCAACTCTTCAAATTTAAATAATCTTCATTAAATCTGTCACTAGCAAAATCTACTTAGCGACAGATTTTGCAGAACTTGACGGATTAGCCATTAGAATATGCAACACTAATTTCTAGAATATCCACTCTCGATTCCGTCGCTTTTTGTTGGCGATTGTTGATCGGTCTCGGTATTCCTTTCTTACATCGCTTTCATATTTAAGTTGCAAATCACATATATCTTACTTCTAGTAGGTGAATAGTTTATATGAAAAGAACTTGAAATTTTGAACATACAAACAAAATAATCAAGAAAGAATTCTTGTTTAGCATACAAACTAAGTTTGACCTGGTGCAACATTTGAACATACACTTCAAAAAATTACATACAGATAAGAAAAACTCAAATAAATAATATTGTAAGAAAAAACATGTTTCAAACCAAGAGTGACAAAAGACCACCGGCTATTGTAACTACAAAGCCATAGATTGTTGGTACTGCCATATTGCTCGATGCTGATGCTGTTACAGGGCTTGGAGCTGGGGCCATAGTTTGTGGTTGAACCATGATGACGAGCTTCATGTTTCTTAATTCACAATGCTTGCCAACACCACAAATGTACCATTTCCTTCCTGGGGTTAGTAGCGGAACGACGTCTAGGCCACTTGTCAAGATTCCATTGGAGAATGAAGTCGAACATTGTTGGAAACCGGTGCCATTGGCTTTGGCTACGTTGTGTGCACCAGACGCATAATTGAACACTGCATCAAGAAAATCAAAAATTAAAATATATTTCTTGAATGTCATGGAAATGAGACACTCATGCTTAAATAAACGGGCCCTAGATTAACTAAAGCTAATGATTTATCAGGAATATAACGTACCAAGTGTATCTCCAACGAAGAAAACTGCAGGAAACTACCTTATGGTAACAGTCTATACACACTTTAGACCAGCTTCAACTTGCTCTGCTACCCCTCCAAGATACACAAAAGCCAATTCAAGCATGTCCAAAAGATATAACTGTCCCAAGTTACTAGCCATCTGCGTGAAACTGCTTATCCCAAACACCCCTTTATTCATGTGAAGTACTATTCTTATCATTATAGACCACACAGCTACTTCAAACTGTATCACTTGATATATCTGGTAGTAGGCTCTCATTACCCTTCTTAATATTCATAGTAACTTTCCATTTCTTGTAAACATCAGCAACCTGTATGGTTTCTTTAACATGTAGGCTTGACAGTTTGTCTTAAGTGGTTCACAATGGTAGTAGTCAAAACTTCAGCATCTTGTTTTTCATTAGTCAACATCCTTTTATTTCTCTCATTCCATATGAAGTATGCACAAGCAGCAAATCCAATTCTTCTCAAAATACTTTTAATAGACTTGTTGAATCTTTGACTGATCATATGGCTCACAATATCTTCCCATTTTTCAGGTAGTGTATTCTGATCAATCTTCTTTTTAAACTCAGACCAAATCTTGCTAGAAAAAGGGCAGTCAAAGAAAAGGTGATTGAGGGAATCAGGACAGGTCTCACAAAGGGAACATACCATTTGTCTATCAGGGTACCATTTGACCAATCTATCTTGCGTAGTCAGTCTCCCATGAATTGCAATCCACATAATGAAAGAGTGTTTGGGTGTACAGTTTGAGAACCAAATCAGATCATTCCACTCAACTTTGATACCATTAGGTCTCCAATCTTTCCAGGCTATAGTAGTTGAGTAGTTAGTGCATCTTCCATTATTAGAACACCACAAGTACTTATCCTTACATTCTTCATGCAGATTTGGTATGGGAATAGTTTGTATAATGGGAAATCTATCATTCCATTCCATTGGCCAGTCCCATTGTTCATCATGAATCATATCTTTTAACTTCACACAAGTATCCAACCCTCTTTGAGACACTGCTTCCATAGGAATATAATTTCTCAATGGTTATGGCCCCCACCACCTGTCATGCCAAAGGAATATGCTCTCACCATTACCAACTCTGCTCACAATATGCATTCTCATCTTATCTCTAAGACTTAAGATCTGTTTCCACCTAAAGCTTGTGTTAGGATTAGGAAAACATAATCGGTGGCAAAAGGGAAGACCAGCAACCCAATAGCAACACAAATGCAGGTAGCAATTGCAGAAGTTCAACAACAAATCACGATCAGAGGTGAAAAACTGATATTTCTATTATCAAATTATGAAGTACATAGATCTATATCTGCTATTGTTATTTATAGAACAAACTAAAATTACCAAACTACCCTTAGTAAATAAACTAAACTATATTATGCCAAAATTACTGAAATACCCTTATGACTACAAGTCAAAACATCTAACAATCTCCACCTTTACTTTAGCTCCTAAGTAGCACCATATTTCCAATTATCGATATTGAACAAATTCAAACAGTGACGAAACTTGCTCAAAGGAACTGATGGTTGTAATGTAACTTTCCAACTTACAACCGAAATTTCCAATGGTGAAAACATAAGGATCTTGTAGCATCAAGATCCGCAACATAATCCAAATCTGAGTAGCCGGCAACCAAATATTCACGTTCACCACCGTAAATGAGGCCAACATCATAAATCCTGAGTTAAACTCCTCCACCTGCTTCAAATCAAATTCAAAGTTCCAAATGCTTAAGATACTAGCCAATTTCAAATCAAACGATCGATTCCCAAAAGCTATCCGAAACAAAATCGATCAAAAACAAATGCTGATGACTTCAAAAGGAAGAATCTAATGTTAGCCGACAAATTCAAAACAGCCAACCAAACAAACAAATCGGCTCAAACGATCTTCACTAGTGGCAATCAAATTCAGGCAGTAAATTTCAAAAAACCCGAAAAATGAAGATCCCAATTTCTAAACTTACAAATTCCAAACGATCGAACAAAATTCAAACGACCTGATTATAACCAATTCTTCAAGCACCAAATCGATCTTCAAATGCAAATATCAAATTCAAATTTAATGACCCACTTATATCATAAGAATTACGGTCAAACATTCAAAGCACCTCACATTCTGAACCCGAGTCGTCTTTAGCAATTGCCGCTACCTGACGTTTTTCCTTAAGTTTAGGACAATTATGCTTCCAATGACCTTCCTCTTTGCAATAATTACAAATATCTCGAGGATTGGGACCTCGAGAACTTGATGATGCTCCACCTTTATCTTTACCCTTTTCAAATCGATATCGACCCCTATCACGACCTGTGGTTGATAAGCCGACGGGTTGAGATTCCATAGTTCCCGATGCTTGATGACGAAGCTCTCGGGAATGCAAACCTGATCGTATATCTTCTAATGTGATGGTGTCTTTACCAACAACAAAGGAGTTCACAAAGTTTTCAAATGAGGAAGGCAACGATACTAGAAGAATAAGAGCCGCATCTTCATCATCGATCTTGACTTCAACGTTTTTCAAATCCATCAAGAACGAGTTCAATGCATCAAGGTGATCTTTTAATAATGAGCCCTCTTTCATTCGGAGCGAAAACAAACGTTGCTTCAGTAACAACTTATTCGTCAACGACTTTGTCATATAAAGCTTCTCTAACTTTTTCCACACACCAAAAGCCGTTTCCTCATCAGCAACCTCATATAGCACCTCATCTGATAAAGATAGCAAAATAGTGGAATGCGCCTTCTCATCTTGTGAGCTATATTTTGCATCTGTCATATCAGCTGGTTTGGGACCGGCTAGAGGTACCTAAATACCTTGTTGTTTCAATAAGGCTCGAACTTTGATTCGCCATAAGCTAAAATTAGTTTTGCCATTAAACTTCTCAATACTAACTAACGACGATGATGTTTGAGAAGACATAATTTATCCAAATGGGTTTTACTACTAAATAACAAACAATTGTTGCTGTTGTTTATCAAAGAAACCCACAAAAGATAAAGCCTAGATGCAAATCCAATAAGTAATCGATCCACAAAATAGAGATTAAATAATCTCTACACAAACCGATCGATTCAACATACAAATTCTAACTATACCTAATCCCAATCAACAACCGCCTTCGATCATATCAAACGAGCAGAAGCTAAAATCGATTGAACAAAAGAGAAATCACAAAACCACTAACCTGATATCAACCACCGAACACAAAACAAAAAACAAAACCGAATCAGCAGCCACCGAACACAAATGGTTGAATAACCCAAAACAGTTGCATGCAACTTGCTTCAAATCGATCGAGTGGCTCTGATACCAATTTGTTAGGATTAGGCAAACATAATCGGAGGCAAAAGGGAAGACCAGCAACCCTATAGCAACACAAATGCAGAACAGGTAGCAATTGCAGAAGTTCAGCAACAAATCAAGATCAGAGGAGAAAAACTGATATTTCTATTATCAAATTATGAAGTACATAGATCTATATCTGCTATTGTTATATATAGAACAAACTAAAATTACCAAACTACCCTTAGTAAATAAACTAAACTATATTATGCCAAAATTACTGAAATACCCTTAGGATTACAAGTCAAAACATCTAACAGCTTGCATTCTTATCACAATTAGCATTGCATATACTTTTTCCTTATAATCTGACCACATTGATCCATTTTACCCAAAGTGACTCCTTATTGCTAGCCACATTCCACAGATGCTTGGACATAAGTGTTTCATTCCACATCCCAAGGTATTTGATCCCTAATCCTCCTTCATCTTTTGGTTTACATACATGCTTCCAAGCAATTTTTGCTTTTCCCCTTGACAATTCTCCTTGACACCATAGGAAGCCTTTAAGGATTTTGTTAATGTCATTGATCACTGATTTAGGGAGAATGAAAACTGATGCCCAATAACTTGCATAGAGGATAAGATTGAGGCAATTAACTGGAGCCTACCAGTATATGACAACATTTTATTCTTCCAATTACTCACCTTTACTTTCACCTTATCAATAAGATTTTTGCAATCAGTAAAATTCAATTGTTTAGTAATGAGAGGAACTCCAAGGTATGTGACAGGTAAACTTCCAACATTAAAAGGTAGGATAGCTAGGATACTCTGCTTGACCTGTTCTTGAACATTTCCAAAGAAGACTGTACTCTTTCCAATATTAGGGTGTAGACCAGATATTGTGCTGAATTTGTTTAAGCCTGTTTTCACCACATTGACTGAGTGTAAATCCCCATAACATAGAACAAGTAAATCATCTACAAAGCACAAATGGGAGATTTGCAGGTCTTTACATCCCCAATGGTACTTAAATCTTCCATCTTCATTGATCTGTTTCTTCAATATCAGGCTTAGAACTTCCATAATAAAAGTAAAGATGTAAGGAGATATTAGGACACCTTGTCTCAGCCCTCTTCCTCCTTTGAAATATCCAACTCTTTCATTGTTGACATTGATTGTAAATGCAGCAGATCTTATGCAGACCATGATCAATTTAACCATCTGAGCTCGAAATTTGAAAGCATGCAAAATTCCTTCTAAAAAATCCGAATTGACTGTATCATAGGCTTTTTGAATATCTATCTTCAAAGCAACTCTTCTAGGCCCACTTTTCCAATTATAGCCTTTAAGAAGTTCTTGTGTAAGCAGTATGTTGTCAGTGATTTGTCTTCCTGGTATGAAGGTACTTTGGCAAAGGTTGACCAGTTTACATAAAGCATTCTTGACCCTGTTAGTTAGTATCTTACTGATAATCTTATATAGGACATTACAACAGGCTATTGGTCTATAATCAGATATCTTCATTGGGGTTTTACTTTTAGGGACAAGGGTGATGAGTGTGGCATTAACTTCTCCAAGCAACTTTCCAGTTCTAAAGAATTCCTTAATGGCTTCACATACATCTTTACCAACAACAGACCAAGCTTTCTTGTAAAACCTTGCAGTATAGCCATCTGGACGAGGTGCTTTGTTATCATTTATGTCAAATAATGCCTCCTTAATTTCTCCATCAGTAATTTCTCTTGTCATGGTCTCAGCATCAGTGTTGGATACAACATTTGGGCTTAGGCTTTCCAGGTTACAATCATGAACAGGGACTACAACACCTAAGAAGTTTTGAAAATGATTCACAAATTGCTCAGGTACCTGATCACCTTCAAATCTTTCCCCATTCTCATTGTTAACGGCTTCTATTCTACTTTTATGAGCTCTGCCTTTCAAAACAGCATGGAAAAACTTAGTATTCTTGTCCCCATCACACAGCCATTCAATCTTGGCTTTTTGAAAAAGCAGCTTTTCTTCATCCTTGACAGCAGTATTGTATTCTTTGAGAATCACAGCTTCTTCTTGCTTTAACATAGCATTATGTGGCTCTTTATCATCCTTTGTTTGGATTATTTTCAGTTTTTCTCTCCATTCAATGACCTTTTCATGTAGATTACCAAACTTCCAACTGAGAGCTTTCATATGAAACTTTAAGGCTTTTAACTTCTTCACAAGTTTATACATACAGCAGCCTTCAATTGGAATTTCCCATTCTTTCTGCACAACACAAAGAAATTCAGGTTTATCAGTTATAAAATTGGAAAACCTAAATGCCTTATGTTTTTTCCTCATCACTTGTGGGATAATGAGGATAGCAGGACTGTGATCAGATGTGAGGCGAGGAAGAAATATGACATGAGAATTGGTGAATTTGCTCATAAACTCCACATTTCCAAGAACTCTATCAATTTTCTTAAGAATTCCACTGCTAGGATTTAATCTGCTTTGGACCCATGTGAAATGAATACCAGTGCAATTAAGGTCTTCAACTTCAATATTATCCAAACATTCCTGGATATCAATCATATCACTGGTCTTGCATGAACCTCCCTCAGAATGGTCATCAGTATGAAGGCTAACATTCCAATCTCCCAATAGAACCCATGGACTGTCATAAATAAGACTTGCATATCTGACTAAAGTTCTCCACAGATCCTTCCTTTCCCTACCTGTATTTGCAGCATACACAAAGCAGCAGAAAAACTTGTTTTTGCTGTCTTTAATATCAATTACACACAACATTGCTTGTTTACTAGAGTGAAGAGGCATAATACTGACATGTTCCTCATTCCAGCCCACAATGATCCTACAACCTCTGTCACTTTCTTTCATATTAGAACACCAATTCCATCCTCCAAAAACAAAGTCACAAATCTTACTCAATTTTCTCTCCTTAATGTGGGTTTCCAGAACCGCACATATGCTCAAATTTTCATCACTAATGAACTTCTTTACATCTTTTTGCATTTCCCTGTCACACATTCCCCATACATTCCAAGCAGCCATCTTTAATTCGTTGTTCATTGTTGCCATGATATACTGTTTTATTGGGTTCCTTGGTTCAGCATATCACTTGCAGTACCATTCAACTCATTATCAGTCATACTTTTAGCTATTTCATTGTCTTCATCATACACATCTTCCTCATCATGACATTCCTTATTCCACATTGCGTCCATTTGATCTTTATAATACTTATGCATCTCTGTGTTCCAGTACTTAAGAGTCCTCTGCAGAAGGTTTCGTTCGATATTTCGCAAATTTGTCCACACTTGCCTTCCAATTTTGCTCATAAACTTCAGTATCATCAATTTCTTCAAGAACAACATACTTGTTAGCACTCCTTTTCAATTCCTCAACTGCTTGCTTGTTAACTTTCCATGGCCTTTTAGGGCTGTTTGGGCTTCATGATTTGTCTTCAACACTGATCTTCTCATTTGCTCCTTGGCTAGACTGTGTTTGGTTACACTCATTAGCATTGGTTTTCTTCACAACAGGCCTAATCTCTTCAATAGTTTGTCATGGTATGTAAACATTGATATCGTTAGGAACAACAGCACATTAAAAAAAATCTATTAAGGGTGAAAAACAATTTGATTACAGTTTGTTCTAGTAAAAATTCAGGCCGGATAGCGTCTGTTACAGCAGCTATTCTATTACTAGGTGCTGCGGCGCTAAATAGTCGACAGGTTGGGGAGGTGGATTCTTATGTTAGAGCTGATTGCTACATACCACATCCGGGGTATCTTTGCAGCATTGGGTTCTGTGTTTTTTGCTATTAAGTGCGATTTTTGGGATTATAACTTATGTTTCTGTATCTTCGGCTAAGCAAACGACCTCAATACTTGGGTTAACTCTCTCTTGTGGTTTACAACGTTGATCTAGGGAGAATCCCGATATCTCCACAATATATATTATTTAGAATTGTAAAAAATGAACTTCATTACTTGTAGTATTAGTTATTTACAGCATAAAACGATGTTAAAACTATATGGTATTGCTGTATCTGGTTTTTCAGTAATGGGTTGTGCTTGTTAGAGTGTGTATACACTGATATTTTCTTGAGATTCAGTGACAAGGAAACAGTTTAAGCCATTATAAAGATTAATAATTGAAATTTTTACTGGATGATATAGCATGTATAGTAATTATTTTAATTTTTTGCAATTTTAACTAAGTTAATATATATGTAAATGAGTGAAACTACTTCAATTATGACGATTGGCGAAGACAGACAATGGTCTTGGGTTTCTCTCGAGTACTGACAAGGAAACAAGAAAGCAAATACGGAAGACGTATGCAAAAACTGCGTATGGTGTTACAGAGCTTGATCGTGATTTTCTCTTATTCTCTTAAAGGAACTTGAAAGCGAAAGGGGTTCTAACTAAGTATTTACCCGAACCCCAAGCCATAGCTCCTTCAGCATAAGGAACATCTATGCCCGCACTGCTATCTCGGGTAAAAGTTAGCTCATATGTGAGCTTTTGGTTCATTTCAGTAAATTTCAAGACCGGATTACGGATGGCAAGAATTATTCCATGTGGAAGATTGACGTGTGGCACTGATACGGTATAAGTAGAATTAGCCTCACCAACATTAGTCACCGTCCTTGTGTACGTTTTATTTTCGCCAATTGCTAAAGTGACTGTGAATGAAGGGTAGTTTAGTTGTCCTTCTGGTATCATTTTTGAGCATGAAACTTTTTTCGTCGCAATTATCCCAACTTGTTGGCTTGTGTAACCAAGCCCACACAAATAAGGAATGTAATCATCTGGTCCTATATCAAAGACTAGCCCTGGATCATTAGCTTTTGTGGGATTCACATGTCCTGAACCAATAGCAAATATGTCTGCACGAAGCTCTCTTTCGTCCATAATAGGATTACCACTTAAACTAACTTGATCGGCTGTTGTCATAATTGCAGATTTAATAGCCGCTGGTGACCAGTCGGGGTGAGAGGCTTTTAGCAATGCTGCTATGCCTGCGAGATGAGGGCAAGACATTGAAGTGCCCGAGATTATGTTAAATGTAGCACTTGTTTGTGTCATGTTCTCAACAGACACGGGCCATGCTGCTAGAACGCTAACGCCAGGGCCAATAATGTCGGGCTTCAAGATTCCAGGGCTCGCTAAGCTAGGCCCCCTTGATGAGAAAGAAGTCACTTCTGGAGCTGAATCCACTCCTATTACAGTCCCTCGAAATATTAAAGTGGCAGCAGGTGACATGGTTGAATTAATATATGTTTTGATCGCGACTCCTTCTTTGTAACCAATATGTGATGCTGGAAGAACGTGAGCTTCGGCTAAAGTACTAGCCCCTTCAGGGGCTTGGTTCACTAGAATCATCGCAGCACCTCCCGCATCTTTTACCGTTTGCCCTTTCTCAATTCTTGATATAGTACCTCTATCGCACACTACTATCTTTCCTTTCACGTCAACATGATCCAATGATCCATTCGTGCATAATGCTGTTTCTTGAACACCGTTCATGCCCGGGTACACTAAAGGTAGATACGATTGAGAGAAATCTTTAGGCTGGAATAAAGATTCACCGTCGAGCATAACCTTGTTTCCAAGAGAAACGGTTGAAGTTATTTTTCTATCAATGGTACTAGCCCCAACGGTTAGAATCCATGGAGCCTCATTCGACAACGAAGAGTTAAAAGGGCCAGAATTACCGGCTGAACAAGCTACAAATATCCCTTTTTGGATAGCTGTAAATGCACCTATCGCTATACCGTCTTGATAAAATGGATTAGAGTCTGCTCCAAGCGATAGTGAAAGCACGTCAACACCATCTTCAACCGCCATATCCATTCCAGCGAGGATCACACTCTCTGTACAATCTTCATCAGTACACACTCTATACATTGCCACATGTGCAAGAGGTGCCATCCCGGTCGCTGTTCCTTTAGCATTTCCAAATACGTTCGAATCATTCACAAAATTTCCACCTGCAGTACTTGAAGTGTGTGTTCCATGTCCGTCTGGATCAAATGGCGTATTTGATCCACCCTTGGCCTTGGTAAGATCCCGCAATCCAACTAGCTTGTTGTTGCATCCTTTAATTTCACATTTTCCTTTCCATTTTGCTGGTGGTGGAGGGACTCCGTTGTCACTGAAAGATGGATGACTTGGAGTCGTTCCAGAGTCTAGAACCCCAATTATAACCCCCTTTCCATAGTTTGAACCACTCCAAAGCCCTAAATTCTGATGCAAGCCCAAGAAGTTGGGTGTATGAGTCGTTTGTGCCGAGTACACCCTTTCAGGCCTTGCGAAGAAGAACCCATCCCTATCTTCCATTGCTTTTACTTGCTCTGCAGATAGCTTTGCTGCAAACCCCGTTAGCACGTTATGATATGCATATAACATGGCTGGTTCCTCATTTGAACCTGTTGTAGCTCGTGGTAAGAAGGATTTGTACCAGGTTACACGATCTTCTTTTTTAACAAATTCTTGACCCTTAGGTGAATCTAAGTGGACAATGTAGGTTTCGAGTTCAGCTGCATTGGCTGAATAGAAGGTTATAATTGTTGTTAAAGCTAAAAGCAACATTGAAGCCATCGCGGCTATTGGTTTTAAGTTAGTAAATGAGTTTAGAGTATATGTTTCTACTATTATTCAGTAATGTATTTATAGAGCAATGGGTAGATGGATGGTGGCCTGCGTCGCTAAATTATGTGCACGAAAGACGAACAAATGGATGCTTTTATATATCTTTCTTGCCGTATTTTACTTTGTAAACGTCGAATATATGTCAAAGATTAGCCGGAAATTTTTGTTTATTTATTTGATATGAGTCATTTTCAATAAGTCTTGAACCTTTAATGATGATTGAAAGGTGATTTTAGATTTGAAAATTGTAATGGATTGGCAAATAGTGTTTGTTTTTGCATAAGTTTATGTTCAGTTCGCCTTCACATATTAATTAAGATGCAAAGAAACTAGATGAGATGTGGACATTTTTTTCATGAGAGTATCTCTTTGGGTTTGACCTATTCTCTAGGAGTGAAAGGTTTAATTTTGTTTTAATGTGCATTATTGAATTAACAGTGTAGGTTTTGCATGTAAATATCTATACTTAATTTATTCACTGGTACCGTATCAAATTTGAAAAAAGAAAAAGTGGTACTTGTTTGTCGCAATAGATATTGAACAGAATGCACTTAAAAAAACGATCGACTTAAGCAATTAACCATGTCGATTTTTGCAAGTGACAGACAATTGAAATTCATGTTTATCACTTTATGAAACAGTGAAACCATATGCAAAGCGCGTGTATATGATGCTCTACTCAGATTTAAATTTTGTAAATGTATAACTTAGTATACGTATATGTCTAGAACAACATATTCTGTAAGACTGTAACGCTAAAGAATGACTTGTAATTTACTGAATTTAATTTCGTAATGTACAATTATTTAGAGGTTCTGATGAACCAAATTCTGCAATCGCTATATAGGCCATGATGGGAATAAAAATGACAATTCAGCGAGAGAAATTTGGCTACGCACATGAACATCTAGTAGTGATGAAAGCACAGTGACTATTAGTTACGAGTTAGTGACAACACGAGTTAGTGGCTACAGATATGACGGTGGCTATCAGTGATAAGTTAACGAAAGTACTTAGCATGTATTTAGCAATGAGGTTGTCATTGCTAGGCCGCTATACTTCAGTCACTAACACTTTGTTCTCGAGTTTTTGAAATGAATGAAAAAAAAAAGGCAAAAACTGGAAAAAAAAGAAGAGGAAAGAAATAATATTTTGATTTCGTATATCATATTCTCGAGTTGGGAGAGAGCTAACAGAAAAATAATTATTTTACAATTATACCCTTTGTTATATATATATAGTTTATGCTTTATACTAGCGCATTCAAGTCATTGTTTTATTGTAAGTTTCCTAGTATACTTTCTTTCTAAATCATCCCATCTTTTAGAAGAAAGTTTTATAGAGAAATTTAACTAAATTTCATCTCCTATCCTAAAAAAGTTTTGATAACACGAATTTATTTTATTTTTCTCACATCTTTTCTCTTCTTTCAGGACTAAGACGTTGTTATACATAGTTTTTCTTAACAGAATATAATTACCAAAACTGTTCATTGATAAGCGACAAATATCCAACTCTTCAAATTTAAATAATCTTCATTAAATCCGTCACTAGCAAAATCTTTTTAGCGACAGATTTTGCAGAACTTGACGGATTAGCCATTAGAATATGCAACACTAATTTCTTGAATATTCGCTCTCGATTCCGTCGCTTTTTGTTGGCGATTGTACGTTAATCGGTCTCGGTATTCCTTTCTTACATCGCTTTCATATTTAAGTTGCAAATCACATATATCTTGTTACTTACTTCTAGTAGGTGAATACTTTATATGAAAAGAACTTGAAAATTTTAACATACAAACAAAATAATCAAGAAAGAATTCTTGTTTAGCATACAAACTAAGTTTGACCTGGTGCAACATTTGAACATACATTTCAAAAAATTACATAAAGATAAGAAAAACTCAAATAAATAATATTGTAACAAAAAACATGTTTCAAACCAAGAGTGACAAAAGACCACCGGCTATTGTAACTACAAAGCCATAGATTGTTGGTACTACCATATTGCTCGATGCTGATGTTGTTACAGGGCTTGGAGCTGGGGCCATAGTTTGTGGTAGAGCCGTGATGACGAGCTTCATGTTTCTTAATTCACAATGGTTGCCAACACCACAAATGTACCATTTCCTTCCCGGGGTTAGTAGCGGAACGACATCTTGTCCACTTGTCAAGATTCCATTGGAGAATGAAGTCGAACATTGTTGGAAACCGGTGCCATTGACTTTGGCTACATTGTGTGCACCAGACGCATAATTGAACACTGCATCAAGAAAATCAAAAATTAAAATATATTTCTTGAATGTCAAGGAAATGAGACACTCATGCTTAAATAAACGGGCCCTAGATTAACTAAAGCTAATGATTTATCAGGAATATAACGTACCAAGTGTATCTCCAACGAAGAAAACTTTATCCTTGGCCCAAGTTTGATAATCAAAGTCGAGGCTCCACCCACTTGCGTCCCCGACAATGTATTTGGTAGCAGAGATTGAAGTTGCAAGAACAAAGAAGGTTGCAATGAAAATGATGGTTGAACGAGATGAGGCCATTTTTGAAATAATTTTGCGGTTTCTAATCAGTATCTATGAATTAAGATTTAAGAACTATTAAAAAGCCTAATTTGTTGAGATGATGAAACTAAAGCTATAAGATTGGTGTATATTTATATAGCTTTCGAGTTAATGTGCAAGTGCAATGTGTAGGATACCGGCAATAGACGGCAATGGGTATATAGATATTGTGGATTTGGTCTTAATTAATTGTATGCGTTTGATGTTTGATTGCCACTTACATTGATTAGAAGCATAATTTATTTTTATGGCGAAAATGAGGAAACCAAAAATTAGAATTGGTCAATTTCAATGGATTAATAAGAGTATGATTTCAAATTTATCAATAAAAACTTTACAATTATTTTGTTTTTCATTTTATTTAGAAAAAAATATCTTTCTTCGTCCCAATTTTATAGTTTATTTTTCCTTTTTAGTGTGTATCAAAATAATTGATCACAACTGATGAAATAGTGGTTATAATTTTTAATTTACTATATTATTCTTAACCAAAGTTGATATTTGCAAAACTGAAAGTACACATTAATTAATTATTAAATAATAAAACTGTTTTTTTTTTCAAGAAACAAAAGTAATAGTTAATGCATTTTTTTATTTTATTATTATTATTATTATTATTATTATTATTTTTTAAATTGTGTGTTTCGTATCTGTAGACAATAATTTTGTAACGTAAAAGTAATAGTATACAAGTATCTAAATTATAAAAATAATAATAACCATAATAAACTAAATTTGATTCATTTCTAACACTGCTTGTTATATATTTTAATAACTAGAATAAGGTAAACATGCTTTAGTAAAAAGGATTGAAATTGGTGATCCTCATGGTCTCAAAACAGGATCGGTGATCGATAAAGTTGACATGTTCTTTTGCGTCTTTAAATATATGTTTATAAGTAATTTTGACGCATAAAAGCTTTTGAAAATAAATGTATCCATGTATGAAAAAATTTAGGAAAAATCACTAAAACATATCTACGACTTATCACTTTCCAGGCCTAGAATTTTCAAAATTCCAAAATAAACCGGACGACTGAGCAACTTGTACAATATAACTACAAGCTAACAAGTGTCCAAGTATTGTACAATATAACCACAAGCTAACCGGACGACTGGGCAACTTGTACAATATAAACCGAATTAATCTTTATTCGATTGTTTAATGACATGTGTCAAACGTAGACACGAGTTGCCCAAAAAATGAGTCGCATTCGGTATATTTTGGACTTTTGAAATTTTAGTCATGAAAAATGTTAAGTCGTAAGATGACTGGTACGTATATTTTGGTAATTTTCCCTAAAATTTATAAGTTTACACCTGAACAAATAGATTCTAAATATAACAATTAGTATTTAACTTTTGTTTACGACCATTAAAGCCCATATTTGAGTATTTAACTTTTGTTAAACAAATTATTTATTACTTTAAACTATAAAAACTGAAGCATGATCCCCTACAAACAAGATTATTACTCTAAACTGCATTACATCAATAATTAGTTATCCAGAATCAAATTAGTAAAGTATAATTAAAAATGTATTCTAGACGAATTTATGATACTAACTATGTTTTGTTTTACTTTTTCATTTTCTCAAAACAAATATTATATCATAATTCATTTTGATAATACAGATGTTATTAAAATTATAAAATATATAATTCACTTAATGTTTTAAAACTTATACACAAGGACGGACTCACTTGAGAGCGGGGTGTGGCACGGGTCATGCCTGATTTTAGGTCATGAAACGTAAGTTGCTTTTAAAAAAGTAGCGTTTTCTTGTACATGCAACCCTTTAAATTCTTTTTGCTACTATATTTCTTTACGGTACAACTTGAGCTTAGCCAAAAAGTCTTTTGGCGCAAATATTAATTCTTGTGATGGAAAAAATTGTGCAGACCTTTATGAAAATATTTGTGCAACACCCACGTGAAAATTATAGGTCCATCCATGCTTATACATATCAGACAACTTGTTTCATATAATTTTCTTGTAATTATAACAAGTAATTTTAACGATAGCCCGTGCGTTGCAACGAAAAACTTCGATATGATATTCGCCAGAACCAACCACGACCTCGACTTTGACCGAGACCACAACACACGAAACTAACCCGTCAGAACCTTAAAACAAACAGTTCCAAACACACAATCTAGCCATATAGTGGCATTGCTAAAAGGTAACAACGATTTATTGAAGAAAATAGCCTCAAATGTATGATCACCACCTATTGAAAAGCCTATCTAGAAATGGGTGATCCCCCGACTCTTGCTTCAACTACCCTTAGCCTACAACCTAGTCACAACCACACCATCTCACTACTGGACTCTCTCCATATACCATATCCTTACCATCCACTAACATGAACACCTCTCGTTCAAAACTGCAAACCACTCGGCCGAATACACTGTAATACATGTTGATTGACGAAGATATATTGAGGGTCTAATTACATATCTAGGAAATTAGCGTGCCAAATTCCATTGTTTGGTGGATTAAACTTGGAATTTTCTTTATTTTAAGAAACTGTAGTTATACGTATATGATTTTTCAAAATTATATTTCTAGTGTAAATTAATGACTTCGCACATTAGTTAATCTTTATCTTGAGTATAAAATTTGTATACCTAGTAGATATGTCACCAAATATATAGTGTTCCTCTTAAAACATTACTATAAAAAACTAATGTTTTTAACTACTCAGCGGTAGTATAACGGTAAAAGCCTTGTGACTAATACCACTAAATGTGTGATGATTCAGGTACAATTTTTGTTAGTTGCAAACAATCATAAAGTGGTCACGCATTTCTCCTGAAAAGAGCGTGCTTTACCCGGTTTGAATCTATGTAGTGGTAAGTTCAAACTCAGTGAATTAATTGACCAAAAAGTCAAAAACCATGATTAAAATAATACTCCCCCCGTCCCAAAATTATTGTCACCCGACAAAAAACACATTCTTATAGAAAAATGTCACTATCACTATTTTCTCTCGATTACTTTTTTTCCAAATAACAAGTTTACCCTTAACCGATTAATTAACACTTCTTTAAAGTTTGCAATATTAATTTCAACCAAGGGTAATATAGTAAACTTTACCAAACACCACTATCTATTCACTTTCTATTTTGGGTATGCGACAATAATTTTGGGACGTCCAAAAAAAGAATAAGTGACAATAAAATTGGGATGGAAGGAGTAATAATAATAATAATAATAATAATAAAACAAAATCTGTTTTATCCCTAAAGTCAATTTATCACTCCGTAATACAACTAGCATGATGCTAGATAAAGGGTGTGTTTGGTAAAACAAGCAGTGAGCAGTAGCAGTAGCCACAACTCACATCTCACCGCACACATTCTTAAAGAAGCATAGGAAAAATGAGTTTTCCTAAAAAATAGCAAAGCTCCCCGCTCCTTTGCCAAACGAAGAATAAAAATCAAAAGCTCATTGCTCACCGCTTATCGCACCAAAAAGCTCCAAAAAGCTTCGCGCCAAACATAGCCAAAATGTCACAACCAAGTTACAAACAATTCATACATGTCATTCTCGGACAAAAAATATATTCAATCCATAGCGGATTCAATTTACTAATCCTATTAATAATCGAGAATGTTATTTGTTCCCGTAAAGAACACTCAACTACGTTATAATGTAACAGAAACATAAGGAAAACATGAATGTTTATGAATTTTAAACCAACTGAAAAAGACATCGAGGTACAACAGAAAACAAATATGGCAGGCGAAATCAGCAACCAAATGATCTTCAAGAATCCCTCTTAAGCCATTAGTCCACCCAAACGTCTAGCAGCTTTGTATGAACTCCACGGACTGGGGGAAGGTGCAGGTGAAGGTAGTACATCAATAACAAGCCTCATACCTGAGACACAATGATCTGGGAAACCACAAATGTACCATTTTCTTCCCGGGGTCGTCAAGTCCACCACATCATATCCACTTGTTAGAGCTCCTCCATGGCTCAGAACAGTACAGTATTGAAAGTCCGTTCCATTAACTTTGCGTACATCGTGATGTCCCATCGGGTATTTAAAAACTACAACCAGATTTAGTTAGCAATAGTAACACAACCAAAAAAATGAATTGTGAGTGAAATTTACAAATCAAAATTTAATATCTAGCTCCTCTAGCTAGTTTTAACAAAACATACCAAGTGCGTCTCCTACAGCAAACTCTTTCCCTGCGGCCCAAGCTTGATAATCGAAATTCAAAGTCCAACCACTGTCGCCTCCAACCATGAACACCTTGCCAGAAGGGGACAAGGAAGGTACAGCTGCAGATGAAGGTGAAGGCACGGGTGGGGGTGAAAAAATGGGTACGATTGGAAGTGAAGGTGCAACTGAAGGTGGCAGTGTTGACTGAGGTAGAACATTAATAACCAGCTTCATTCCACCTGATTTACAATGATTTCCCACGCCACAAATGTACCATTTCCTTCCTGGTGTTGCAAGAGTTACCACATCATATCCGCTCCCTGATGACCCATTGATGGCAGGCACTACACATTGTTGAAATCCATTTCCATCGACCTTGACCACATTGTGCTTCCCGGTAGGGTACTTGAAAACTACATACAGTATATATCATAAACATAGTTCTTGATTTCTGAACTTGTTGACAAGGTACAAAAAAAGCCAGAAAGGAATTAACATGTACATTCGTATATGGATTAACTAGAAAAACCGAAAAATAACATTGTTATTTATATACAATTCATTTCATGCTTAAAATGATAATTATTTCTCCTAAATTATGAACTATGTGTTATTTTTTATATCGTATCTAGCATAATTTAATATTGTGTGGCTTATTTAATCAATCACGTACAGTTGCTAATGCTAGTATAAGTAATTTACATACCGAGTTTGTCTCCGACCACGAACTCCTTCCCTTTGGCCCAAGATTGGTAATCGAAGTTGAGAGTCCAGCCATAAGCGTCTCCAACAATGAAGTTGGTAGCTGAAATGGAAGTAACAAGTGATGCTATTAGAGCGACGAATATTTGGATGGTTAACTTGCTAGCCATTTTTTATCTCTTCGTATAACTTGCCTGTTAATTAAGTAAGGCTAAAAGCTATATTTATAGCATAATTGTAACGCAAAAACACAAGAGCACTTTGTAATAGACGTTTTTAGCGGCTTTAGACGGCATGGTAAATATAGATGGTACCCTTACTACAGTATATATATTGAAATGAAATTATAAATGTACAAAGTAGGATGGAATATTGGAATGTGGTCAGGATGGCTTTAGAATAAAACTATATTAAAGATATATGGCTTTAGGCTTTTAATTTTCAAATACCTCAATACTTTTTACTTTTTTAGGGCAAGTGATTTACCAAATCCGCTAAAACAGCGAGAAACTTTGGGCCTCATTTATTTATTTATCAGACCTACTATACGAACTATAAGAGACAAAGCTTATTTTTAATTTTAAGAAAAATCCGAAAAAGGTGTAGGTTGGCAGGGACACTCCAAACCGGGTGCCTTTTGCCACCAGCCATTATCCTCCCTACAAAGAATAGCTCAAGAAACTCTCATGTTCCATTAAGGCACCAACTGGAGTGAGTACGAGCCAAGACTCAAACCCTTGACCTTTTATCTACAAAATCTCTCTAGTGAGCCTAGGAGTTTTTAGAAAGTGGGTACCAAACTACCAACTGAGCCAAAGCCCATACCATTCATTTGCATATAGTTAATCGTATAAATGAAAGATTAAGCTCATTCAGTGCTCCAAGTTTCAATAAGCTCTAAATATGATAGTAAAAGAACCAAATATTCAGCAAAGTGTTTATTGATCGAAAAATATAAGTAATAGTTTATGTTCGTTTTGTTAAATTAACGTACACGAATAAATGTCTAAATTCATTCATTATTCATTCATTTTATGTTCGTGAACGTTTGGTAATTTATTCGTTTATGTATATTCTGTTCGTTTATCTTTTTTTAATTATAAGTAACAAGTAATACTCTGTATTTTATTTAATAAACTAGGTATACAATAATACGAATAAACAAGCGAACGCAAGCAAACACAAAGGAAAATAAACTTTACGTATGTTTTATGCTTTGCTTCTTTGTATTCGTTCATGTAAAGTTTTGATGAACGAACTAAACAAACACGACAAGCTTATCTTCGTAACAAAGAAATATGAGCGCAAACATTTATTTGGTTTAATTTAGCATTCGTATTAGGTAATTTTTTCTATTATACTTAAACCAACACTTACTGTGTTAATTGTTCGATTCTTATTATCACCCCACTTATAGATTATGGGAAAAAGGAAGTCGGTATTCTCTCTTTCTCAACTTTTATTTTTCAATCGTCAATTAAGTCTCAATTTTTTCATGCTTTTCTTTTTGGTTTCGTAGTTAAACACTTCATTCATCCAGTCATTTGAAAAATAGTCACTTTTCAAATGTGCGCTCAGCCTGTGACTAAGAAATATTAATGCGATGCGTATGTGCTTGAATAATTTTTACGCATACAAAAGTAAACGAAAAGACCCTATAATAAAAATACGTTTCAGGTCTCTAAATGGCTTGAGCCGCCCCTTGAGTAGGGTTGAGTTATACCCCGTACGCACTGAAGTAGTACGTGTTAAGTTGTTTTATTTTAGCTTATTAAGTTTATAAATGAAAGAAACAAAGTTCAGTGACGTACTCTTTCGATGTACGCATTGAGTTCCAAATGAGTATCGGACACAAGTGACGCGTATTGAAATACATTCTGCCTTTTCTATATATTTTATTACTATAACTTAGAAATGACCTTCCAAAATAATTAGTAAATTAAGAGAAGTGTTCACAAGAAGAAAACCGTTGCCTTGTACAAAGATTCGTCAGCCGAATTTTAGTTAAGCCGGCAACTTTGTGACAATCATATTTTAGTCTTTAAATGATGTGTTGTGTTCTGGGCTTACATCTCATAAGTTCATTTTCTTTTATATAGGATTATATAAGCTCTTAACAATGGCATATTAGAGAGAAATGAATGTAACACTTTGAAAGCCATTTTGGCGGGAAAATTTGTTATTCTAATAGTTTGTTACAATTACAAGAAAAGAACTTGAGTGGACTATTTATAGGCTATTTTCTAGAAACTACACTAAAATATCTAAAAACTATCTAATCTACGTAAATATCTATTTACAATCCTCCACAATTGATTTGAGCTTTGTAAAGAAGGTTGTGTCTTAAATATTACAATCCTACAAATTACTAACTTAAACTAGCATATTTCAAAGTCCATGAGCCCAATTAACTTAAACTATTATAACGTCTACGACACATTACAAAGTTCCTATTAAGTGAATTACCATCACTTCTACTTTAATTCTAACAATCTTCCCCTAAGGGGTGGTCATTCAAATGATGCTCCACGTAATTAGGTCTTCTTTCTTCTTTGTCTTGAACTTTGTGTGTCGTCGTAGATTAGTCTTGATTCTTTGTTCCTTCATGCTTTGTGATATTTGATTAATGAATTTTAATCGTTCTTGCCTTTGATCAACATCTTCTTATGATTTGTTGTGTCGTCTTCTCCATCATACTCATACTTCTTGATAATATTTTGAACTTCATACTTATGTCTTACTCACTTGATACTTAGAATTGTTCTAGATTTTCTTGATTAGCCCTTGACTTTGACGTAACTCTTTGTCATAAACTTGATCTTTTTGTCTTGAACGTTCTTCACTCGAGCTTGTTGAGGATGAACTTCATAAGTATGAGTGTGTGGAGATGAAGATGTTTGATATTTGAAATGATGGTGTACGGTCTTTCTCCAAGGGGACTTTCATCAGTACCTGCATAGATATTGTTAGTTGAAATCACCAATCGATCACGGTGAACTTTTCTTAGAGAATAGATCACTACGATTGTTTTACTGATGAATGTCTTGATTTCATTCACCTTGTTCGGGCACATCAGCCGTCCGAATTCGGTTAAGGACAGTTATCATTACATAGAATAACTCCAAGTAACGACCCACGTCTTAAGGACTCGATTCGTGAAAGGAATCTCCTTAGCGGGATTTCCAGCACTTACAAGCTCAGACGTCGAGAGTATTAACAACATAGTGTGAAAAAACATCTCTAATCCTTACAAAGGCTGTTCCTGAATTGGATACCCTCAAGAAGGCTTACAACAGATATACCGAAGTATACCCACAATTCAGGTGAGCCACTGAAGTATACCGAGGTATCACTCCACGACTGTAGACCATTTGGAATATAAAGTAACCATCATGATATGTAAGGCAAGATCTGAAGATCTCATAAAAGACTCTTATACAACTTGTGTCCTTTTTGGCAAACACAAGTGTATGCATAGGAAGGTGTATCCTAAGAGATTTTTTTGATGAATCTCATGGCTCTAGACTTAGTAAGTGCGTTTTGGTTTTAGTAGTCTGAGGCATAGAGCAGACTGCCACCTTTTCATTATCAGCACATCTCGAAGTGAGTGGCCGATAGATTATGCAAGGTTCTCTGTGAGAAATGAAACAAATATCTTTTAAGAGATACCCGAGTGGCTAGGAGGGGTTGTGCAGTGCATCACTGGGTCCATGACATCTTGTCTTCAATACCGGTATCATTTTTTTAATAACCGATAGCAGATGTATTGACCCGGTTTCTGCCCTATTTTTTCATGGAGGGCTATTTCTTTTCACCCTCTTATAAACTTTTCTTTTTAATTCTTCAACACCTTCTTTCTCCTTTCATCACTTTACTCCTTCTTTAAATCATACCTAAGGACTTCTAATTCTAATCTATTTGAATTGTCCTTGGGTAGATCCCTCCGGCTCTAGCGGATCATAGGACATAAACCTAACCATAATCACCTTATTACTCCATGATTATCCTAGATTCATTGATCACATGCAATAAAACCTTTTGTGAAGATCTCTCAAAGTGTTTATGATTAAAACATATTTTGTTAACACTTTGAGAGTTTGTGTTTTCAGAAATACTCCCCCTTCACATGTGTTTATGTGTTTTTAAGATAAATTCGCACATGTTAGGTAGAGTTCGCATTTTTGGATTGATCGATTTTCATTTAACATGACCGATTCGAGACACGATTACATCACTAGTTAGACTAGCTTGAAATTATTACCCGTCCTTGTCAAGTTCAAAGAAAGTCTCTCGAGACGGTACACTCTACTCAGACAAGTCCTATTCGAGAAACACTTACATCACTAGTTAGACTAGCTTGAAATTATTACCCGTCCAGGACAAGTCTTTTCAATTACTGGCAATTAAGCTTCGTCAATTCGTTGGTTATATCTGATTCGAGATCATTTTGATATTCTACAACGATCTTTAAACATTTTTTATCTCATTTTAATCACGTCTTCTCCCCCTCAAAAATAGCATATTCGTGATATTTTTGATATCAACTAATTAATAGAAAAGCTTTTGGAGAGATAGACGGATTTGTTTTTGCATGAAATCGGAACATTTTTTCTATGCTCCCCCTTAATGAAAGCATATTTCAAACAGAAAGTTTAAAATCTTGATTAAGGGTTTGGAGGGAGTTATCTTTTTGAAATGCAAGTTATGTACTAAAATGTACACAAGTCTTTTTGTGAAAACAAGTTTTTGTGTGAAATCTTTTCGTTTGTTTATACTCGAACTTTTTGAAAATGATTTCATCTTTTAAAGTACGAGTCCTGATCTGAAATAATCAGAAGTCATCATTTAAGTGCGGGTTTCGTACTAAATTATACGAAAGCCATTATGTTTTTAGGATAAGTGCTCGAAAAATATTTAAAACCTTTGTTTTGATTAAGCACTTTCCTTTCTTTGAAGCGCGGGTCCTGAACTGATGTGTCCAGAAGCCATCTGTGAAATCTCGTCAAACTTCACATTCATTGTCACTATTAACTTCTTAGTTCTTCTATTATACACCCGGAATGCCCTCGAGGTATCTTAGTATCCGATGACGATCCCAATATCACCCTTAGCTTTCAGTTTCCCTAGATTTTCTCTGTCGTTCGTTGGATAGCACAAAGAGCCAAACACGTGAAGGTAAGAGATATCAGGTTTCTGATTGTTCACTAGCTCATATGGTGTTTTATTGAATCTTAGGTGGATTAGAGAACGGTTCTGAGTGAAAAAAGTAGTGGCTACAGCATCAGCCCATAAAAATAATGGTACACTAGAATAAATTAGCATTGTGCTAGCAACTTCCACAAGAGTTCGATTTCTTCTTTCAACTACCCCATTCTGCTGTGGAGTTCTTACAACTGATGTCTGATGTGTGATTCCAACATCTTCAAAATAAGTTCTTAACTCCTGATTGGTGAATTTTGTGTCATTGTCTGTTCTTACGATCCTTACTGGAGCTTGTAGAAGAACTTGAATACGCTTAAGAAAGATGATGATGTTGCCTTGTGCTTCGTCTTTTGACCTCAAAAACTTAACCCATGTATATCTTGAATAGTCATCGACGATAACAAGAATATACTTCTTCCCATTTATGCTTTCAACTCTCATTGGGCCACATAAGTCCATGTGCAACATATATAACTTTGCTTCGGAACTGGGTACAGTTTTAGGTTTATATGATGCCCTTTTGCTTTTGCCTAGTTCGCAAGATGGACACAGGTGTTCCTTAGTGTATTTGAACTTAGGAAGTCCGTTGATGATGTTGTCTTTGGTTAATTTGTTGATGGTGTCGAAATTGAGATGGGATAATCTTCTATGCCACATCCAGGACTTTGTTCCGCATGCTCTTGTCATAAAAAATATTGGTGATGAAGAGGCCATTTGGTTGATGTCGATAGCATACAAGTTGGTGCCGCGATTTCCAGTTAAGAGATCATCGCCAACCAAATTTCTAACAAAGCACGTGTTTCTCCTAAATGCAACCTCTAAATCTGCATAAAAAAACTGCCCAACTGAAAACAAGTTGTGTCCTAAACCTTCGACGTAGTAAACTCGAGTGATCAAATAATTCCCAAACTGAAGATCTCCATAACCCAGGATAGCTGCTACATAATCATTTCCAAAGCGTACAGTTCCCATGAATTTCCAGACAAAATTGATCAACAGCTTTAGATTTCCAGTGATGTGCTTGGAGCAACCCGAGTTGAAGATTCAAAGACGTATTTCGATAACCTACGAAGAACAGAAGAGTTTGTATTTGGAAACTGTTTTGAATTTGGTTCCATGGGGCTAGGGGTAAAATCCGGATCACACTCATAGAAAGTTTCTACTAGTCCAATTTGAACAGCTTTCAAGTTGTCATTATGGAGTATGAACTTTCTACCCGTTGGTTTCCATATACAATATTTAAGATAGTTCCTAGGCATTTGACTACTAGTGGTTGACCTAAATCGTGCAATAAGTCTTCCTATTGATCTGGATCTAGCACTGGTTCCTTTTAGAACGTTCTTCTTTTCAGGCGTAACAGGCACAGTTTTAGAAATATAATCATCACGAACATTATTAGATAAACATTTCTTGCACATTAAACAAACAAAGTCACTACATGCATTAGAAACAGTACTTTTGACATTACATTCAGATGACATATGTATCTTATTACAAAGCAGTAAATTCCTAGGGTGTTCTTCTACTGCTTCAACTTTATTCTGTCATCTACTCTTAGAGACAGGCGAGACTCTATTGTTCATTGTATTGCTCCTAGGCTATAATCTGCTGCTCCTAGAGGTGCTTTCTAATCCTGTAGAAGGTAAGGCACACGCAGTAGGATGTATATTGTTGTCCTTAGAAGTTGTTGTAGCATTCCTAGACTCTTTAGGATTATCTTTTATGCTCTTTTCGTTTGTCCCATATGTTTTAGATGTGGAGGCAGACGTAATAGTGGGACTACTCCTATAAAGGCCAGGTGCTATCACTTTTGGTGTTTCGACAACCGCTTTTCCTTTATCAACATTCTTTACATTTTCCTTGGGCAAGGGTTGTGGAGTGGCTGGTTTTGTCAAATCATTTTTCACATCGAATTTTGGAACAAATTGAGATATCGACATTTTTGGTTTAATAACCGGTTTTGAAGTATTTTGTTTGTCCAAAGTCGATGGTTTTGCAAACTTAGTATTCACCACTTCCCTTTTTGACTTTCCAGCTGAGCCCTCAAAAGATCATTTTACTCTTTTATGTCCTTGTAGGCACGCTCATACGACAGTTTGTCATACTTGCATTCCTCGGTTTTTCGATCAAGTTGTTTAAAATATGACACGTTTTCCTTTCCAAGTTTTGCAAGAGCATTTTCGTATTTTGAAACAATTGCGGAGGTCTCAGCTCGCAGTCTTTCATCGCCTTCAACAGAATATGTTTGTAAAATGATGGACATAATATCAGTGGACAGAACTGCTTCGAAGAGAGAATCATTTATATTTTCCAAAATTTTGATGTTTTCAAGATTTTCATTAGCTTCCTTTACCAGGGATTTATAGTCCTTGACAAATTCGGATGTTTCTTTTAAAAACGCTTGATCAAAATGAATTGCTCTAGCATTAATGGCATTGTTTTGAGGAGCAAATTCACTTTCAAGAATCTTTTTCAGCTGTAAATGGACCGTTGAATTCCAATTGTTCTCAGTCAGTCTCATTTTAGTTTCTAAAGTCGTTTTAAGTAGCCTAAGTCTGGTTTTAATATCATCAAGAAATCCTCCGGCAGCACTTGTGTTAAAAGTGTTGTTTGAGGACATCTATTGCATGTTTGAAAGAGATTTGGAAGCAACTAATGGTTTAGAAACTTGTTTTGAGATGCCTTGGTTTTTGGAAAACTCAGATGTTTGTTTTTGTGGAACAAAAGTAATTCCATAAAGTTTGTTCAGTTTGTTATAATCAATTGATTTCTGGTCTGGATTCTTTTATTTCGTTTTGATTTGACTCTCCTCATCAAGTTCTATTGTTTCCACATAATCACGAACAATAGGAGGATAATGTTTGGCACATATAACATTTCCATTGTACAAAACATTCTGTTCTTTCTGAGCTTTCTTGAGAGTGCAAGGAGTTTTGTTACCTAGAGCCATTTTTTGTTTTGTATGGTAAATCAGATCAGTTTGACTAGTAATCATATGAATTGTTTAACTTGAATGATCCGTTTTAACCAGTACATTTTCTAGTTTTTCGATCATATGTTCTGACTCTATGATTTCATCCAAAAGTTTATCTTCTTTCTTTGCAAAGTCCTTTTTCAACTCATCCCATTGTTTTTCAAGATTGGTATAAGCTGTTTTTTGTTTTGAAAGTTGGTTTGTTAAATCAGAAATTTCTTGTTTTAAAGAGTTGATGGTTTTTGTTGAACTAATTTGAAGATCATCAAATTTGGTTTGCAATTGTGTATCTTTAACAAGTAACTTCTTATAACCAATTTCAAATTCTGACTCACGTTTTGTATCAATTTGAAAACTATTTTCATTTTCCTTATATCTCTCAAGCTTAGCGGTTAATTTTTCATTCGCGGCCTTAACATCGCGATTGACCTTTTTCACTATCTCAATTTCAATGCTACAGTTATTCAATAATGATTCAAATAGAGCACGTGTTTCCTCATCATTCTCAGCATGCTGTGAAACTGAGCCTCTGCTATGATTCATATCCAGAGTTGCTAGTTGAATATTGCTACTACTCGGCGTATCCAGGTATGTATCATAAGTGGGTGCTGGAGTCTCAGAATGTTGTTGCTCATGAGGAGACATATCAAATATATCATTATTGTGGCATGTATTGAAGATTGGTACCTCAGAGAGTGCACTGGTGTCATAAACAGGAGGTGTGTCAAAATCCGTGTCGTACTTAGCCTCCTGAAGATTTGCCATAAAGATGCAGTTTGCATTGATATCCTCTCGATCTTCCATTTCATCCATGAGAGCCATAAAATCATTTTTGTTAATACAAATATCTTCCTAAAAACGTTATTTATATTTTACGATCTTTACTTAGTTTTGTTAATGACAATTACAAAGTATATCCTTTAGCAAATTATAAATGCTAGCTAAAGTCTCTTTAAAACACATTTTACATTTCACAAGTTTACTTAGAATTACATTTGACACATCTACTAGTTTATTTCCTTAAAAGGAAACTTTATTTTTAAAATGATACAATGACATCATGGCATGCATCATACATAGATTATGTAATATCTTGGCTAGATCTTCAAGCAAGATAGTTGACTTTGGGAGATTTTGATGTGACGTAACAAGGATGTGAAGGATACAGCTGGATTTAGAAAGATATCCATAAACTCTTAGCTGTCATGTTTGGCGGAACCAAACGATATCAAAGACGGATCCCTTTTATGGGATCCGCCGGATCCGCCGGCTGTTCACCTGCTTGCCTATAAATAGCAAGCTGATCATTTGGACACACCATCACTCATATAGCCTAACATTCATACTCATTCATTTACATATCATCTAACATTTATCATTCATTCATTTCATTGATCTTTCCTTTTGTAGCAAAGGAGATTAAGCATCAAGGTTCAACACAGACGTGTAAAACCTTTGGCATAGTTACTGTGTGATATAGTTGTAGTTCACACATCATTATTTGTATCATTTATCTCAGTGAGTGTGGTTAGTGTTTTAGTCGTCAAAACACAAAGAGTGTAGGGAGTGGTTGTACCCTTGTGAAAGAACCAAACGGGAGTGGTTGTACCCTTGTAAAGAACTCGACATCTAGCTTAGTACCGGAAAAGGAAGTAAGCGACGTGTAAAGGTTTTCTCCACCTAGAAGAGAGTTTGTTTCTTAGTGAAGGATAACTCTCGAGTTAGAGGCTCGAGGAGTGGAGTAGGGCAAGGAAGAGAGTCCTTGTAGCCGAACCACTATAAACATCCGTGTTGTGTGGTTTGATCTTTCCTCTCTTTACTTTTCATATATATATATATATATATATATATATATATATATATATATATATATATATATATATATATATATATATATATATATATATATATATATATATATATATATATATATTGTGTGAATATTTGTTTGTGCTTGTTTCCTTTGAAATAACATAGAGTAACAAAGTGAATTAATTTTAAAACGGTAAAACTATTCAACCCCTCTTCTAGTTTTCCACAATTGGCATCAGAGCTACGTTACTTAAGATTCTTAGAATATATTGTATTTTAAAACTTAAAATGATCCATGGATTTTGAAAACTTTAAAGAAGGGCAATCTATGCAAAGACCACCTCTATTCGAACCTAATTGTTTTATTTACTGGAAAAATCGCTTTGAGACTTATGTGAAGTCAAAGGATATAGATCTATGGTTTATAATTGTTGAGGGTGATTACAAGGCCATAAGTAATGATATTTCGGGTGGTCGGGATGTAGAAACTTCTCTTACTCGTCACAGTGATGAGCAAAAGAAGTTGATTGCCAAAAATAATGAAGCCAAAATGATGCTTTACAATGCTTTACCTAAGAAAGAATATGAAAGAGTTTTTATGTGTAAAACGGCTAAAGATATTTGGCAATCTCTAATTGTCACTCATCAAGGAAACTCACAAGTCAAAAATAACAAAATTGATCTTCTTGTTCAACAATATGAACAATTTGTTATTTCTGAAGATGAGACCATTGATAGTGCGTTTGCTAGGTTTAATACTATTATTATATCACTTAAAGCACTTGACGAATCTTTTTCTAGTAAGAATTTTGTCAGGAAATTTCTAAGAGCACTCCACCCAAAGTGGAGAGCAAAAGTGACAGCTATTGAAGAATCCAAGGATCTTTCAAGCATGACACTAGATGAGCTCATAGGAAATCTCAAAGTTCACGAAATGGTGATGGAAAAAGATTCAGAAATAGTTAAAGGCAAGAAGGAGAAAATGAAGTCCATTGATTTGAAAGCTAGAGCTGAGTCAAGTGATGATGAAGAGTCTTGTTCTAGTAGCGAAGACGAAGAATATGTCATGGCCGTAAGACATTTCAAGAAATTCTTCAGGAGACGAGGAAAGTTCGTAAGACCACCTCGTGAAGAAAAGAAATCCCTCCGTAAAGACCGTGATGATAGAAAAGGCAAGTTAGAGAGGAAGTGCTATAGATGTGGAGATTCTGGTCACTTTATAGGTGATTGTCCAAAGCCTCCAAAGAACAAGTCTCAAAAAACATTTGTTAGTGGAGCTTGGAGTGATAGTGAAGGAGATGATGATGAGCATAAGAACAACGAAGTTGCCCTTATGGCTCATGACACAGAAGAGGTATGCTTAAAGGTTAAACTAGAACCTGATGAGTGGATCAAAGATAGTGGGTGTTCAAGACATATGACGGGAAACAAAAGCCTTTTCTCAACTTACCAAGTGTACGACGGAGGTAATGTCACATTCGGTAGCAAACTTAAAAGTAAAATCATTGGAAAAGGTACGATCTATCATGACTCTCTCTCTATTGATGATGTTGCTCATGTAGATAATTTAGGATTTAACCTGCTTAGTATAAGTCAATTATGTCGCAAAAATTATAACATTCTTTTCAGTAAAAATGGAAGTAAAATACTTAAAGATGGCATAACCGTAGAAAGAGGTGTTTTAAAGAATAACGTATATGTTATGAAATTAGATAAAACACCAAAAGACAAGCTTTGTCTTACCTCTTTGGACGAAAACTCAACTCTATGGCATCGACGTTTAGGTCATGCCAATATGAGGCTAATTCAATCCTTATCATCTAAGAAACTCGTTAGGAACCTACCCAAGTTGAAATATGACCAACACTTTTGTGATGCTTGCAAAATTGGGAAACAAGTGCATAATAGCCATAAGGCTAAAAACATGGTATCTACATCTAGGTGTCTAGAATTGTTGTATATGGATTTGTTTGGCCCATCGGCTATACAAAGTTACGGAGGAAATTTTTACACATTAGTTATAGTAGATGATTACTCTAGATATACGCGGACTAAATTTTTGAAAACCAAAAATGAGGCCTTTGATAAATTTGAAATTCTAAGCAAGAAAATTCAAAATCAAATAGGAAGTAACATAGTATCTATTAGAACCGACCATGGTCGAGAATTTGACAACGAAATCCAATTCGAAACTTTTTGTGATAATAATGGAATAACACATAATTTCTCGGCTCCCCGAACTCCACAATCTAATGGTGTAGTAGAACGGAAAAATAGGACAATTCAAGAAATGAGTAGAACTATGTTAAATGAACAAAGCATACCTCAAAAGTTTTGATGTCACGCTGTAGATACATCTACATATATTCTAAATCGAGTTCTAATTAGACCATTCTTGGGAAAAACTCCATATGCGTTATATTGAGGCAAAAAGCCTACTTTAGGGTATTTTAGAGTGTTTGGAAGCAAGTGCTTCATTTTAAACACAAAGGACTATCTCACCAAATTCGACCCAAAGTCGTATGAAGGTGTATTTCTAGGATATTCACAAACTAGTAAAGCATACATAGTTTTGAACAAGGAAACCTCAATAGTCGAGGAATCATTGAATGTAACGTTCGATGAAAGTCCACCTCCCTCTAAGACATCACCTTTGGTAGATGATGACTTAGTTGAAAACCAAATGGTTGATAATCAGGAAAATGTTGATAATGATAAAGAAGATGAACCAGTAAAAAGAGATTTAGTCAACATCAAAGAAGCTAAAAGTCATCCATTAGAAAAATTCATAGGAAAACTTAACGAAAGAACATTAAGGTCTAAAGCTCAAAATGAAAGTGATTTCTTTTGTTTTGTTTCAACCATAGAACCTAAAAATGTTAATGAAGCAATAAAAGATGAATCTTGGGTCATTGCAATGCAAAAAGAATTAAATCAATTTGTTAGGAATGACGTTTGGACATTAGTTCCACAACCTAAAAATCAAACCATAATAGGTACAAAATGGGTTTTTAGAAATAAAATGGATGAAAATGGCATTGTGTCTAGAAACAAAGCTAGGTTAGTAGCCCAAGGATATAATCAACAAGAGGGTATAAATTATGATGAGACTTTTGCACCCGTAGCTAGACTTGAGTCTATTAGAATACTACTTGCATATGCATGTGCACATGATTTTAAATTATTTCAAATGGATGTCAAAAGTGCATTATTAAACGGATTTATAACTGAAGAAGTATATGTTGCACAACCTCCCGGCTTTGCCGATTTTGAAAAACCAAATCATGTTTACAAACTAAAGAAAGCTTTATACGGACTTAAGCAAGCACCAAAAGCTTGGTATGATCGACTTAAGACCTTCTTAGTTGACCATAAGTACACCATGGGCCTAGTAGACAACACTCTCTTTACCAAGAAAAAGGGATCACATATCATCATCGTCCAGATATATGTGGATGACATTATATTCGGCTTAACTTGTCAAGAGTTATGCGACGATTTCTCAAAAATCATGCATGACGAGTTTGAAATGAGTATGATGGGGGAACTAAACTTTTTCTTTGGTCTCCAAATAAAACAATTAGAAGATGGGATATTCTTCAACTAATCAAAGTATATCAAAGATATGCTTAAGAAGTTTGGTCTTGAAAACTCAAAACCAATGAAAACACCCATGTCCTCCAAAACCAAACTCACAAAGGATGAAGAAAATGAATCTGTAGATAGCACTAAATATAGGGGAATGATTGGTAGCTTACTCTATCTTACGGCTAGTAGGCCTGACATTATGTTTAGTGTTTGTCTACGTGCACGTTTTCAAGAAGATCCCAAAATATCCCATCTTGAAGCCGTTAAACGGATATTTAGATACATTAAAGGTACTACACATTTAGGATTATGGTATCCCAAAGGAACGGGTATAGAAACCATAGTGTATGCCGATTCAGATCATGCTGGTGACTATGTTGATAGAAAAATACTAGCGGTATTTGTACTTTTGTAGGACATTGTCTCACCTCATGGTTTCGCTAAGAAACAAATGGCCCTTGCAATTTCAACAACCGAAGCAGAGTATGTGTCTGCAGGAAAGGCGTGTCAACAAGCACTGTGGATGAAACAAGCTCTCGTAGACTATGGAATTGAACTCAACGACATCCCCATTCTTTGTGACAACAAAGGAGCAATCGACCTCAGCAAAAATACGGTCCAACACGCTAGAACCAAACACATTGAAATACTTCATCATTTCCTACGCGACAATGTTCAGAAAGGAAACATCTCAATTGAGAAAGTTTCCTCAGAGGACAACATTGCCGACATCCTCACAAAACCTCTCAAAAGAGAACCTTTCAACTACCTTAGACTTGGATTAGGATTAATGGAACATAGTGATTAGATAAAACAGTAGAGTAAACCTTAGTTTAACCAAACTCAACACTAAACCAAAAATTGTGTTATGATCCCGCGGATCCAAACGATAACAAAGGCGGAACCTTTGTTTTGGATCCGCCGGATCCGTCACATGCACAGGTTGTTTTATTATATAATAAACAACACCAAGTACTATTCATCACTCTCCTAAAAATTATCACCTACTGAATTCGTTTCATACTTCACCACAATCATAATTTAGGCTATTTTATTCCATAAATTTGTGCTCCAAACATCACTGTAAGTATCCTTATCATGTTTATACTCCTGATCTGCGTCTAGGATTTCTATTTCATGCACAAAATCAAAACTTGGGGAATATGCATAATTCTTGAAAAATCATGAAACATAGTTACTGAATTGCACTTCAAATCATGTTTTTCTTAGTTAGGAATTGCATCTTGTAGTACATTATCATCATTCATCAAAAACCCCATGAGAAATTTTTGATAAAATCTTCTCACGACTAGAAAAAATGGTTTTTGAACATTGTTCATACAAATATAAAAACGTTAGTTTTCTTTTGTTTAACATCACTTGCATAATGTCTCTTGAATGCTAAAGGGAATACATAACTAATATGTATTTTTGGGTACATTCAAATGTAGCTACATTAAAGTAGGAGTGTTTGGGTTATCTCTCGTTTTATCATAAAACTTGCATAAACAAAATTTTCATGCATCTAAATGAGTCGAGATAACCGCACCTCCACATAGTCCCCATGTAGGCACACACTAGACCTATACACGTATTTTGATAATTTCGACTAAAACTATATAATTTTTTGTGTTTAGGAAAATCATGCCTCCCGCGACCAACTATGATCACAAACACACCGTAAATTACCTACCTAAACACCATAAAACCAAATGACTCACTGATCAACAAGTTGAAATTTTCAAAGCTCTAGAAAAAACTACGTACATGAGGGTAGGTTTGTAGACCCCTCATTCTATGAAGGAACCTATCTTAGGGAACAACTAGCGGCTATTCACTTTGATTCCCTCCTAGATATCGATGAACCATTAATTCCTCGATTCATTTTAGAATTCTATGCTAGTGTCAAACTAGAGTCAAACGATCAAGGTTACATGAACATTCGCTTTAGCGTCAATGGACATCAATTCAATATCCCATTAAATCATTTTTGAGAAGTCATAGGAGTTCCAAGTCATGGAACGAGTGTCTATTCTGATAAATGGTCATTGACCATTCTTGAGTCAAATCTTGAACGAACGGCACCATATGCCACTCCCTTAACTTCAAAAGAAATCATTCGTCAGCATCTCTTCATACCTAGGAACAACCCAACAAGGTTGTATCGAGGGAAATATGTTGCTAGAGATCCATTTGCTATGGAGCTAAATGAACTAAAGCCCGAATTTAGGAAAATGGAAGAAGTCTTAAGGGCCAATGTCATGTGCACGGTAGGAAACCGCGATCACATCAATGCTTGTCTTTGCCACATGATGTACAATGTGTCAACCCATCAACCTTTCAACCTTGCTTACTATATCGCCAAGAGAATGGCCGATATTCCAATTCAAGGAAAAATGGCATTGCCTTATGGAATGCTTTTGACCCGTCTCTTTAGAGCTTTTGCACCCATTCCTAGAAATGCCTTAGGATTTGTTCCCGAATATGATGAGATCGAACGCACCTTCGTTCCCTTGAGCGACTTTAGGGTATCGGTTGACAAGGGTAAACGTCTTCGTGCTCAAACATCATCATCATCATCATCTATGAATGACGATGATGGGTTGCCAAACTCTAGGATTCCCCCTCCGGAGTACTTGACCCAACTTCCACCAATCCCAAATGAATCAGCCGAGTATCGCAGCATCAAAGGAATGGTGAAGAATTTAGGACGTTGGATGATGAAGCTTCATAAGGGCATGAAGAAATTGAAGAAGAAGTTGAGTTAAAGAAGTGTTTGGCTCTAAACCTTATTAGAAAATGTAGTATTAATAATGGTTGTTTCTTAACTTGTTATGATGATATTTGATGTGTATCTGAACTAACTAAGAATTGCAGGTCGATAACACTTGATGTTATCAATTTTCCGAGTTTAAGCCTATGTTTGGCTTAACTCCTCATAAGGTAAGTTCCCATGAACGGATTAATCTATGATTAAACATGTGTTAGTATTATCATATTTGATTGTTTTGCATTACATATTAGATGATAGATATGCTCCAGGAGAATTTTTGGGTTTTCGTCGAAAAACAAAAAATATGCACATCTCTCTGTCTAGTTTTAGTAGTTTTGATCCACGGATCTGGTGGATCCCTCATTTTGGATCCGCCATGTGTTAGCGTTGGCTCCGCCATTCTTCAACCTGCGGATCAGGCGGATCCAAAAATTTGGATCCGCACGCCTTGTCGATTGGATCCGCAGGTATAACAGTAAACTTCTTAAAACTTTTCGACTCATCCTGATTCTTAGATTTTAGTTTCTAGTATTCTTTAGAATAGGTTCAGTGATCATTATACATTTTAGAATGATTTAGAGACTCTTAGAAACTTAAGAACAACATTTCCCACCAAAATTTGAATTTTTAAATTTAAGGAGTGAGTTACCTTTCTAATACAAACAAGGAACCCTTTTTAGGGATCCTTCAAATCAGTGGGTACATCACATCACAGGATTTTCCACTATCCATTTGCATTTACTGCATATCTTCATCATATTACTCAACATAAGTTCTATGGATTGACTTATGTGATGTGATTTGCACAAATTTTTGTTCCAAATCATTAGGAACCAACATTCTCTATTGGATTTACATCAAATCCAAACAATAGTTTCTATAAACCATCTGCCTATATATTAAGATCATAACTTAGAGCAAAACTCACTCAATCACCTTCTTCACAACATATAACCTGTACATCTTAGTTCTCTTAGCTCACCATGACCAAATCAACCAACTTCTCCACCTCTAGACCTCCAAAACGCACTGCCCGTATTAGTGTTAAGCCCTGTTGCTTCATAAATCTTGCTAACTCATCATCAGAGGAATCATCTCCTCTTAATATCTCATCTCCTATAGCAAGTGAAAATTTCCTTACTTTATCCACACCTACACCATCAAATGTTGTCATACAAACTCCACCTCCAACCATATCTCCAATAGCAACCACACCACCACCCGCTCCATCACAAACTGTCAAATCTTAATCACAACCAAACTCACCCAAACTCCAACCTATGGAGCTATTTAGGACTCCACCTGCATCACCTCATCCATACCTTGATGACTTGGAGGATCTCCCACCAAGATCAACCAATCCTCCACCCATGACCTTTGAAGGTCAAGAGCCTATGCTTTTTCATCCGATTTTCCCGGATATCCATGGTCCTTTATACCATGATGCACCATCATCTCAACCTCAACTACCACCTCTCTCACCCACATCAACTCTCATTGCCATAGACGAGGCAATGTGGATCAATTTACCTCAAACCCAAGAGGAGATTAGTGAAGAGCTCAACCGTCTCTACACTCTCTCGGGTATGGTAGATCACCGCCTCAATGAAGCCATGGACCTCCAAAACATTCTCATGAACTCCCTCCAAACACCACCAACAACCAATGAACAAGCATAACCACCACCACCCAACAACCAATCACCACCACCACCACCACAACCAAATGAGTCTACTCTTCCGCCCGGTTTTTCTCGCCATGATTGCAACATGTGTGAAAGAACCGCTCACATAGCTCAACGAACAAACATTTTGGTGCACGAGCTCCAAAATGAAATGAGGTTCATTTTGAACCACATTCTTGAGCGTCTAAACGCCATTTCTCATCCTCCTCAATAGGAGAATTTTAGTTTCATTATATAAGATCTTTTAGATGTTGTTGTGGGACTTTTTATTTTTAGGATGTATTTTTCATTTTCATGTAACATTATATTATGTTTGTGACTTTTGTCACATAATTTTCAATGAATGAATGTGATGTTTTTATGCTTATGAGTGATCAACATAAAGCGTATTATCATTAGTTAGGTAACTAACATCATTATATAGCTATTTGGAATCTACATTATAGTTTGATCACTTGTACTTTAGGTACAAAATTTTGATCAGACACTACATTTTGAATTTTTAAAGTCAACTAGATTAAAATTCTTATTTGGATGACCATTTCATATGCATTATGCTTCTCCATTGAAGCTATTCACAACTAACATTTCTTTTGCAGCATCTCATACCCTTCTAATGTATACGTTGGGACTCTTGTAATGGGGAGTATACATCAAGGGGGAGCATTTCATTTTTCTAACCATTTTTTTTGTAGGATCATGCATCATTACCTTGTTACTCCATTTTAGGGGAAGTATCAAACAAGGGGGAGCTCTTAAAGTTCTCAAAATGGCATTCCGCTACACAACTCTTCTTTTTGTTTCGACAAAAAGGGGGAGAAAGGATTAAGTTTGCATAACTGTGAATCATCACAGTACATACACTTTTGCATAAAAAGAGTTTTTTAAACTCTAATAAAAAAAACTTAATCTATCTTTTAAAGAACTCATGCTATATTTATTCCTTTGCTCAAAAATATACTTTATGTTTTGTCATCAACAAAAAGGGGGAGATTGTTAATACAAATATCGTCCTAAAAACGTTATTTATATTTTACGATCTTTACTTAGTTTTGTTAATGACAATTACAAAGTATATCCTTTAGTAAATTATAAATTCTAGCTAAAGTCTCTTTAAAACACATTTTACATTTCACAAGTTTACTTAGAATTACATTTGACACATCTACTAGTTTATTTCCTTAAAAGGAAACTTTATTTTTAAAATGATACAATAACATCATGGCATGCATCATACATAGATTATGTAATATCTTGGCTAGATCTTCAAGCAAGATAGTTGACTTTGGGAGATATTGATGTGACATAACAAGGATGTGAAGGATACAGCTGGATTTGGAAAGATATCCATAAACTCTTAGCTGTCATGTTTGGCGAAACCAAACGATATCAAAGATGAATCCGTTTTATGGGATCCGCCAGATCCGCCGGCTGTTCACCAGCTTGCCTATAAATAGCAAGCTGATCATTTGGACACACCATCACTCATATAGCCTAACATTCATACTCATTCATTTACATATCATCTAACATTTATCATTCATTCATTTCATTGGTATTTCCTTTTGTAGCAAAGGAGATTAAGCATCAAGGTTCAACACAGACGTGTAAAACCTTTGGCATAGTTACTATATGATATAGTTGTAGTTCACACATCATTATTTGTATCATTTATCTCAGTGAGTGTGGTTAGTGTTTTAGTCCTCAAAACACAAAGAGTGTAGGGAGTGGTTGTACCCTTGTGAAAGAACCAAACGGGAGTGGTTGTACCCTTGTAAAGAACTCGACATCTAGCTTAGTGTCGGTAATTGTATAGGCGACGTTAGGTTGGTTCTACCTTGAAATAGAACCCGTTGTTTAGCTTAGTACCGAAAAAGGAAGTACGCGACGTGTAAAGGTTTTCTCCACCTAGAAGAGAGTTTGTTTCTTAGTGAAGGATAACTCTCGAGTTAGAGGCTCGAGGAGTGGAGTAGGGCGAGGAAGAGAGTCCTTGTAGCCGAACCACTATAAACATCCGTGTTGTGTGGTTTGATCTTTCCTCTCTTTACTTTTCATATATAATATATATATATATATATATATATATATATATATATATATATATATATATATATATATATATATATATATATATATATATATATTGTGTGAATATTTGTTTGGCTGTTTGTTTCCTTTGAAATTACATAGAGTAACAAAGTGAATTAATTTTAAAACGGTAAAACTATTCAACCCCCCTTCTAGTTTTCCACAATTTTCCTCAGCATTCAACTGAAACCCTGCATCTTCCTTCTGTGCCAATAGCAACGCTTGCTGCAGATACGCTGTATCCTTCTTTCTCGGCTTAGTAGGACAGTTCCTTGCAATATGACCTATACCTTGATAGTTGAAGCACTTCATCGGATTACCCAGATTCCTATTTCCATAATTCCCAACAACTGGAGCTGCCACATTCCCAATCTGATTACCCACTGTCTGATGCCCAACATTCTGACCCCTCTGATTTCCAACAAATTGACCCATCTGATTCCCTGCATACTGACCAATCTGATTCCCTGCATACTGTCCTGCATTCTGCTTATTCGGATTGCCCATGTGAAATCCAGTAGCATATCCCTGTTAATTCCCAATAACTCCAACCATTTGTCCTCTTTGACCAATATTGAAAGCCAGCTGAGCAATCTTCTTATTGCGAGTGTTCGATGAAATCCTTTGGTTGTTGTTTTTTGGTGTAGTATAACGTCCTTGGAATTCCTTTGTCAAAGCAAATGCTTGTGTCAAAGCAGTAGAAGATTCATCATCGTCAGTGAACTCTGGTTCTTGGAATTGTGGGTATTGTTGTTGTGGAATAACATATTGTTGTTGTGGGTAGAATTGTTGTTGGTAGATAGGTGTTGGTTGTGGAATGTATGGTGGTTGCATGTAGTTGTGAGTGGAAGATGATGATGGTTGATGTGGTGTGTTCACTGAAAAAGGTGTTGGTGTATTAGCAATTAATGCAAGAGGGTCATTCTTCTTAGCAAGTAATTCTGCCCTGACTTCATTTGCCTCAGCTTGGTTCTGCTTTAAAAAGTCGCACAGCTGATCATAGTTAACTTCATGCAAGTTCTTTGTCTCATAAACAATGGTGACGTATCTTCCCCATTCTGGTTGTAACTCATTCAGAAACTTGGTCTTGTTAGCTATGTTCTTTTGTGTGAGGTTGTGTTTGGATAAGTCATTCATGATCTTACAGAACCTGTGATAGTACGACTCTATTGATTCACCAGCAATGGAAGTGAACTTGTGTAGTTCCTTGAGCAATTGTGTTTCCATTTCCTGCTTCCCGATGTCTATCTCGTACATTAAAATCTTGACTCTTTCCCATATTGCATGAGCACTTTCTTCACTATCCACAGTTGCATAAGTCGTTTCAGGTAGCCCAAGAACAACTAGATGAAACGCTTGGTCATCAGCTTTAATTTGTAGTTTGTCTTCCTCAGTGTACTCAGTCTCAGTCTGATCTCTGTAGAATGGTTGTACTGGGGGGAGGGGGGTTCCATTAGGATCTCCAGGGTCTTGGACTTGTCGTGGTTTAAAGGGTACTTCTAAAACGAAATTGACAAGAAGTTTTCCGTTTGGTTTGCTCTTAAGATATCGCATCATACGACTAGCCCACTGTGAGTATCCACCTTTTGACAGCATGGGAGGTCGGTTTTTCGCACCAGCTGCATGAATATCTTGCTGTGTTGCCATTGATGTATAATAAAGTTGATCTTTTATCGGTTCAACGATATATGAGTTGAGTTTATTGTAAGTTAATGCAAGTTGTTGTAGTGAAAATTTTGTCTGAAAACTTAAAAACGTCGATAACTTATTTTCGGAGTGGTTTTGGGCCTCGAAGGTATGCTTGAAAACCTAAAAATGTCGATCTTCTCGTTCTCACGATCGTTTTGATAGGTTATGGGCTGAAAACGGAGTTACGGTTCAAACACTAGTACAAATCTGGGATTTCGTCACACATGCTGTTTATTGAACGGCCACACAGTCAGATATTTATGTGACTAAATGTACCAGAATAAAATAAACAGCCACACTTGATCCGACTTGTGTGACCATTTCAGAATTTCGTTGTCACACATTTGAATATTTATGTGACTAGAGGTAACTGGTAATTTTTTTTTTTTTTTTTTTTGTTATTTAGTCACTTATAATTTGGGACGTGTGACAGATACAAATAAGTTTGAAACGTTAATCACACTATACATATACGGATGTGACAAATATATGTCACACAATTGAAAAGTGTGACCAAAATCCATATATGGTCATATGAAGTAATTGTGTATGTGGCTAAATCATATAGTCAAGTTTGTCACACATTATTTAAAAGTGACTGCTATTTTTTGCTGAATATTTAGCCACATATGAATTTGAAATGTGTGACAACTGAAAAGTAAGTTTGAAGCATTAGTCACGATATGCATTTAAAAGTGACAAATATATGTCACACACTTGAACAGTGTGACCCAATGTCATATATGGTCACACTAAACCATAAACATACATGATTAAGTGTAACCAAAATTCGATACATATGGTCACGTAAGCTAATATGTGTGTCTAAATTTTAGTGTATGTTTGCTTGCCAAAACCTAATGTGTATAGTCACATTTAATTGTAGCACGATCATGTGACTGTAGGCTTTATAATAGTCACACCATATCACAAATGTGTATCTAAATTATGTTTATGACCACATTATAAGGGTATTATATGTGACCAATACAATCAAAATAGTCACATTGTGAAATATTCATGTGACTATTATTTATAGAAAAATGTGAACTCAGTTATCATTAACCTTGATATTAGTCACATTGAGTGTTTGTGTGACTAAATTCAAGATGTTATATATGGTCACATGAAGTATTTATTTAGGTGTCTAAATCATAGTAATATTTTGTCACACATTATTTTGTGTGACTATTGATCATCCAATGGTCACATGAATTTATGTTTATGTGACGTTTTGTAATATTTAGTCACACAAATCTTTTTTTTTTTTTTTTTTTTGGTATTTAGTCACCTAAAATTATGCAAAAAGTGGCTGAAAGTGTTAATAAGTGTGACCATATGTTGTTTAAAGTAAAGAAATGTGTATTTTGTGTGACTATTGATCATCCAATGGTCACTTGAATTTTATATTTGTGTAGCCTTTTGGAATATTTAGTCACACAACGAATTAAACAAACAGTGACCAAAAGTGTTAATAAGTGTGACTATATACATCTTTTAGTCGCATTTAAGAAATCAATATATATCAAAACAAATTCAAATATATATCAAAACAAATTCAAATACAATAAAATTGGAATGTATATAACTGAACCAAATATAAAATTCGTATATAACTCTATACCCTACGACCTCCTTTTATACACCAAGGAATCCTAGTCGGCTTACAATACTTTTCTAAGTATCTATAATCTTTTTCATAAACAACTAATACATATCATATAAGCAGTACTAACTATATGAACCAACAATACTAACTTATAACTAACAATTGTAACTAATACACTAGCAGTATTAACTTCAAGCAGTCCTAATCTCTGAGCAGTCTTAACTTTGTAGTAGAAGTACTAACTTTCACTAACAGTAGTAACTTTTGTACTAATCTCATCATTTGGATATTCTCCGTCTCTGTTTTAATTAGAAAAGACATTGGGCATTTCAGGATTGCAAAAAATAGAATACTAAACTAATAATAAAATTGAAGGCTTACCATTTCCCAACCATCTATGAAGTGATCGGATGATGGTCCAGTACCTAGCAAAATAGAATAATAAATCAATAAAAAAAAAATTACATAGGCTCACGTAAGTAATAAATTACTTCTGATGGCTCAAACGCGTGTAGCATTTTCCTGAAATAATACTAAATAATAAGATGGAATAGTATAACTGAATTTTAGGGCATTAAGCATTTCAGGATCGCAAAAAATTGTATCAACGTGAAGGATACAAGAAAAAAAAATCAGTAATTACCATCATCTTCTTCAACATCAGCCGATGAAGATCTCTCCCACATGCTTCCATCTTCGGGTGAGTCCATTTCAAGCGCCTCATCCTGCATCCATTTCAGCTTAGGTAAGCACCTCAGATGAAATTAAAGACCTTACAAATATATAATCAAATTATAAGATACAGGTTTTGTTAAACTGGGCAACAAATCTAGCATCGCTGAATTTACTTTGTCGTTGCAAGGTGATGCTGATGCGGTAGCCACATTGACTTCTGCTCCATCAGGTGCACGGACCTCTAATTCAGGTAAATCATTTCTGAGTTCTGGACTAGATTCTGGAGGGTGATCAGCAGCTATTAGATCATCATTTGAATCAGCCACCACTCTAGAAGAATCTTCTAATAAGGATGCAACAACATGACTGATTTTGTTAGCATCAATCTTTAAAGATGAAACATACTTAATCTCCTCAGTCGTAATGTCTTTTCCAACAGCAGCTAGAAGAAATAGCAACAAAATAATTTGACTTCAGCAAACTCAAAATAAATACACCACGTCTATCTGGGACAGAAAGATAGCATATGTGAAATTTAACTAAGATACAGATTGACCACCCATTCTTACTTACACATGTATCATATAAAACTTAACACGTCGTAGCTAAACATGAACTGAGTCTCTATCAGTTGCCCTTGCATATCTTATTAGGGGCAGTGGCGGAGACAGTAAATTCAAATATGGAAGGGCAAAAAAATTTTACCTTCACAAAAGTCGTTTAACAAGGAAACAACAATGAATTATATTAAATCGACTTAATATTGCACAAAAAAACATATTACATTGCACTAAAAAGGCTTGCAATGCACAAAAACAACACCAATGTAGCAGCTCACACATGCCAAAATAACAGCTAATAAGGTCGAGAAAAACAGCTTTTACTAATGCCAAAATAGCGCAAGAACTGTGGCCAAGAAGGAGCAATACAATATCCATAACGTTAACCATACAACAGCCAAATAGCAGCAGCCGTACACCAGTAAAAACAACAACATAAACAGCAACAAAGTTAAGCTTTTAGTGGGCGAAAAACAGCAACAAATGATCACTAACTCGGTGCTTACCTCACTAAAATGATCACTAATTCGGTGCTTGCCTCACTAAAATGATCACCAAATTCTACAAACATAATCACGATAAGTTAAAACTATTTTAATATTGCACAAGAGCATACAATGCCACAAAGGCACTAGTCTTATTTCAAGACATGCATATTGACAATGACAAAACCACAAATTTAATATTCTCAATCTAGAATCTAGTTTTATTTCCTAATAGAGTAATACAAACTAACAATAACATAATTTTAAATATCTCAGGAAAAAACATGAGTAAGAAAATTAAAATTGGAGTTAGGGTTATTACTTACCATATTCTAAGGAGATCCATGATCAGATTGTTGGTAGTTGAGAAGTAAAAAATGATTAGTCAGAATACTTTTACAAATAAATAGCCTTTACAAAGCATATATGTTGGGCTTGGATTTTTTTTGAGGGCAATATAGATTTTGGGCTGAGGGCAACCTAGAAAATTGACCAATATTAGGAAATTTTACACTAAATATCTAAGGTTATTGGGCTCCCCATAGAGGGCACTGCCCCCCACCAACATATACATCCCTCCGCCCCTGATTAGGGGCCTAAAGAAATTCAGTGGATAACATCAAACGGTAGCTGGTTGGGGTCAACAGTCTCAATAGGATAGAATATGTCATCAAACTAGTAAACGTGAAAGACTTCTGCTTATAAGCTGAGTTTCCTACTTGCTGAAAAAAATCATCCACCAAATGATAGAGCAAATGCATGTTGAATGTGTTTACTAACATATTCAGACGCAACTCCATAGTTAACCTGACGAAAACATAGACACAAGTTCAAGCATTTCAACAAACACCTTGTGTACACAAACATAAACATGCTCAAATCATAAACTAAAAAAGCTATTAAGACCCAAATCAAGCAAAATAAATAGTAAGCAAAAGATAATAATAGTTCCAAAAAAGAAACAAGAAAAAAAAGGTTTAAACAATTGAAAGCATACCTGTGCGGATTTTTGGGGACTGTGGTTCTTCGGAAGTGAAAAGGTGGTTCCTGTTGTAGTTAGGGTTATAGACACTGTTACGATGGAGGTAGATATGAGATGCGCAACAGATGGCGATGGTTTGGTGAAGCGGTGGCAGTTGAGGTGCGCAAGATGTTATTTTGAAAAATCGGATAACATAAGGATATGTGGATGAAGAGATACGGAGGCAATAGTGTGATTTTGATTTTCGGGAAAATTTGAGCCGGACAAATGAAATTTTCAAGGATAAATAATGATAGGCATCTATTATAAATTAACTAGCACTGTAGTCAAGCGTTGCAGCGGCGGTTACCCTGAAATAAATTTTTCCGGTGAATTATATATTCTAATTTAACATTTTCTTTTTGACAATAAATTTAGGATATCAAGAATTACTTGTGACGTACTTAAACACTTTAACTAACGACAATATTTTTCATTATACGATTGTGATAATAAATATTTTATTGGGTAATGTTTTTTCTTAGTTCAAAATATCTATTTGATTTATATAAAGCTAAGTTTTTGTCTTTGAATATTTTATAGTTTTAGCTTTATTATTTATAATTTCTTAAATTGTAGTTTTTGTGTTTGAATAGTTTGTATAGTTTCTTAGTATAACTATGAAAAAATTAAAATATTTAAATGTTAAGTTACATACAAACTATTCAGTAATTGCTAGTTTTGGATTTTGTTCACTCACAATATTTTGTACCAACCGTCCCAAATACATAAATATTTGGCACTGGTAACTCAAACCGTTTTTGTCCATTGTCTAACGTTTTCTTAAAAAAATGTATGAAGGCGTACAAAATGTACGAAAGCGAACACAACGTAGCAAAACAAAGAAAAAAGGAGAAGGACGTATGAAAATGAAAAAATCGTACAAAAATGTACGGAAATGTAATAAACGTTTCATAACGTTTTAATACGGAGGAAAACGTTCAAATAAGCTTGAAAACATATGAAAACAAGCGAAAATTACCAAAAACGTTCAAAAATGGATGAAAGCGGTCGAAAAGGTCGAAATCGGTCAAACAAAGTCGCAATCGGTCGTAGTCGGTCTAAATCCGTCGAAATCTGTCAAAAATTGTCAAAATCGGTCGAAAACTAGCGAAATCGATTAAAATCGATTGAAAACGGTCAAAAAGGGACGAAAAACGTTACAAACGGATGAAAACGTATAAAATTGTTGTATAGTATTTGTCTTAGTTTACAAAACCTAATGCACATGACCCTGACCCATGTGAATTAGCCATTATCACCGGTCATACATATGTTCCATTACACTATAAGCCACTACAACCCAATGCATATGACCCATGACACATGTTAATTACCCATTGTCAATCACCAGTCATGTATTGGTAGATAACATGACACTATAAGCCACTACAACCCAATGCACATGACCCATTACCCATGTTAATTACTCATTGTCAACAGTCATGGATGTGTCATAACATGACACTCTAAGCAACTATAACCCAATTCATATGACCCGTATGATATCAAATACCCATTAATGAATGTGACCAGTGATAACCGAATGCACATGACCCATGACCAGGTGAATTAGCCATTATCACCGGTCATGCATGGGTTGCACCGACTTGGTAGGTGTATAGTTATAGTGTAAAGGTTATATGAATTGTATTTGAAGTTCTTAAAGGCGGTCAAGCATGGGTTGCACCGGCTTGGTAGGTGTGTACCGTTTGTCACAGACACTAAGAAGCAAGTATCCAAGGACCTCCCAATCATGTTATCTGGGATCGAGAAAGTTTGAACTCGGCTTGAGCTTGACTCGAAAAGCTCAATTTATTTGTAAATATGTGTTTTCTTACACAAATTAAAATTGAAATATAACCTAAGAATCGAATTCGGTTCGACTTCAGCTCGAAAAGCTCGATACATTCATAAATAAGTATTTGCACTTAGTACACTTACATACAAAATATATAAAAAAACATATGCTATATCACTTACAAGCTCGAAAACTCAACAATAACTCGAGTCGAACTTATATAAGGTTGAGCTCAACTCATTAAACATTTCGAGTTCATTTGATAGGCTTGAGCTTGAGCTCAAAGTTCGATAAGAATCAGCTCGAATGAACTCTAGTTACTCGAAAAAAGCTCAAATCATTTACGCCTTATCCTTAAAAAAAAACCCTATCTTTTCCCCAAAATTTCAATCTCCCACTTAAGATCCCGCCCTTTTTCCCCCCAAAATCAAAACCCTAATCATTATCAAAAATAGATAGTCAAATCTATCTTCTCTCTCTCCAATAATTCATCTCTTCTCCTTCTCTCTAGAACCAATTCACACCACCGCCACACTTCACAACCTTATCTCGCCATTGCTCCACCAACCATCGCTCCTCCACGCGATGGGCATGATCGGTCTAAGGGCGTGGAGATTCTTGTGAAGGATCTTAAAGTGTTTACATCATTTAATGAGGAGCTTTTTAAGGAGATTACTCAGTTGTTGACTATGTATAATTCAAGGTACAATGAATGAGAGTATTTATATTTTGGGGGTGTTTGGGATTGCTTATTACAAGTGCTTATTGTCTTATGCTGTTTTGATATTATGGATAAGTAGTTTTGAAGGTGTTTGGTATTGTTTATCCAAAACGCTTACTAAAATCAACTTGAAACTGCTTATTCAAAGAACTTAATAGAAAATAATAAGCAGATTAGTAGTTATATTAAGTTATCCAAAACCACCCCCTTTGAATTTGATGAATATTGTCTCAACTGCTTGTTTGGATTGCATTTTAGGGAGAATAAGCAACTTTCTAAATATGGAGACACGAAATCGGCTAGGGTTATAATGTTGGTTGAGCTCAAGAAGCTTATTGAAGCAAATCCCTTCTTTCGTGACAAGTTGCAGTTTCCTAATCTCAAGAATTCGAGGCAACGGACTCTCATAAATCAAAGGTGAAATTTACTACATTGCATTTGAAAAAGTGTTTTTATAATGAGTTTGTAGTGTTTGTTTAACATGCTATTGCTTATGATTATCTGATTTCGTGAGAGTAAATAATCAGTTTGATACTCGTCGCACAAATTGTGAAATGGTAGAGTAATGCTACTCATAGACTCATTTTTTAATGTACTAATGAATATCCTCTGCATCATTTTGTTCCTTACATCATATATTTACAGTAGTATATTATTACGTCTGAATATGTTAGTAAACACATTCAACATGCATGTGCTCTATCATCTTGTGGATGATTTTTTTCAGCAAGTAGGAAACTCAGTTTATAAGTAGAAGTCCTTCACGTTTACTAATTTAATGACATATTTTGTCCTATTAGGACTGTTGACCCCAACCAGCTACCGTTTGATGTTAGCCACTGAATTTCTTTAGGTCCCTAATCAGGGGTGGAGGGATGTATATGTTGGTGGGGGGCAATGCCCTCTATGGGGAGCCCAATAACCTTAGATATTTAGTGTAAATTTCCTAATATTGGTCAATTTTCTAGGTTGCCCTCAGCCCAAAATCTATCTTGCCCTCTGGTATGTGCTTAAACACATACCTTTTCTTGACCAAAACCAGACCCAAATAGACCAAAAACTAACCAAAATGCCAAAAGATATTGTGTTTTTGTGTTTATATATGTGCAGGCAACGGATAAACGAAAAACGACAAAAGACACAGAAAAACCGGGAAAACGAGCACGAGATTTGGTAAAGACTCAAAGCCGAAGCCGGGAGAGATATTTATGCTCAAAAATCAAAGTCAACCCTCAGAGTCTCACCGAATGACAAGAATGACCCTTGGATCAAATTTGGAAAATTGGAAAAATCAGTCCCTGAGATTTCAAGATATACACATTTGGTCTTTATGTTAAATAAACACAAGCCTATATCCGATTATTACAAACCCATTTCATTAACAAACCCAACCCACCTTAAACACAGCCCACCACCTTCTCTTAAACCCAAGCTCAAACCAAAACCATTACCCGATCCAAAATAACCAACCCACAGTCAAAAGTTATTAAAACCCCGGTCAAACAAAAAAACCCCGCGCCCCCCAATTCATTATTTACCCAGAAATTTCACTGTGCAAAGAACCCTAGTTCAATTACCGTACAAAATTACTGAGATTAAGGGCATGATTGTCCAATCATAAGGTGTCAGAGTGTCAGAGAAGCACAGAAACACACGAATGGGCTACCTGGCAGCTTCCTATTGGTCGTGACACCTCATGGAATATAATCAAACGGCTGTGATGATTTGGGGATTGATCTGAGGGTTGATAAGAGCTCAAGAGGTGCGGATTGCCAACGTGTACAATCCTGGAAGCTTCATTTCGAGCCTATAAATAGGGTGGATTTCTCCTCATTTAGGTGTATTCTAATTTCTGTTTAATTTTGAGTTCTTTGTAATTTCTAGTTTAATTAGTAGTTTTTTATAGTAGTTAAGCTATCTTAGTTTGTTTTCTGAATTGTAATCCATATTCCTCTTTTGTAATTTTTAATTAATTAATGCAAGTATTTTGATTCTTTTCAATTTCAATTGTTATTCTGAAATTAGCTTATTATAATTGTCAGTAGTTTATCTCAAATCATTTTTCAGCTTACTTTTGTTTTGTATTCAAAGTTGTCTCAAAAATTCCAAAAAATATTGAAAAAGAAAAAAAAATTCAAAAATAAAAATAATTCCAACTACAGCTTCAATAAGCTGTTTTCTGAGTAGTATAAGCTTATATAAGCTTGGTAGCTTATTGTGAGCTTTTGGTAGAGTTCAAAATTGCTTTTACTTCAAATTTCCAAAAAGTCAACTGAAAAGTCAACATCACTGTTCCATAAGCTGCTGAAGAACAAGCTGGTTTGGAAGAGCTTGTTGGGTTATTTTCTGGCTTATTGGATAAGCCTGGGTTGTGATTGGTTCCTTAGGTTCATCCATTTTCAGCATATAATACTTGTGAGTTTCAAATCCATTTTTTTTAGCTTATTTTCTGCTTAGCTTATATTACTGCTTATTTGTCAATTATCTCTGCTTTTTAGATTATCAATAGCTTAGATGATCATAGTGTAGAATTAATTATGGCTTAGATTGTAGGATTCTAGTGCAAAATTGCAAATCAGCTCTATTAAGGGGTGTTTTGAATTGTTTGATGCTGTATAGATAAGCTAGGGAACTGTTCATTTGCTACTTGTTAAATCTTGTTCTAGCTTAATTAAGGTAGTATAAGCATAATTCAGAGGGATTTAAGTGGTATTTATACTTTTTGAGGTTGTTGACTTATAGGTGAAATATTTGAGATCATAACTGTTGTAATAAGCTAAGTATAAGCTGAGCTTATTTGTGGGCAACTTTTAGTATTTTTAAGTCCTATCTAGTTGATAGAGTAAATTTCCAGAAGTTGATAAATTTTGGTCAAGTTTTGAAATCATTAAGTGCAAAAAGTGTTCCTGCTGCATCAGACTTTATTATGCAGAACAGCCCCATAAGCTGCTGATCTCAGCTTATTTGTGGCTTAACTAGTTGAGTTGAGGTCCTGATTTTTGGTTTGCAAATAGTTTACACAACAGGCTTTGAGATTAAAATCTAGTATCTCACTTTCGAGCTTATTAAGCTGCTTAAATTAGGTATGTAATTAAGCCATCAAAACTGCCATAAAACCTGCACAGCTTTGGTCCCCATTCACATCTGATCTAGTACTGATTCAGATAAGCAATTGAACTCTATTTTTGGGCATTTTTGGCTTATTAGTAGTATTTGGTATAAGCTTTAAGGTGTAGCTTCTGCATTCCCCCAATAAGCTCTTACCTAGCTTATAGGTCAGCTGAAAAAGGGTTGATATGTCATTTGAATCTGTCATAAGTGGTAATCTGTTCAGCAGCTTATTTGATTATCTTTTGAGCTTATTTGAACTTATTCACTTGATTTAAGCTTAAACAAGTCCCTTGATCTATATCTGAGCTTTTTGGATTTTTTTGTTCACTTTAGCTTATTTTAGTGCTTATTGCATATTGCTTATTGGCCTTTTCAGCTTATTAGGGGTTAGACACTTTCTAATTTTATTTTTCCTAGGTAGAAAATTTAATTTTAGAGTTACTCAAAAATTTTCAGATTTTTCCCAAGTTTTTTATTATTTTTAAATCATTTAAATCTTCGATTTTAGTTTTTAATTCATAAAAAATAAATAAAAAGTCAAAAAAATATTTTTCTTTTTTATAAAATTTTCGTTTTACATTTAAAATTTATGAAAAAATATTTTACATTTTTAGGACTTAGAATTTAGATAATCACTTTTTAATTACGTTTTTTAAATTCGTTGCGTACATTTTTTTATTCCAATTTTTGTTTTTAGTATTACGTGCTTAGTATACTTGTACCTATAGTTAAACTAGTTGTTTTCGTTTGTTATTTCATTATTCGTAGTGTAAAAACCCAAAAATATCACTTGTTCACTCACATTCACGACACTAATTCGTCACCGATACGAAAACTCGAATTCATCCTTCGTTGGGACTACGACCCGGGGAAATACATCCGTTGCGTTTCCTTTGGAATAAAAATACACTATAAAACTGACAAATCAAAAATGGCGCCGCTGCCGGGGAAGGCTTGAGAAGAGTTTGAATTTCGTTCGTTGAATCGTGTTTTGAGGACCCGTCCTCGGAAGTTATTTGTTTTTATAAAAAGAAAAAAATACAAAAAGAAAATAAATAAAACACTTTTCCTGAAGTGTTTTCAAAAATACAAAAATAATACATCCTCACTTTCTTGAAAGTGTTGTAAACCATTCCGAAATAACAACAAAACAATCATGAAATCTTTTGGTTTTCGGATTATCTTACGATTACAACCTATACAAGTGGTTTAAGGACGGTTTTGACATTAAATTGCAAACCGAAAGAGGCGGGTTTTTAATCAGCTTTCGAGCGGACATTTGCTTCTCCGCCACTCTGCGAGTAGTCTTAAGAGAAACGATATCGATTGAGGGATCGGTACCAAAAATATTGTGATTAATTTTTCCTTTAATATAAAAAGCCCAAAAAAGATTTTCTCTTCCAAATTATTTTTCTTTTTAATTTTTATTTTTGGTGTATGCACACCCGTTCCCAATCACACGTAATTGATAAATCTTCTCCCATACCGACTCGTCGTTCTCGTCGACGCAAAAGAGTTAACGTACCCGAGTTACGTCCTCAAGTTGATACTCCCATTACCGAAATGGCCGAGGATCAACATACCATGCAAGAGTTACTCCAATGTCCCACCGTGGGATATAGAGATGCTATTGTTATACCACCAATTACCAACACAAATTTTGAACTCAAAACCGGTTTGATACAAATTGTTCAAGGAAATCAATTTCATGGTTTTGAAAGAGAGGATCCCCACGCACACATCCAATGGTTTAATCAGTTGACCTCCACAAACCATCATAAGGATGTCACTAATGACACTATGAAATTGATGTTATTCCCATTTTCCCTAGAGGGGGCAGCCCGGATTTGGCTTGAAAAAGAACCCCCTCAATCGATCCATACTTGGGAAAATCTCGTTCATAAATTCGTGAATTATTTCTTTCCTCCGTCTAGAATGACTAATGCCAGGAATGAAATCAAAAATTTCAAACAACGGTTTGATGAGAATTTTGGTGAGGCATGGGAACGATTTAAGGATCTCCTACGAAAATGACCACACCACGGTTTCTCGGAGTTGCATCTAATCGATACGTTCTACAATGCCTTAACTCAATCAGATCAAGATTCACTCAACGCAGCCGCCGGTGGCAATATCTTGAGTCGAATGCCGAAAGATATCTTAATGATTATCGATAACAAATCCAAAGTTCCCACTTCACGAAACAAACCGGTTGTTTCGAAAGTGAATTCTTCTACCCCTTCTTCTTCATCGGCCCATCCATCGGAGATGGCCGAGCTTGCCGATGCTATCCGGATGATGATGAAAGAGTTTAAGCTCCAGAATCAGAAACCGGAGCCCGTCAAAGCAGTTACAGAAACTTGTGTTATATGTGGTGGTCCCCATCCTTATTATAATTGTGCAGCTACCGATAGCCAAGTTTGCAATGCTACCGTAGCAGTAGCAAACTACAATCAGAATCAAGGATTTCGTCCTCAAAATGCTAGTAACATAATGGGACCACCCGGTTTTCCACCCGTTCAAAACAACCAAAATCGTTTTCATCAAACCAACCAAGGTTACAATGCAAACCAAAGTTACAACCAAAACCGTGGAAATCAAAACTATCAAGCTCCACCGCAACAAGTCTATCAACCACCTCCTTCACAAGTTGCACCTTCTCTCGACTTCTCGGGTTATATGAAAGCAACCGATGCTAGCATACGAACTATGCAAGGTCAAATCAACAACATGAGAGCTGACCTTCGGAAGGAGATTGATACGACATTGTCTCGACAAACACTCGAGCTTAAGCAAATGATGAGTGGATTTTTACAAATGAATCAACCCTCAACCTCGGGTACATCTTCTCTTCCTAGCAACACAATTGCTAACCCGAGGGGTGATATGAAAGCAATTACCACCCGAAGTGGTGTTTCATATGATGGACCCACGGCTCTGACTACCGCTTCTTCTCTTCCTCCCAAGGTAGTCATCCGTGAGACCGAGGTGACAAAGGACACGGAACTTCCTACTAACAACGGAAGGACCGAAGACGTCCAACCTCCGGTTGTCCAGCCGTCAAAACCAAAGGTTGTTTTTGAGCCCGAAGAAGCTCCCATAAAAGCAAAGCTTCCGTATCCTTCAAGATTGAATGATCAAAAGCTCCGCGATAAAGCTTCAAATCAAATGGAAAAATTCTTTCAGATCCTCCAAGATTTGCATTTTGATATAAGCTTTGCGGATGCTTTACTTCTGATGCCTAAGTTTGCTTCCACACTCAAGGGTTTATTGACCAACAAAGAAAAGTTATTTGAATTGGCAAAAACTCCTCTTAATGAAAACTGCTCAGCGGAAATTCTTAAAAAGCTTCCGGAAAAGCTTGGAGATCCCGGAAAATTTCTCATTCCTTGTGAATTTCCGGGGATGGTTGAATGCTACGCCTTGGCCGATCTCGGTGCAAGCATCAACCTAATGCCGTTGTCAGTTTGGAAAAAACGTTCTCTACCCGACCTCACCCCCACTTGCATCACCCTTCCTAAAGGTGTAGCCGAGGATGTCTTTGTCAAGGTGGGGAAGTTCCATTTTCCCGCCGATTTTGTGGTGGTTGATTTTGATGCTGACCCCCGGGTTCCTCTAATTCTCGGAAGATCATTTTTGAGGACCGGGCGGGCGTTGATTGATGTGTATGGAGAAGAAATAACTCTACGGGTTGATAATGAAAAAGTCACGTTTAATATTAATCAGAACTCTAAACCTCTAACCGCCAAATGCAACGTTGCTACGGTTAATCAAAAATCTGATCCCGTAATTGCTTCCAAAAGAAGTGATTTGATACTTTCAAGATTTGAGGTCAAGAGTACTTCACAAAAATGTGCTGAGCTCAAAGCAATGAAAATTACACCCGGTTCAAGCAAATGGTTTGAGAAATGTTCTGCGGATGTTAAGAGTATTCTTGATTATGATGAACAAGATTCGGAGATCACAATGGAAGTGGTGGAAATTGCTAGCTCTAAGAGCACACCACTTGTACCACCTCCGGAATCAGTTTATCGTATTGAGATTGTTGATTCTATTTCCGACTCTTCCCCTTCTCTCACACCGGTCGAGGGAAGTGTTTCCACTATGGAAGAGCTCGAGGTTTTCCTTAGTGATGAGCCAATTTCTCCAGAAATTGATGACACCGACTCTGATCCGGAGGGAGATATTCGTTTAATTGAAGAATTGCTATACAATGAGCCGTCATCTTCACTCCCTCCGACGGAAATTAAAGAAGAAAAGCTGCCTAAATCCGTTCAAATTATTGATTCTAAATCAGAGGAACAAAGTAGTAGCAGTACCACTTCTAGTATTGATTTTCTTCTTGAGGAGTTCACCGATGAACTCGCTCACATCGATCCAATCCCACCGGGGGATGAGGACGATGACTTTGATTTTGAATCTGATCTTAAAGAATTGGAATTTTTGCTGAACCATGATCCATCTAAATGTGATTCTTATCCCGAGGAGTTCACCGATGAACTCACTCACGACAATCCAATTCCATCAGATAATGATGATGATCTTTTTGACTTTCATGCTGATCTTAAAGAAGTTGAAAATCTTTTATACCATTCTCCATCACTTGATTCTTACTCCGAGACTAATGATTTCCAAAGTGATGACGACCTCTTCAATTTTGGGGCCAATCAAACCAAATGGAAAAATCTTTTATATGGCAAACCTACTGATGAAAAAGGCCCTAAAATGGAAACCATAATTAAGGATGCTACAATTGCTTCAAATGACTTATCTCCTCATTCTCCCGAGGATGATTTCCTTTTCTCCATTGAGTCCTCCATCGAGTACCCTGCTGAGTTTTCTTGTGAAGACAAAGTGTTTAATCCAGGCATACTCGATGATGGTGAAATTCATCCTTTGATGAAATTGACTCTTGATAAGAATTTAAAGTTTCCCGCCTCATCTAAGGAACTTTTAATTCTAGAGAAAAGTGATTCCCCTCTACTTCTTTCTGATCAAAAACTCTCGTTCTGCATGGAGTTATCTCTGATTGAAACTTTACTATCATTTCCAACCGGAAATGAAGACAAAGTTTTTGACCCCGGCATCACCGCTTTCATCTTCTGAAGCCGTGGGTATCTCATTGGAGTGGAACTTTCATATGCTTCAATGTTTATCCAAACATCTTGAATGAAAGTCCGATTGAGATTATCTCTTCCACTTGCTCCCCCAAGGACAACTAAATTCAAGGTCGAGTCAAGCTACGTGACTCGGTTATCAAAAACAAAGCGCTTCGTGGGAGGCACCCCATGCTTATCCATCTATCTTCTTTCTATTTTCTTAATAAAAGTGAGGAGGGCTTCCTCTTCCATTTTTCGTGTTTCGTGGTTGTTTATGTCTAGGATTTGCCCAAATAATGAAGACTCTCGTGCTCGTGGTTTGCTTCTCTCCACTCGAGTTTCATCATTCGTTGCTCATCCGATATCCTTAATCTTATCGTTTTACGTTTATCTTTGGCATAATTAATAAACGGCCTTAGATTTATGTAGGAGAACCCTTACCTTTAAGACATTGAGGACAATGTCTCATTTTAGTCTGGGGGGGGGTAATCTTTCGATTTGATTTTTGCCTTGCATTTTTTTCCGTTTACTCATGCAACCCCGTTTTTCGCGGATCTTATTATTTAAGATTTTAAATTTGCGAAGAACGAGAAATGATAGAGTTTATTTAGAAGTTAGATGTTAAGCGTGGAGTAGTTGGTTCTCTTTAGAGCTCATCGAAGTTACTTGTGGCCTTTTGCTCCCACAAAATTGTTTCACCATATATAGTTGTAAGAATAATTAAAGATGTTAGGTTTTGCCGATGATTAGTTCTTGGTCTTCTTAAAAGAATCCTTGTTTTGAAAATTGGGTACACATCAAGGTTCCTTAATAAATAAGTTTAATAATAATAAGTTAAGTGCTCTAAGCCACGGATTCGAGATCGGGCCTTGGATCCTTATTCCCGGAAGGCGTTTAGGTCTTGGCTACCCTCTTGCACCGGCCCTTGGACCCTTAATTCTGAACGGCGTTAAGGTCTTGGAACTCTCCGTTGTAACGGCCCTTGGATCCTTTATGCCGGAAAGTGTAAGGTCTTGGAATTAAACCGTAAAGTTCCGTTGTTTAGGGTACGCAAGTGAATAGTTAGTGAAAAAAAAATGATGATGAAAAATGAAAATAATAATAATATTGGTGATAAATGAAAAAAATAGAAAAATGCAAAATATAAATAAAAACCTTGTGAAGGATTATGCAAACACTTGGGATGTGAATCTTAGTAACGTGTTTGGGATATTTATGTATGAATGTGATGTAGTATGCGGAATCTACTATAACACACTTAAAAGAACACAAAGGTGATGAGTTATGTAAATGTGAGTAGTAATGAACAATGAACACAACTTTAGTAACACAAAACGATTCAATATTATTGATGAAATAATACGGATGATCTAACTATCACCAGGATTACAAAGTAACCTTGAATCTTTGATTGTAAAAGGATTTGTGAAATGAGTAACTAAGTTACTAGAGAGGTTGTTCTGTTTTTGGTTATTAGTTGAAGAGATGCATGCACGAAGGTGGTGACTAAGGGAACCTTTTATAGAATAAGGTACCCTTATTACAAGTTGTCAAGTTGTTGAATATAATAAGATACTTTGACTATTCTAGCCTACAATTAAATACAACTACCAATGTAACAACTCTGTATATTCTTCTGCACAAACATGTGAAGACTGAACTACTTCTACATTACGTATAACATTGTATAAAGACTAATAATTCAACAAATATCTACAAACAAATATCTATCAACTTGATCATAATCTTGGCAGGACCTTTATCAACTAGCAGTACCTTCTTACCCAGAAGGTACTGATAGTACATCTTCATCTTCTTCAAAATCAACTAGCAGGCTCTTGGCATATCTGGCAGGCTCTTTGACTTAAACATTTTATTCCCAACAATCCTCCCCTAAACTTGTTATTTCCTTTAAAATACACAAGTTTCTGATGAATAAAATACATACCTTGAGGATTTGAGGGAACTCTTCCAAAACCTTTACTCTCTGTTCTTCCTTTTTCTTTCACATTGCTCAAATATGCTCCTCAGCAAACTTTGAACAATTTCTGACTTTTCTTCATCTTTGTCACATCTCAACCTCTTTGAAATCATGGTTGTAAGCACTTCATAGCTAAGTGGATACTCTTTCTCAGCCAACATAAAGAGCTCAATCCCACTTGATGTAAAAAGATGATGAATACTGCTAAGGCTTAGAAATTCCCATGTTGTTGAAGGATCATGATATGGAAACTTCCAATGAACATCTTTTGGACTAGGATCATACATCCTATTGAATTCTACCCATAGTTCCTGTTCCTTAACATCAGTACTAGAATTTGTGTCTAGCCTAATTTGAACTAGATTCCACAATTCTTCTAAGTCTGCTCTGTCACATGCTCTTACTAGATTTTCAAAGTTTTTGAAGATAGCAGACTGACCCCCAACCCTTGTTATTTTCCATGACTTTCCTAATCTATCATGGTGAATCTCCCAATCAATAATAGGGCGTCTAGACCTAATTGGATCAGCATGTATGATAGTTGGCAAAGTAATTAACATCTTACTTACTTGCTCTGAATCCAATTTTGCTTCTTCTTTCTTCTGAGCATCTTTCTTTTTCATTGAAGGCTTTGCATCAGATGGGATCTTGTAGTAAAGACTCTTGTAGGCATTTAGATACAAGAAGTAGATTTCATCAGCAGATTTCTTCTTTAGTTGATAATCAGTCCAATTTGCTTGACCATTTAGAAATCTCTTCATAAAAGTCACTTGATCTTTCTGAGATGTGCCTACCTTAAAACCTCTTTTCTGACTTTCTTTCATCTTTTCAAAAATATCAGCCAGAGCTGCTTCTTTATACTTTTTGTTGATAAAAGATTCAAGCTCTGCTGTTTTCTCATCAGAGTTAAGATTCTTGTCATTCACTATTATTGCTGCTTGACCTTTCACAATTGGATCATTGGCAATAATCCATTGCATCTGTGCATCAAAGGTTTCTTGAGCAATTTGAATATCAAGAAGAGTCTGAGCAGCATCTTTTTGCTCTTTCATTTCTTCAAGCAGTCTTGAAGCTTCAAATGCTTTCTGCACTTCTTCTTCATGAAGCCTTTTAGAGACTTCTTCATCTATAGCGATCTGAACTTGCTCTGTTCTCTTCAACTTTTTGGGCTTTGGCTCTTCTTCAACCATAATGCTCTTGCCCTTATCTTTTGGAGTTGGTTCTTGAGATGGAGCAGTAGATTGCTCATCAGCAATAAATAACCTCCCTTGAACAAACAAATCCCCTTGAGGCTCTAAGTCCCTCTTTCTTTTGTACACATGATCAGCAGTACCTTTGTAGTCCATAGCCAAAAGCCTCTCAATCCTAGCAGGCTCTTTTGAACTAGCAGGCTCTTGCTCTGCACCAGCAGGCTCTTCATCATAAACCTGAGTTCCTTCATGAAAATCAAATTGAGCCTCCTCTTCATCTTCAGAACTATCCATCCTCCCCTTTTTGGAAGAGTGACCTAACCTTTCAGCATCTGATCTTGAAGAACTAGATAAAACAACCTTTGAAGATATTTTACCCTTTAGCTTCTTCACTTCATTCTCCAATTTCTTTACCCTCTTGACTAACTTGATGTTGATCTCAGAAAATTTGGTGTTCTGGCTTTTAAGAGCATCTTCTAAGAGCTTCACCTTCTCTTTTAGTTCTGTCAGTGTCTGAGGAGATTGGGGTGGTGATACATGATGTGATGGTGTTGGTGGTGTTGCAGATGGTACTGGAGATGGGATTGGTGATGTTTGATGAGTTGGTGAGATGTAACCAGTTGAAGAACTTGATGATGGTGATTCAGATGATGGTGTTGGTTCTTCAGGATGTTGTGGTAACATTTCATCAAATAGTGGTATTTCTTCCCCTTTGAAACCAATTCTCATGTTTGAAAATACTTTGTGAGAAAGTTTTGGTGTTTCATAAAGTGAGTTTGGGGGAAGCAAAAAATGTTTTGATTTTGCAATGATGCATGAAATAAATCTTGAATACATCAAAAACTTTGTTTCACTATCCACATTTTTAGTCAATCCTTCAAAAATATGTTTGGAAAAATTGTATTTTCTGTTTGTAGCCAAGCAGTTGAGAGCAGAAGCCATGTTTCCACTAAATTGCTCCCAAGAGGTTTTCTTTTGGCTCAAACAATGAAGGATTGTATGGATCAAAAATCTCCATTGTGGAGTAAAATGCTTTTTAAGAAAGGTGAGTTTATTAGAATCAGCATTGTACCCCATTCTTTCCAAATGTTCAAAAATTTCAGTATAGGCAATTGACTAATACCATCTAAATCATCCAAATGAAGATGTCTTCGAATGGATGACTCAGTAAGAGTCAAGGGTTTTCCATCCACTTTGGCTTTTATTCTTTGTTCCCCATTTTCAGAAGTTTTAACTTTAGCTGTTTGCCAAAATTGCAAAATTTGAGATTCATAAATAGTGGGATTAACTAGTAAAGCAAACCTGATGTAAGACTCATTTAAAAGTCCACTATTTGATGAAAAGAGGCATTATCCTCAGACTTTTCCAAAAATGCTAATTAATTGTGACGTTTAACAAAGGTTAGAACAGCCATGGTGAAAGTTAATGAAAAATTTGATTATGTTGGTGGGATTTGTTGGTGGTACTGGTAGAAGATGAAAGGTGTATGTTAATTGTGATAAGAACTGATGAAAGATGTTATGAGAGAATTACTTTTAACCGACAATAAGAAAGATTATAATAAGTAAATGAAAAGGCGGTTAAAAAGATCTTTTATATGTGAAATATAATATAATATAATCATCATGAATTTACATAACTACCCCAACGGATAAATGTAACTACCAGGCCTAACGGCTATAACTTTTTCTGACAGGCTCAACGGTTATCTAGCAGTACCATTTTACTCTAGCAGTACCAAAATTTGAACTACCAGTACCTTTGAAAGAAAATTTAACTTGGCAGTCTCTTTGAAGTTTTAGCAAAAATCCCTTATAGTTTTTAGCAAACTATCAGCTATCAACGGATTTGATTTGTCTTTACCCAAAGTCGTTTGCTTATGGACTAGTTAACTATTTACTGTTAAGTATGGTTAGTTAAATACCAGATAGTTTTTGGTAAACTATCAACCATCAACGGATTTGATTTGTCTTTACCAAAAGCCGTTTGCTTATGGACTAGTTAACTATTTACTGTTAAGTATGGTTAGTTAAATACCATATAGTTTTTGGTAAACTATCAACCATCAACGGATTTGATTTGTCTTTACCAAAAGCCGATTGTTTATGGACTAGCCAGCTCTTAAGTTTATAAAAACTTGGTGAACTGAATACCAAAAGCCATAATGACCTAAAGATGGTGCAATTTCATTGGATAGAGGAAATATAAAAAGGAAATGATGCTTGGTTCAACAAGTGAAATCATCTATTAGTATGCCTTTGAATTGAGACTTTCCTTAGTTTGATCTAGATAGAACTTTCTCCTTTAGGAATGCTTCATCCCTTCTGAATATGTGATCTAATCCTATCTTTTTCAACCTCTGCATCATCTTGTATGCTCTTGTCTTTTTCTTTCATAAATTGGTTTTTCTTCCATTCTGGGCTATTATTTCCTCCCCTGAGATTGTTACCTCCCCTGATATTTAAATAACCTATATTTCTCTTTTTGTTTGGAAGATCTCTTGTTTTGGTTATCAACCTGAAATTTGTTAGTTGCAATCCAAAAGAACAAACTGCAAAGCACTTGTTTTATAGCATTGTAAACACTTAATCATCAAGATGAATAAAACATAGCTAACTTTATACTAGCAGGACCAATTATGAACTGACAGTACCTTTTGACTAACTAGCAGTACCATGTTTTGAAAGCCAATACCAATTATTTTATGTACAAAAACACATGTTTTTCAAAGATTAATCATTCCAATACCTCCTACAAGGTATTTGAATCTACCTAAATCAAAAGCTTTTGTGAGAAGGTCTGCATAATTCTTTTCAGAATCAATTTTAACAACTTGAATTAACCTTTTCTCATTGCAATCCCTTATGAAATGGTGTCTGATTTCAATGTGTTTTATTTTTGAATGTTGAACTGGATTTTTAATGATACAAATAGTACTGCTATTGTCAATGTAAATAATGGTGTTAAGAAAATTGTACCCATAGTCAAGCATTTGATTTTGGATCCAAAGAACTTGCCCACAACAACTTGCACCAGCAACATATTCTGCTTCAGTTGTAGAGTTGGCCACCATTGTTTGTTTCTTGCATTGCCAAGAAATGAATCTGCAACCAAGAAATTGACATCCACCAGTTGTGGATTTTCTGTCTAGAGTTGCACTAGCATAGTCACTATCAGAATAAGCCACCAAATCAAAAGATGATTCCCTTGGATACCAAAGACCCAACCTAGGTTGACCCTTGAGGTATCTAAAGATTCTTTTGACTGCTGTGAGATGAGAAACTTTGGGATGTACTTGAAACCTTGCACATACACACACTGAGAACATGATATCTGGTCTTGATGATGTAAGGTACATCAAAGACCCAATCATTGATCTATAATTGTGCAAATCCACATCTTCACCCTCAGCATCTTTTAGTAAACCTTTTTCTGCATCCATTGGTGTACTTGCAACTTTAGAATCAGCAAACTAAAATTTCCTTAGGATCTCTGCTACATACTTATCTTGGCTGATAAATATGCCTTCTTGAGATTGTTTCACTTGGAGACCCAAAAAGAAAGTAAGTTCCCCCATGGAACTCATTTCAAACTTACTATGCATAAGTTTTTCAAATTCTACACACAAGACTTGGTCTGTGGATCCAAAGATAATGTCATCAACATAAATTTGCACCAGCAAGATGTCTTTCTTTGTTCTTTTGATGAACAAAGTTGGATCAATCTTGCCTCTTTGGAATCCATTTTCTAATAGAAAGCAAGCCAATGTTTCATACCATGCCCTAGGAGCTTGGTGTAGACCATAAAGAGCCTTGGTAACCCTATACACCTTGTCTGGATACTCTGCATCAATGAAGCCTGGAGGTTGAGAAACATACACCTCTTCTTCAATAGTACCATATAAGAAGGCACTTTTAACATCCATTTGGTAAACAGTGAAGCCTATGAAAGAAGCATAGGCCAAGAATAGCCTGATTGCTTCAAGTCTTGCAACTGGAGCAAAAACCTCTTCATAATCTACCCCTTCTTCTTGAGTATACCCTTGGGCCACCAATCTTGCTTTGTTTCTGATCACTATCCCCCTTTCATCTTTCTTGTTTCTGAACACCCATTTGGTTCCAATTGCCCAATGACCTTTTGGCAAATCAACCAATTTCCAAACCTTCTGAAGCTTGAATTGAAGAAGTTCTTCTTGCATTGCTTCAACCCAACTTGCATCATCTAAGGCTTTGTTAATGTTTTTGGGTTCAGCTTGTGAGAGAAAACATGAAAACAGGCATATGTTGGCAACTTCATGATTCTTTTCTTCATAAATAGAGGAGATAAACCCTTCTTGGTCTGAAGTCAAGACTTGAGATCTTGTTCTAACACCAGAATCAATGCTACCAATCACATCATCAGTTGAGTGATCTTTGAGAATTCTTGTGTTATGTGTTGTAGGAACTTCATAGGTAAATGGAAGATTGCCAATCCCCACTTCTTCTGGTAAAGAATCATCTACTTGAACATTTAATGGCTCAGCAGTACCAATTTGTGAACTGGCAGTACCATCTGGTGAACTAGCAGTACCATTTTCATTTGCACTACTTTCTTGATTCTCTTGACCCTGAGCTCCATGATCATCTTCAATACCTTCATTTGTTGTGTTTGAAGGTCCTTCTTGACTTGAAGATAAATCCAATCCTTTCCAAATTGGCATTCAGATGTAATCTTGATCTTTAGGTGTTTCAACATTGTCTTCAAAACCTGCATTATCATTAGTATTTGTACCTGAAACAGGCACATAATTCATAGATTCTGAAAGCCTATCAATGTCAAACATCCAATCTGGCCCAATGCCTTTCACATTTGTTAGTTTCTCTTGAAACTCTATGTGAAGATTTTCTTCCACTAGCCTAGTGTGATGAAGCGAAAAGTGTACCGCTTTTAGGGGGTCATTTAAGCCCTAAATCGTATTTATTTGATCAAATATTGCCCTAAATCGTTCCTTTTGTCATTTTAGGTACTTTGGAGAAGAAATCTGGAAAAGGAAGCATTTTGGACGTTTTTGGAGCATAAAAGTGAAGAAACGACAAAGTCTTCAAAGTTGCTGGAAAAGTACACTTGACGGCGTCAAGAATTGTTCCAGACGGCGTCATGGCTTGGCAAAAGAGGTGGATATGACAAAATACACGTGACACGCCAGAGAGTTTTGCAATGGAAAGTCTGACGGCGTCACCCTTTAAGGTGATCAAGGCCATCACGGTTTAAGTTAAAGAGAGACGGCGTCAAGCCCTATTTTGACGGCGTCAACCCTTGATAGGCCAGAGCGGATTTTGGAGGATTAAAGAGGGACGGCGTCAGGAAGACCATCCGGGAACCCTAGCCACGGTGAGGTGACGGCATCAAGATCTATAACGTGACGCCGTCAGCCACTAAGTTCTATATATAGTTTTGCAATTTTTAGTCATTAGTGTGCAACTTTGTGAGGAGAAACCCTAAGACGAATTTCTGCCATTTTTAAGGGTTTTTATACCCTTGGATCTCCCATGTTTAATTGAAGATAAGTAATCACTTAATCAATCAATATGTCTATGTGTTGTTTGATTATATCTTGTTCTTGTCTTTTAATTAACATGCTAGGCTAGATTTATCTTGTGTTTGCTTAGATCTGATGAAACCTAACTATTGATTATTGGTTATTAATGTGTTATTAATTGTATGGGATGATTGTTTATCGATGTTAGGCATAAGAAAACTGGCTAACCTCCTATTCGGTAACTTGCTTGAACGTCTTAAGAAACATGAACCAATGCGTACTAGGTTTATTTGGTTGTATTTAATGCATGAGCGAATTCTAGTGATCCCATGTTAGGAGCTTCTTAGCCGGCTCGACATAGGAGTGAAGTAGGAGCTTGTAGAGTTGGGGAAGTACGTACGCCACCCCACGATTGGTATTAAGGAATACACCCGTCATCCACGCAATTAATACACACTAATCAACCGGTAAAAAGATAGTTAGGGAGTAAGGAAATCTAAGTAAACACATTTCTCTCCATATAAGTTTCACAACCTTTTCATTTTCAGTTATTTTATTTTATTTGTATTTGTAGTCATTTGGGTTAGTTGACTAGCAACTAATTCCGCCCACTCATTCAAACTCGAGATTTTACTTGCTTTTATAAAAATATAAAAATACTAAAAGAATCTTCTCTCACCCTTAGACCTATTAGAGTAGTTTTTCAATCCTAACAACACTATTCCCCTAGAGAACGATCAATCCCCCGGTACTTGCCACTTCACTATACTACATCGGTCAGGTACACTGCCTGGTGGGGATTGCAAGCTTCTCGAGATCCCTCGAGAGATAAAACCTATTGTAAGGTCGCAAAACCACGCATTAAGTTTTTGGCGCCGCTGCCAGGGAATAGTTATTGTTTAGGTTGAATTTTTATTTTATTAGGTCTACTCACTAGATTCCTTTCTAGTGAGATTTTTATTTTATTTTTCTAGGTTTTCTTTAGTCTATCTTTTTCTTTGTGTGTTTGTTCGTAATTTCCATTGACTCTTCCGTTCACCATTATGGAGAACGTGAATCTACCATACTACCAACCACATAATTCACCCACTCCATATGACATCTAGATGTTTAAACAACATAAAGATGAACCTCTCTATGATGCATGGACTCGTTTTAAATATTTACTCCAAAAAGTCCCTCATCATAACTTCGATTTTTGGTCCCTAACTCAAATCTTTTACAATCATGTCGACCGACATGCCCAAAGGGACATTTACCATTTTGCCGGCAGGAATCTTAGGGAATTAAGTGCTGAGGAAGCATGGGAAGCTATTGAGAATTGTGCCCAATATTATTATATAGTAGACAACCCAACAAACATTAATAAAAGTCAATTGACCACAAATTTCAAGGATCATGAAACAAGTTTGTTTGGGGATGAGGGTAGAGTTGAGCCACCTAGCTGCATGTCATGGTTAGGCACTACCATAATACAGGGTGAACACTTAGGTGATCTTGATGTGATGGAGGATCTGGCCGAGCATGATCACATTGATCAAAAAGACCTAGGCTTTATGATCGATGACGATGAATCTCAAGAAACACATGATGAATCTTTTGGGCAATTTGAATATAGCAGTCAGAATATTGAGGATGATCCTTATGATTCAGATATAGAAGTTGAGATGCCTAGAGAAGCACTTGAGATACTAGGGAAAATGTTAGGTTTAAATTCTACCAAAACCCATGATGAGGATATAGGTGATCTTGACACAAGGAATGATGAGGTTAGTAACATAAGCCCGCTAAGTACCTCACAAGTCCTACCATCATTTGAGGCACACACACCGCCCGTGACTTACCTGGAAGAAGTAGAAGAGACTTTAGGAATCCCGATGGAGGTAGAACCTTTGAACCAAACACAACTAGAGGATATAGGTTTGAATGCTTATAGTGATCACAACCTTACTCTTAGTTCTAGGGGATTTCCTATTTTTGATGAACCGGAGCCTCAACCAAAACCGTTACCTAATCTTCCATCTTTAGATGTGAATTTAGGAATTGAAAAAGGTCCCGATCAACCCATCAAACCATGTAGTCCGGGTAATGCTAAGATTAAGGTAGTAGACTCTAGGCCATATGGAGTGGAAGCTAATATAGGAGTGAACCATGACCTTACATACTTACATCACCCATTCATGATTGATCACAAGAAACATTATGGGTTTAAACCGGGTTTATTAGGTCAAGATGGATTCCCAACTAGGAATCTCTCGAAGTTGATAGAAGATGATCCCTTTTTAGGAGAAAACTTTAATTCACCCATTGACCAAAGTGAACTAGGTAAGGTTATGATGAAAGGAGCACACCCCTTTGAGTATATAATTCATCCACCACTCTTTCCTCACGTGGCATACTTCCACCAAGATGGTGTGTATCGCTACTATCACCCGCACTTAATCCTAAGTGTAGAAAAAACCTCTCCTTTATCCATTAAATAAGGGTAGAGTCAGGCTCGTGACTCGAACAAAAACAAGCGCTTCTTGGGAGGCAACCCAAGCTTTATTTGCTTTGTGTGTTTATTTATTTGTTTGTTTGATTTTATTTGCTTCCGTATGTATGTTTAATTTTTATTATTATTGATTCATGTTCGAAACTAAATTGTGAAAATGCTTTATCTTGTTTTTAACTTCGTCTTGACTACATATAAAGGTATTTTGCAAAACATAAGTGTAAGGGAAATCCAAATCGGTTTATTAGAACAAATGAACATGAATCATAACAATAATAAATTAACATACATATTAGTAATTGTTTGAGTCAAATGCTTGTATCGAGTCATAATGATGTTTTGCAGGAATTCCAGGAAGTAAGGTATAGGTTTTTCCAGAAATTTTCCGGAAACTTAACATGAGAATTCTGTCAGATCATTTCTGACGGCGTCAGGCATTACAACCTGACGGCGTCAGGTTTTAATTTTCTGAAATTTTTGAAAGTTTTGTTTTCATAAAAAGTTTTTATTAAATCTCTAACTTCTAAACTCCAGGAATCTGCAAAATAATCATTCCACAAGCATTATATCCTTATATAGATTTATCCCGCCGATGTTATGCAGGTTTTCGTGTTTGTTTTCTCAGGTTTAACGGGTTATTTTGGACAAGGAGATGTATGCGGAATCTAACTTTTGGCGATGCATTAGTCTTGAAGCTTCTACATTCTCTTGGAAGAAGATCTAACCATGTTACCTCTTTATCCACCAAACGAATCAGGGGAGTATTTGATTTCATTCTTTTACCTTATTTACTTTTACATCTTGTTATTTGAACATTGGGGACAATGTTCATCTTAAGTGTAAGGGGGGTAAAATACGATACTTTAGAGAATGCAATTGCACTTGATTTTAGTTTGTTTGATGGTAGATGTGTAATAAAACTGAGAGAAATACCTGTTAAGGCAATTTTAGTGCCAAATTTAAAATTTTTTACAACATATAGGAGTGAAACTTTGGTCTTAATGAGCATCTCACGGATAGGAGTTATATGACTAGCACAAAACCGTACCACTAAAAAATTTTCCACCCCCAAATATGTGAGGTTCGCCCCTAGAATTGGTAGGAAAAGCATTTATGCTATGATGTGTGTACCGGTAGAACTTAGATTCTAGAACTTGCGTTAGGACCATTCCGAGGCCACAAGTGAGACTACATTCGTGTAGTTAGATTTACTACATGATAAGAGGCATTAGGATTAACCCATTGTTTGACACCTGTGTTTTTGTTATAATTACATTGGCTACATTGGTCAAGTAATTCTCCCACACCCTTTGCGTTGTACTCATTTTTAGTACACGATACCCCTAGTACACCCCTCAGAGCCTATCTTTCGTTTCTAACTTTAAGCATTTTACTTAAAGTAAGAATTTGTTACACCCCACTTAAATGTACACCCAAATCGCCTTAGCCTACCTTGTATGCACTCATCTTTAGTGCATTATTGTGACAACATTTGTTTAAACCCCAAGTTAATTATCTAATTGATTACATGGTTGCTAAGTCGAGTCATATCCTTGTACATATTGTTTTGGGACGATTGGGACTCATGGGTAAAGTACTAGTGTAATGGAGTAATGGGGAAGAACAACATTATTACCCCATATGTGCTAAATATTTTAAAAGTACTCCAAGTGTTTCGATTATCTTAATTCGAGTCATTAGAATAGTTATTTGTAAAGTTATGTAAAAGTTCAAGTGTAAGGGGAATGCAACGCCCCTATGATGTATTATTTTGGATGGTAGGGCAAGAGTGTATGAAAAAAAAAAAAAAAAAAAAAAAAAAAAAAAAAAAAAAAAAAAAATCAAGAAAAATACAAAAAAAATGAGAAAAAGAAAAGTAGAAAAAACATACGGACTACCATCCCGTTTCATTTTATGTTTATTTTATGTTTTTGTTATTTTGTTTTTAGCTTAAGTCGAGTCTAGTCTTGGCTTACAACGCCATATTGTACATGTAATTAATCAAGATCTTTAATCGCCACTAGTAAAATATCCTTTATCCAACAAAACCGTGTTTATCATATCCCTACACCTCACGTTATAACCCGTTTAAAAGCCCTCATTGATAGTTTATCTTAGGTGCTTACGCCTAGTGGAGGAGGTTTTCGATCCTTTCCCAAGCCTATGGTAATCTATTTGCTATGACAGGTAGTGAGAGATATTATCCGTTTTCATTTAAATGAGATATACTTTTATGACACCTGAGAGATGTGAGTATCTAAACACTACTTGTGAGGTGCTAGTTTGTAATCTCCGTGCTTATTATGATTAAAGTGGAACGACTTTTTGTTGTAATTACTTTTATATGAGCTTTAAATGACCCCTAACTTGTATTTTGATTAGAATAAAAGCGCATTTGCTTGAGGACAAGCAAATCTCAAGTGTAAGGGTATTTGATGAAGCGAAAAGTGTACCGCTTTTAGGGGGTCATTTAAGCCCTAAATCGTATTTATTTGATCAAATAGTGCCCTAAATCGTTTCTTTTGTCATTTTAGGTACTTTGGAGAAGAAATCTGGAAAAGGAAGCATTTTGGACGTTTTTGGAGCATAAAAGTGAAGAAAACGACAAAGTCTTCAAAGTTGCTGGAAAAGTACACTTGACGGCGTCAAGAATTGTTCCAGACGGCGTCATGGCTTGGCAAAAGAGGTGGATATGAAAAAATACACGTGACGCGCCAGAGAGTTTTGCAATGGAAAGTCTGACAGCATCACCCTTTAAGGTGATCAAGGCCATCACGGTTTAAGCTAAAGAGAGACGGCGTCAAGGCCTATTCTGACGGCGTCAACCCTTGATAGGCCAGAGCGGATTTTGGAGGATTAAAGAGGGACGGCGTCAGGAAGACCATCCGGGAACCCTAGCCACGGCGAGGTGACGGCGTCAAGATCTATAATGTGACGCCGTCAGCCACTAAGTTCTATATATAGTTTTGCAATTTTTAGTCATTAGTGTGCAACTTTGTGAGGAGAAACCCTAAGATGAATTTCTGCCATTTTTAAGGGTTTTTATACCCTTGGATCTCCCATGTTTAATTGAAGATAAGTAATCACTTAATCAATCAATATGTCTATGTGTTGTTTGATTATATCTTGTTCTTGTCTTTTAATTAACATGTTAGGCTAGATTTATCTTGTGTTTGCTTAGATCTGATGAAACCTAACTATTGATTATTGGTTATTAATGTGTTATTAATTGTATGGGATGATTGTTTATCGATGTTAGGCTTAAGAAAACTGGCTAACCTCCTATTCGGTAACTTGCTTGAACGTCTTAAGAAACATGAACCAATGCGTACTAGGTTTATTTGGTTGTATTTAATGCATGAGCGAATTCTAGTGATCCCATGTTAGGAGCTTCTTAGCCGGCTCGACATAGGAGTGAAGTAGGAGCTTGTAGAGTTGGGGAAGTACGTACGCCACCCCACGATTGGTATTAAGGAATACACCCGTCATCCACGCAATTAATACACACTAATCAACCGGTAAAAAGATAGTTAGGGAGTAAGGAAATCTAAGTAAACACATTGCTCTCCATATAAGTTTCACAACCTTTTCATTTTCAGTTATTTTATTTTATTTGCATTTGTAGTCATTTGGGTTAGTTGACTAGCAACTAATTCCTTCCACTCATTTAAACCCGAGATTTTACTTGCTTTTATAAAAATATAAAAATACAAAAAGAATCTTCTCTCACCCTTAGACCTATTAGAGTAGTTTTTCAATCCTAACGACACTATTCCCCTAGAGAACGATCAATCCCCCGATACTTGCCACTTCACTATACTAAATCGATCAGGTACACTGCCTGGTGGGGATTGCAAGCTTCTCGAGATCCCTCGAGAGGTAAAACCTGTTGAAAGGTCGCAAAACCACGCATCATAGTGCAACTATTATACACTCTATAGGCCTTACTCTACAAAGAATACCCTATCAGATAGCCTTCATCAGCTTTTCCTTCAAACTTGCCTAAATGATATTTGGTATTGAGAATAGTGACATGACATCCAAAAGGTCTCATAAAACTTAAAGATGGTGTTCTACCAAAGAAAAGTTCATAAGGAGTCTTTTTATGTGGTTTTATCACAAGAACCCTGTTTTGCACATAACAAGCAGTACCTACTGCTTCAGCCCAAAATGAAATAGGCAACTTAGAGTCTACTAACATTGTTCTAGCAGCCTCTATAAGTGTTCTATTTTTCCTTTCTGCTACTCCATTTTGCTGTGGGGTTCTTGCTACACTAAATTCTCTTTTTATTCCTTTTTCTTTGCAAAAGTCATCCATAACTCTATTCTTGAATTCTGTTCCATTGACACATCTGATGACTTTGACTTCCTTATCAGATTGGTTTTCTACCTCAGTTATATAAGATTTAAGAATCTCACTTGTTTCATGCTTAGATCTTAAAAAGAAAACCCAATAAAATCTGCTATAATCATCAGTTACAACAAGACAATATTTTTTACCATTCAAGCTACTCACATTAGTAGGACCAAAAAGATCCATATGAAGCATGTATAAAGCCTGAGAAATTGAGTTATGGGTCTTGGGCTTACAAGAAGCTCTATGTTGTTTTCCTTTAAGACAATCAACACAGGTTTGGTCATTTTGAAAAACCTTTTTGGGTAAATCTCTAACCAAATCATATTTTGCAATTGTATTGATTGTTTTAAAGTTTACATGACCAAGCCTTCTATGCCAAAGCATAGATTCATCCAATGAGGCTTTTGCTACTAAACAAGTTAAACTCTCCTTAGGATCAATGTTCTTTAAATCAACACTGTACATATTGTTCCTTTTTGGGATTTTAAGAAGGATCTGATCTTCATCAGGCATTTTAAAATCAGAAGAAAGAACCATACATTCATTGTCAGTAAAGAGAACATTGTTCTTTTTGTCACACATTTGTGAGACACTAAGGAGATTAAACTGAAGTTCTTTCACAAAGTACACATTTTCAAAATCTAATTTACTGGTTTTGATTGTACCTTTACCAGTAATCTTTCCTTTGATTCCTCCCCCAAAGGTAACATATCCTCCATCAAATGTTTTGAAGTCTGTGAGAAAAGACATGTTGCCTGTCATGTGCCTTGAACATCCACTATCTACATATCCTTGATCACCAATATCAGTTGAATGTTCCTGCACATGAATAAATAAATTAGTTTCCTTGGGGTACCCAAGCCATGACAGACTTGGGTTTGCCTCTTTCATCAATGAAATCAAACCTTTTTAGGATTGTTGATGCACCTTTTGATTGGAGTGGTTTCCATATCCAACATGCTGAGGACTTAACAGCATTTTCCCTTTTAATCCATTTTGTGGTCTTTGGTCTATCAGTACCAATTTTGGCAGTACCATTTGGTCTAGCAGGACCTTTTGGTTTTGGTCTCCAAATTTGTGTTTTGACCACAGATTTCTTTTGAATAGGACTATTCACAACTTTTGGTGCATATTTGAAAGTGTTTCTTGCACCCTTGTCAGTTGGTTTTGAGTTAACAGGCTTATTTTGTCTAACAGTATGTTTAACTTTTGGTGTGTTAGACTTAACAAAACTTTTTCTGGGGTGAGTTACATTTGTTTTAGACTTTGATTTACACCCAGAAACCCAGTTGTTACAATAAGCATGAAGATGATTAAAACTACCACAGTAATAACAAGCCTTATTGTACATAACAAAATTATCACCTAGTTGTTGTGACTTAAGATTGTTCCAATTTCTTTGGCTACCTCTAGGTTTGTTATTACATTTTTCACAACTTTCAACTGTTTTTAGAACAGCTTTAGCCTTAGTCTTAATCTCTACTCTTTTAGGACTGATTGGTCCTACTTTGTTTCCTTTAATGGAAACAGTCTCTTCTTCATCATCATCAGATACCCAATCTTTAATGATTAGAACATCTGATTTCTTATCAGTGAGCACCTTAGAGAGTGAAGCAATCTTAGCACTCTCAACAGGTTCACTTTTCTCTACAGGTTTAGCTAATGGTTTGTTGATGATTTCATGTAAACCTGATTCTGCAAGATCTGATCCTGGGGGACAAGGGATTCCTCTATAAGGAGGTGGACAAGTATTGTATCCAATTCCTGATTTGATTCTTTATTCATCTGATTTTCAACTATGCTTCTAGTACAATCAGAAGCAGTTTCCAAAGTGGTAACTGTGAGTTGAATATTATCCCTTGCCAAAGTCACTTTAGTACACTCAGTTCTTAACATTTTTATTTCTGCATCTTTCAAAAATATTTGTCTATTAAGAATGGCTTTAGAGTCAGAAAAAGTGAGTTCATTTTCCCTAAAATGGATTATTTGCTTCTCAAGTTTAGCCATACCACACTTATGATTGACTAGGTCTTGATGGGTTTTTCTTTCTTCTACTTTTAGTTCATCATAAAGTTTTATAAGAGTTTGTAATTCTTCAAAAACTTTGCAAGTATTAGAACATTTTGTAATTTGTACCTCAGGAGTGGAGAAAGCCATTAAAGCCAATTCATCTGAGGTTGACTCCTCTTCACCCATAAAACTCCAATCAAAACCCATACCATCAATAGCAACCATTGCTTTGGGCTCAGTGACTTCCACAGCCTTACTCTTGCTCTCAAAGCTTCCTTTCTTCTCAAAGCTTCCTTTATTCCTGTTCTCAAACCCTCTTCCCTTGTCATCCTGCTTCTTTGGTCTTCTACACTCTCTTGAGTAGTGACCCTTCATGTGGCAGTTGTAACACTCCACTTTGGACTTGTCATACCCAGCAGGCTCATTACCATCTATGATAATCTTCTTTCCAGTCCTCATCAGCAACTTCTTAGCCCTTATGCTCAGAAGTGAAAGTTGCCACTTTATGTCCATTTCTTCAAGATCATCAGGATTGATCTCTTGAAGATCTTCAAAAGTTAATATGGACCCATTGTGTTGTGATGTCAGGAAGGCACACCCAATTGTTTCATCTAGAATGGTTTTGGTACTGCTAGAAGTACTGGCAGTACCAAAGTTTGTGTTGGCAGTACCTTCTTCTCTGCCATCTTTTTCTTCATCTACAACTCTTGAGGTGCTTGGAGATGATACAAAAGCCATATTTCCTGAGCTTGAACCAGTAGTCTTCTTTACTTCATGCTCTACTATTTTGAAGTTGTTGTAGAGATCATTAAGACTCATTTGATCAATATCTGGTTTGTTTTCCAGACAATGACATGCATGGACCATTCAGAGGGTAAACTCCTAAGGAATTTGGAGTTTAAGTCCTCTTGAGTTATCATCACTTCATGGATGGCTAACTGACTTGAAAGCTTCTGAAGTCTATTGAACATGCTGTCCAAAGACTCATTTGTTGTGGCTGCAAAGTTTTCAAACTGATGTTTGAGGAGAGTTTTCTGTGTTTTCTTGGTGGCATCATTTCCACCAAATCTAGCCACAATAGCTTCAAAAAGGGTTTTAGAATCTTTGTACTTGTTGAAGATCAAAAGCTGATCATTTGGAATAGTCATCAGTAGCATACTCCTGGCTTTTAGATCATTTCTCTTTTGAATTCTTTCTTCTGCGCTTGATGGGTTTACTTGCACATGTGTTACAAGTGCATCGTTTTCTGTGGTGGTGGTGATTGAAGGTTTGAATGAGTTTCCTTCTTCAATGATCTCCCAAAGTGCATAGTCTTGCACTTGGAAATATTGTTCTACCCTCAGTCTCCACATATCAAACTCATTTTGTTTGAGTAATGGACGTTTTGCTGCAACATTGGTTTGAATATGTTCAACATCCATTGTTCTTTTAAATTGTAAATATCAGCCTAGCTCTGATACCACTTGTGAAGGATTATGCAAACACTTGGGATGTGAATCTTAGTAACGTGTTTGGGATATTTATGTATGAATGTGATGTAGTATGCGGAATCTACTATAACACACTTAAAAGAACACAAAGGTGATGAGTTATGTAAACGTGAGTAGTAATGAACAATGAACACAACTTTAGTAACACAAAACGATTCAATATTATTGATGAAATAATACGGATGATCTAACTATCACCAGGATTACAAAGTAACCTTGAATCTTTGATTGTAACAGGATTTGTGAAATGAGTAACTAAGTTACTAGAGAGGTTGTTCTGTTTTTGGTTATTAGTTGAAGAGATGCATGCACGAAGGTGGTGACTAAGGGAACCTTTTATAGAATAAGGTACCCTTATTACAAGTTGTCAAGTTGTTGAATATAATAAGATACTTTGACTATTCTAGCCTACAATTAAATACAACTACCAATGTAACAACTCTGTATATTCTTCTGCACAAACATGTGAAGACTGAACTACTTCTACATTACGTATAACATTGTACAAAGACTAATAATTCAACAAATATCTACAAACAAATATCTATCAACTTGATCATAATCTTGGCAGGACCTTTATCAACTAGCAGTACCTTCTTACCCAGAAGGTACTGTTAGTACATCTTCATCTTCTTCAAAATCAACTAGCAGGCTTTTGGCATATCTGGCAGGCTCTTTGACTTGAACATTTTATTCCCAACAAACCTTGATGTGGACCTCATTTTTGAAGCAACGGTTCTCGAGAGAAGATTAGAAACTACTTAGCGTCTTAATTTAGTATCTTTATCGGACTAAAACTTATCAAAACGAGAATATGAAGCAATTCATTTCTAACCAAAAATAAAATAAATAGAGGCAAATTAGGAAAATGGGAGTAAGAGGTAATTACACAAGTAACTTCTATGGGTAGTGTTGGCATCTAACTTATAAATAGACAATGATTTCGTTTTTACGCTTAGTTTGGGGACTCGTGAAAAATCAGGAACGACGAATTTTATCCGTATGGTCACTTCTTTATGAGTCGTGTTTCCTACTCGAAGAACCTAAAAGTTATCGTGAGATAATGATTGTCAACAAAGCTGTCACATGATTATGAGAAAAATACAAAAATAGAATAAAAGGAAAATCGGGGAGTTTTTAGAACTTAAGATTTCTTAATCTCTTTTGAAAATTTTGCTACTTCTCAAAGTTAGTAAAAAGAGATTAGAAATTTTTGGATTTAAAAACATGTTTTTATAACATTGCGTGAGGACACAGCAATATCTTAGTCTGGGGGAATTTTGGTATGTGCTTAAACACATACCTTTTCTTGACCAAAACCGAACCCAAATAGACCAAAAACTAACCAAAATGCCAAAAGATATTGTGTTTTTGTGTTTATATATGTGCAGGCAACGGATAAACGAAAAACGACAAAAGACACAGAAAAACCGGGAAAACGAGCACGAGATTTGGTAAAGACTCAAAGCCGAAGCCGGGAGAGATATTTATGCTCAAAAATCAAAGTCAACCCTCAGAGTCTCACCGAATGACAAGAATGACCCTTGGATTAAATTTGGAAAATTGGCAAAATCAGTCCCTGAGATTTCAAGATATACACATTTGGTCTTTATGTTAAATAAACACAAGCCTATATCCGGTTATTACAAACACATTTCATTAACAAACCCAACCCACCTTAAACACAGCCCACCACCTTCTCTTAAACCCAAGCCCAACCCAAAACCATTACCCGATCCAAAATAACCAACCCACAGTCAAAAGTTATTAAAACCCCGGTCAAACAAAAAAACCCCGCACCCCCTAATTCATTATTTACCCAGAAATTTCGCTGTGCAAAGAACCCTAGTTCAATTACCGTACAAAATTACTGAGATTAAGGGCATGATTGTCCAATCATAAGGTGTCAGAGTGTCAGAGAAGCACAGAAACACACGAATGGGCTACGTGGCAGCTTCCTATTGGTCGTGACACCTCATGGAATATAATCAAATGGCTGTGATGATTTGGGGATTGATCTGAGGGTTGATAAGAGCTCAAGAGGTGTGGATTGCCAACGTGTACAATCTTGGAAGCTTCATTTCGAGCCTATAAATAGGGTGGATTTCTCCTCATTTAGGTGTATTCTAATTTCTGTTTAATTTCGAGTTCTTTGTAATTTCTAGTTTAATTAGTAGTGTTTTTATAGTAGTTAAGCTATCTTAGTTTGTTTTCTGAATTGTAATCCATATTCCTCTTTTGTAATTTTTAATTAATTAATGCAAGTATTTTGATTCTTTTCAATTTCAATTGTTATTCTGAAATTAGGTTATTATAATTGTCAGTAGTTTATCTCAAATCATTTTTCAGCTTACTTTTGTTTTGTATTCAAAGTTGTCTCAAAAATTCCAAAAAATATTGAAAAAGAAAAAAAAAATCAAAAATAAAAATAATTCCAACTACAGCTTCAATAAGCTGTTTTCTGAGTAGTATAAGCTTATATAAGCTTGGTAGCTTATTGTGAGCTTTTGGTAGAGTTCAAAATTGCTTTTACTTCAAATTTCCAAAAAGTCAACTGAAAAGTCAACATCACTGTTCCATAAGCTGCTGAAGAACAAGCTGGTTTGGAAGAGCTTGTTGGGTTATTTTCTGGCTTATTGGATAAGCCTGGGTTGTGATTGGTTCCTTAGGTTCATCCATTTTCAGCATATAATACTTGTGAGTTTCAAATCCATATTTTTTTAGCTTATTTTCTGCTTAGCTTATATTACTGCTTATTTTTCAATTATCTCTACTTTTTAGATTATCAATAGCTTAGATGATCATAGTGTAGAATTAATTATGGCTTAGATTGTAGGATTCTAGTGCAAAATTGCAAATCAGCTCTATTAAGGGGTGTTTTGAATTGTTTGATGTTGTGTAGATAAGCTAGGGAACTGTTCATTTACTACTTGTTAAATCTTGTTCTAGCTTAATTAATGTAGTATAAGCATAATTCAGAGGGATTTAAGTGGTATTGATACTTTTTGAGGTTGTTGACTTATAGGTGAAATATTTGAGATCATAACTGTTGTAATAAGCTAAGTATAAGTTGAGCTTATTTGTGGGCAACTTTTAGTATTTTTAAGTCCTATCTAGTTGTTAGAGTAAATTTCCAGAAGTTGATAAATTTTGGTCAAGTTTTGAAATCATTAAGTGCAAAAAGTGTTCCTGCTGCATCAGACTTTATTGTGCAGAACAGCCCCATAAGCTGCTGATCTCAGCTTATTTGTGGCTTAACCAGTTGAGCTGAGGTCCTGATTTTTGGTTTGCAAATAGTTTACACAACAGGCTTTGAGATTAAAATCTGGTATCTCACTTTCTAGCTTATTAAGATGCTTAAATTAGGTCTGCAATTAAGCCATCAGAACTGCCATAAAACCTGCACAGCTTTGGTCCCCATTCACATCTGATCTAGTGCTGATTCAGATAAGCAATTGAACTCTATTTTTGGGCATTTTTGGCTTATTAGTAGTATTTGGTATAAGCTTTAAGGTGTAGCTTCTGGATTCCCCCAATAAGCTCTTACCTAGCTTATATGTTATAATCTGATTATATATTTGTAAGGTCTTTAATTTCATCTGAGGTGCTTACCTAAGCTGAAATGGCTGCAGGATGAGGCGCTTGAAATGGACTCACCCGAAGATGGAAGCATGTGTGAGAGATCTTCATCGGCTGATGTTGCAGAAGATGATGGTAATTACTGATTTTTTTCCTGTTTCCTTCACGTTGATGCCCTAAAATTCAGTTATACTATTCCATCTTATTATTTAGTATTATTTCAGGAAAATGCTACACGCTTTTGAGCCATCAGAAGTAATTTATTACTTACGTGAGCCTATGTAATTTTTTTTATTGATTTATTATTCTATTTTGCTAGGTACTGGACCATCATCCGATCACTTCATAGATGGTTGGGAAATGGTAAGCCTTCAATTTTATTATTAGTTTAGTATTCTATTTTTTGCGATCCTGAAATCCCTAATGTCTTTTCTAATTGAAACAGAGATGGAGAATATCCAGATGATGAGATTAGTACAAAAGTTACTACTGCTAGTGAAAGTTAGTACTTCTAGTACAAAGTTAAGACTGATCAGAGATTAAGACTGCTTGAAGTTAATAATGCTAGTGTATTAGTTACAACTGTTACTTATAAGTTAGTACTGTTGGTTAATATAGTTAGTACTGCTTATATGATATGTATTAGTTGTTTATGGAAAAGATTATAGATACTTAGAAAAGTATTGTAAGCCGACTAGGACTCCTTGGTGTATAAAAGGAGCTCCTAGGGTATAGAGTTATATACGAATTTTATATTTGGTTCAGTTATATACATTCCAATTTTATTGTATTTGAATTTGTTTCGATATATATTTGAATTTGTCTTGATATATATTGATTTCTTAAATGTGACTAAAAGATGTATATAGTCACACTTATTAACACTTTTGGTCACTATTTGTTTAATTCATTGTTTGACTAAATATTACAAAAGGCCACACACACAAAAAATTCATGTGGCAATTGGATGATCAATAGTCACACAAAATACACATTTCTTCACTTAAACAGCATATGGTCACACTTATTAACACTTTTGGTCACTTTATGCTTAATTGTATGTGACTAAATACCCAAAACAAACATGCTTTGTGTGACTAAATATTACAAAGAGCCACACAAAAGAAAATTCATGTGGCCATTGGATGATCAATAGTCACACAAAATACATATTTCTTCACTTTAAACAGCATATGGTCACACTTATTAACACTTTTGGCCACTTTATGCTTAATTATATGTGACTAAATACCCAAAACAAACATGCTTTGTGTGATTAAATATTACAAAAGGCCACACAAACATAAAATTCATGTGGCCATTGGATGATCAATAGTCACACAAAATACACATTTCTTCACTTTAAACAGTATATGGTCAAACTTATTAACACTTTTGGCCACTTTATGCTCAATTGTATGTGACTGAATACCCAAAACAAACATGCTTTGTATGACTAAATATTACAAAAGGCCACACAAACATAAAATTCATGTGGCCATTGGATGTTCAATAGTCACACAAAATACACATTTCTTCACTTTAAATAGCATATGGTCACACTTATTATTACTTTAGGCCACTTTTTGCTTAATTGTATGTGACAAAATACCCAAAACAAACATGCTTTGTTTGACTAAATATTACAAAAGGCCACACAAACATAAAATTCACGTGGCCATTGGATGAACAATAGTCACATACAATACACTTTTACTTTATTTTAAAAAGCATATGGTCACACTTATTAACACTTTTGGCCACTGTTTTTTAAATTGTATATGACTAACTCCAAAAAACCAACACACGTTGTGTGACTAAATCATCACAAACGTCACATTTATTATATATTCATGTGGCCACAGGACGGGAAATAGTCACACAAAATACACATTTACTTGAATAAATTATCTCAAATGTCACATATATTATATATTTATGTTGCCAAAGGACAAACAATAGTTACTCTCAAAAAACATTCTTGCGACTATAAAGTGTTTACAGTCACTGATACTGATTAATCCAACAAAACTTATGTCTAATTTGTCGCACATATTCGGATTTTGGTCACTCTTTTTCAATGAAAAAGGCCACAAACTAAACAATGTCACCATATACCACCTACGGTGGCGCGACTTTTGGTGACACACACCAAAAAAAACATGTGTGACTATATGAATATCGTCACACATTTTTGGAGTAACCAATACCACTTTTTGTACCAGTGAAAATTTATGGCTGTTTGAAGTTTCGTCGCAAAAAGTCAAATTTCAGCCAAGTTCGATAACACTATTCCAAGTTCAATGAGTTTGACTTTGTAAGTTCGATGAGATTGATTTAGCAAGTTCGATGAGAACTGCAAGTTCGATGAAATTTACTAGTTCGATGAAAACTCCATGTTCGATGAAAGCTGCAAGTTCGATGAAAACTTCAAGTTCGACGAAAACTGCAAGTTCGATGAAAATGCAAGTTCGATGAAAATTGCAAGTTCAATGAAAATGCAAGTTCGATAAGATCTATCTAACTTATACAAGCTAGAAGATTTTCCCTTAGTCAGAGTATTTCACAAGCTTATACAAGCAAGGAAAGTACTGAGTAAACCTTGAACCGTGAAGAAAGTATCCCGTTGATGAAGTTCGATGAACCCTTAAACAAAAGTTCGATAAACCCTTAAACAAAAGTTCAATAAACCCTTAAAAAAAGTTTGATAAACCCTTAAACAAAAGTTCGATAAACCCTTAAACAAAAGTTCGATGAACCCTGAAACCTAAGTTCGATGGATTACCAAAAACTTCGAAAACCCGTTTTTTCACCAAATTTACGTCTCCAACTCGTTTCTTCTATACGAACTACCTCAAAAACACTAAAATTTCAATAAAGTTGAGACCTTTAACATTTATAACTAATTTTGAAGAAGTTCGATAACAAGCTGAAACTTTGTAATACGTTAAAAAACAACCTTTTGACGTTTTGGATTCGATCTTTTTGCCAAAACTCACTAATATGCACTAGATCTATACGAAAGACAACAACTTTAAACTAGAAAACATAAAATATTGAAACTTTATGAGAAAAAGCTCTCGTTTTTATAAGAAAAATGCAACCTTTTCGAAGCTTCAACACAAAAAAGGAAACACAAACACTCCTATATCATTGTTAGGCGATTGATACCAAATGTAAGACCATAAATATCTACTCTATCACTTATATTAAGCTCGTATTAGGTGACAACAAGAGATATGTATGTGAACTTAGATAGAGAAAGTAGAGAGAAGGAAGAGAGAAATCTTATTAATAAAACACACACACTACACCTTGAAGCACTCCTTACAAATGAGGCTTTAGGTGGCTTTTATACTTCAACTAAGGCCATACTAATGGGCCTTTAGATGGTCTATGGGCTTGGTCTTGGATTACATACTAAACTATTAGCTTACCAAGACCACGAGCCCTTTACTTAGACTAATATTCGTTTACTAACGACATTACAAAGTTCATTAATACAGGAATGACCATCACTTCTACTTTAATGCTAACAATCCAAGAGATGTGGCAAGGCCTAGAAAGATGACATATCCTGTGTTCTTGAAATTGGGCATGAAGCCCAGCATTATCACAATAAGCTTTTAGTTTGAGAGTATTTTGGGATGAGAAATGGAGACCTTGGCCAGGATATAGTTTAATGTATCTTATAACTCTTAGAAGTGCTTTCGTGTGAGGTGTACTAGGTTGTCGTAAGAACTAGCTTAGGAGTTTAGCGGCAAAGGAGATGTCTAGTTTTGTGATGGTGAGATAGATGAGTTTCCCAGCAAGTGTTCTGTATGTAGATAGATCAGGGATAAGTTCACCAACAATATCATTTAAAGTAATTGTAGGGTCAAGGGGAGTGATAATAGTTTTGTCTTCTAAAACACCAACATGTTTAATCAATTACGCTGCATATTTCCTTTGAGAGATTATAAGCTTAGAATTATTCCTTAAAAACTAAATACCTAGATAATAGTGGGAAAAACTCAAATCCTTGATGCTAAATTTGTTGGGAAGTTGTTGTTTAATGAAGTTTGTAATCCTTGCAAGGAATTTTTACAATCCTCTAGGCAGTGTACCTACCCGTTGTAGTGTAGTATAGGTAAGTCCGGGTGATGAACTCAAATAAGTACATTTTATTACTATCATTTATCCTATTAATTTGACTTGTTTTACTATATTATGTATGAGGATTGATACTTAATTGTTTACTTTTGTAATTCTCAGGTAAAAACAAGCATTTGGTGAAACTTAGCTATTTTGGACTAATAATGGAGCAAAACGTGCATAAAGTGAAAGTCTACTGACATGGACAAGATCAAGTCAATTCTGCTCCAGATGCGCCGCATCTCACTCTCGACATGCGCCGCATCTCTATCAAGATATCACCAGATACGATCCAAGATACAAGAGGACATGCGCCGCATCTAATAAAGAGTTACGCCGCATCTTCTGGCGGTGTACGAATATTCCTGAATATTATAATCTTGGACCCCACGCGAAGTTAAGTACATGCGCCGCATCTACTTAGTAGATGCGCCGCATCTTCCCTCAGACAGAAACTATAAATACCCCGTAGACCAGACGAATTAAAGAGTTCCAAAACCCTAACACCAAAGACCGAACAGTAGGAACAAAGGACGAATTCAGTCAAGGAGGCAGCACAAGACACACCCAAATCAAAGATACAAGAGCTGTAAGAAGGTGTTGCATATGTTTAATTCATTAAGTAGTTTTGTTTTATTATGTTAGTAAACTTTAATTCATCAAGATTGGTGGCTTGTGTAATGTGGCAACGGAAAGATTGCACTCCCTTAAAACTGCTTTCTCATTAATTAAAGTTTATATGTTGATGTCTTTGGTTACTACTTATTAGTGCATTGATAACCTCTGTGTTTATTAGTGGCTTGCGGGCATTTGACTGCGGGACATAATGTGGCTCCCACGGTTGTTTCTAAATTGATCACTTAGGAATAACTTTTAGACATAAGTAATCATTAAGGGTTTACTCGCCGATAAGAATAGGACCAACGAGAAAGGATTAACTACATACACTTCATATAAAGCTATCAATAAAACAAGTGACAATCTACTTAATTATAAGGACAGCCCTCTTATTGTCTCGAGTATTTATCTGTGTACGTGTGTGCTACTTGCTGATTCGCGCCTATTGGTTTATTTTATTATTTTAATTGCAACAAATCGTGCCAGTCTCTCAGGCTGAAACCCCCTTGCGTTAGGATATTAAAATACTGATTAGAATAACTAGATAATACGTTCCACTCTTAGTGATCGACACTCTACTTACCATTATCTTCATACTGACCGGGTACACTGCTCGTTAAGTGTGTGTGTTATTGATAAGTCGCCTAAATATAAATTTAAAACTTGAGTAGGCATTAAAACTGCTAAACCGCAACGACACATCATGCGCATCAAGTTTTTGGCGCCGCTGCCGGGGAGTGAATTGTTATTATCTGTTAATTTGATTAGTATTTTAATTAGGTTTTTCTTTTTATTAGATTAATTGCATCATTGTACTATTTTGCATATTTGTTGTATTGTGTGTTAATTGTTTTCTTTTATTTTTGTGTGTTTATTTTTGTTTGTGTGTTTAATTTTTGTTTTTATTTTTCGTATTTTTCTGTTCTGCTATCGTTGTACTGTGCTAAATCAAACGATACGGCGCATCTGATCTCTCAGATACGGCGTATTGCGTTTAATTTTTTTTAAAAATACAACGCGTTTAATTAATTCGATACGACGCATCTTTTCCCCAAGATACGGCGTATCTGTTTTTAATAAGAAAATTTTTCAAAGCGATAAAGTAATACGACGCATCTGCTTTTGCAGATACGGCGTATCTGTTTTTAATAAAAAAAAATTTTCTAAACGTTAACGCCATACGACGCATCTGCTTTAGCAGATACGGCGTATCTATTATTTTGATTAAAAACAGTTTGCGAATTATTAAACAGATACGGCGTATCGATCTCTGTCGATACGGCGCATCTTACTGAATCAAAAATCTTTTATTTTTAAACGTAACGAAAATACGGCGCATTAACTTTCGTTAATACGACGCATTTAATTTTAATTAGATAAGTTGATTTTTGATTGATTAATTCGATACGGCGCATTCTTAAATTCTAAAGCGGCGTATCTATTTTTCTGAATAAAGTCTGATTAAATTTTAACGTATTAAGATACGGCGTATCCAACGTTTTGGATACGGCGCATCGTCTGCAGATATCAGCTATTTTTATTCTTATATCCGTTTCTATATTCATTAATTTCTCTTCTAGCGAACAAATCCTACTGATGATTTTACTTTGGATGACAGATTTTGCTATGGAAGACATGTCAGTTAACGGATATCTTGCTAAGGATAGCTTGTTTTCAGATTCATTCAATGTACTCATGATCAATGCAGATTTATTCTCTTGGGAGACTCCTCTTGAAGCTGCTTTTAAGGAATTCATGCGTTTATGCAACATTGACAAAGAGGTATTCTCTTATGATGTATTTGTGAGGTATACTGGAGAAGAATTGTCGCTCTTATGGCCTAGCATTGAAACCGAAGGATTGAACTGGACTACTATCGAAGAAGATGATGGGAAATTCTATCTTGCATACATGGACTCAAGCAACAACAGCTGTGGTGGAGGCAACGCCCAAATCTCTTACATGCCTTATTCCGAACAGTACTGGGGATTGAATGAGAACTATCAGGATAATGATATGAATTATGCTTTGGCGGAGTTACTATTTCATGGCAGGTTGGTAAGATTGATAGACCTCTCCCTCAATGATTGGTTAGAACTCAAATATGGTAGTCCGGAATTTGCCCCTACAAACGAAGTCAAGGAGATTATGACTTCATGGTTGACTCGGAGTTTTAAGAAGCAATTTAACGAGTTCATGGAGATAAAAAAGAATATGATCGGAAAGGTTTGCTTTGACGTTAACCATGACCCTAACGATGTTGATTTTTCAGAATGGTTGGCTAGTAAGTTTAATAACCATAAGAGCATGGATCGAGCTACTAAGGATGCATTATGGGTATATTGGATGAGAGGAGAAGATGAAGAAGTAGAAAGCGATTATGGGTCGTCACTTCATGATTCAACAATCAATGAGGGGATTGAAGAACTTTTCAGAATTGACATTGATGTGTTCGATTATGAGACACCCCTGTGCAAGCAGTTCAAGGAATTTAACTACCTTCTTCAAGTCGATGATGATGTGCTTACTGGAGATCTACCAGGATTTAAAACTTATGACGATTTCAAAAACACCTGGTACTATGAATGGAATGACCAAGTACCATGGGTTTGGGATAAACCATGGGAATTTGAGCACATTAGTCACACCTGTACACCCTTCGTTTTCAAGGACGGGAGTAGTGTTTGGCCGACCTGCGATTATAAAAATGACGGAACCTGTAATGGGGGAAGTATAATTGGGATGAAACGGGTTGGCAACGATGTAACCTTTGAAGATTATGAATGGTACGATAATATTGAAGACTGCCCACAAAAGGCGGAGGCTTTACAAGAAAAGGGCAGAATTGAACGCTTGAAGGGACTTAAGGGGACATCGGATACTACTTTCTGGGAATGGGTGCATAAACAGTTTGATGATTTCACAAAGCTTATTCGACGGTTACAATATGATTTGGAAAGAGAATGGGAGGCGATTCAAGACGATAAGTCACTAATTGAAGAACTAGATGATTATTTGATTAAGGATCCTTATTTTAAGTTTGTTGATAAAGACGAAAAAGAATTCACCAAAAGAAAGTGTCAACTACTTGGGATTCCTTACAATGAGCCACCCATGATTATTTCTGAAAAATTTAAAATCATCAAATATTCTTTGAGTCCTAATGAAGAATATACTGCGGTGAAGACAAAGAGTTATGCTAGACTAAGTCGAACGGAAGAAAATGTCGCAGAGATATACGGGAAAATCTTTCGGATGAAGGACGAAGGATGGACCGTGACAAGGACTTATTGCTGAGCTGAACGTGAGTCTAACTTGAAGACTCTGGAATAAAGACAAGTGCTCACCGGGAGACAACCCGGATTTATCTTTTATTATTCTGTTTTCTGTGTCGAGTCAGTCCAGGCCGCACGAAGATACGGCGCATCTCAATTCTGAGATGCGACGCATCCTCTGCAATGGTCATATCTTATTTTATTTTTCTGCATTTTTATTTTCGACTTTAAAACTATTTATCAGTTTATTTTAATGCGGCGCATCCCTGGTTAAGGATGCGGCGCATCTTTATTCTGATCCGTATTAATTCCAGGCTCGATACAGCGTATCTTCTTCAATAAGATACGGCGCATCGACTGACCTGATGATTTTCAGTTTTAATTTTTAAGTTTTTTTTTCCTAACTACTAATGTATTATGCAAGTTTGAACCTTTCTTATCTTAGGTGTGTTTTAAAGTGTTGGTGGTATTATAGTTTCCTGGATTTCCTGTGGATAAATCAAGTATGAAGCTTTAACGTTCTAATCCACAAGAAAGATGATTTTTGCTTTTATACTAATGGAGGATCATACCGAGCAAATCTCAGGGGAGTTTTTCCGTTCTAATTCTTTTATTTTCCAGTTTTTAACCTTTTATACAAACAACGAGGACGTTGTTTAACTTAAGTGGGGGGATTGGAGAATTAGAACACTTAACACTTACTTGTCCTAAACTTTTTCAAAAATTATGCTTAAAATGTGCTTAATATATCAAACTTAAAATTTTTTTTAGCATGTTTTTGTTTAAGATCTAAGTTACATAACTGCACACATGACGTTATTTTCAAAAATTGTGATTTTTCAAAATTCACAAATCTATGAGTGTGCCGGTGACTTGTAAACTTTAGAACTTGGCTTGTATACTATTCGAGACCACCAGAATGAGTATTATTTATATAATTGGAATGACTTGTCTAAATTGGTAAAATTCTAGGATTACACCAAATAGCCTTTATATGTTATGTGTTATTAGCTAACTACACTAGTTAGTTAACCCCCGTATAAACCCTTTTGTTACTCTCATTTTTAGAGCAAGATACCCCTAGAAAAACACTCAGAGCCATTCCTTTCGTTTCTTACACCTATGTTTAAAATGTTTCGTTACACCCTTACACCTTAGCCTACCCTGTAGATTAGAATCCGTGGTTGGTTAATTGCTATAGGCAGAGTGTGTTTCCTTACATTACCTGTGTTCGCGTGCGTAATTCATTATCTATGGTTAGGTCGGGAAATTGCACAATGCAAATTGGAGTGAAAGTAAATATTGTATATCTTTGAGTTTATTTTTCGTGTGTTTACTACTTTCACTATTACCATTATTTCTGAAGTATGAAAAGTATGAATAAAAATTATCCGGAAAGAAAGTTGTAGTGATGTGGTGAAATTTTACACATCTATGTTTATGTTTAAAGTAAAAAAAAAAAAAAAAAAAAAAAAAAAAAAAAAAAAAATCGAAAAAATAAGAAAAGAAAAAGAAAAAGAAAGAAAAGTTGGATGTTTATTTTAACCAACTTATGTAAAGTTATGTAAGTGGTCGATATCACCACTATTTGTTGTATTATATCTATGGATTGAATGGGAATTGGCAGTTATGGGAACGCCAGTTAAGGTTTATTCTTTGATTAAGATTTTGTTGAGTATAATTCGTGTCTACCTAAAGCGTGTGTTTCAAGTGTTAAAGCGTGAGTTATTCGATGATATGAGTCTTATTCATGGGATGGTTGGGATAGTGATTAACCACACTTAGGATTTTAATTTATTTGTTTTGTTTTGTTTATTTTTATTTTTACACCAATTTATATCCCAAATGTTATCCATACCCTATATTATTCATTATCCAACCGAACCTTTGATTTATTGAGATTAGGGATTTGAGCAATCTTAAGTATCGTAGTCGTGGATTCGGCTATGTATTTATGATTTTGTCGCCCTTTTTGATATATTATTATTGGTGAAGTTTGGACCTATCTTTAGCCTATTCGAGTTAAGGATTTGAGCAATTGCAAGTATCGTGTTCGTGGATTCGATCATGTATTTGTGATTTTGTCGCCTTTTCTGGAATTTGAGATCGATAGTGATTAAGAATAATTAACCCTTAAGCCTAAAAACCCTTATTACCGCTTTAGACTTGTTATTCCTTAGCTTTAGTGGTGGAGATGTGTATACTTGCCAAGCTTATGATAGAATATTCGTCGCGACTGGACAGTTAAACGATTAGATTTGATTTTATCGACTTATTTTATTTTACTTCTAATTCGTTAAGTGTTTAGTTGTGTGATTATGAATTAAACGAATACATGCTTAAATATAAAAATAAATCCTAACATCTTTTAGGATACATTTTCATAAATGAAATTCTAATGTTTACTTGGGGACAAGTAAAGTTCAAGTGGGGGGATATTTGATGAACTCAAATAAGTACATTTTATTACTATCATTTATCCTATTAATTTGACTTGTTTTACTATATTATGTATGAGGATTGATACTTAATTGTTTACTTTTGTAATTCTCAGGTAAAAACAAGCATTTGGTGAAACTTAGCTATTTTGGACTAATAATGGAGCAAAACGTGCATAAAGTGAAAGTCTACTGACATGGACAAGATCAAGTCAATTCTGCTCCAGATGCGCCGCATCTCACTCTCGACATGCGCCGCATCTCTATCAAGATATCACCAGATACGATCCAAGATACAAGAGGACATGCGCCGCATCTAATAAAGAGTTACGCCGCATCTTCTGGCGGTGTACGAATATTCCTGAATATTATAATCTTGGACCCCACGCGAAGTTAAGTACATGCGCCGCATCTACTTAGTAGATGCGCCGCATCTTCCCTCAGACAGAAACTATAAATACCCCGTAGACCAGACGAATTAAAGAGTTCCAAAACCCTAACACCGAAGACCGAACAGTAGGAACAAAGGACGAATTCAGTCAAGGAGGCAGCACAAGACACACCCAAATCAAAGATACAAGAGCTGTAAGAAGGTGTTGCATATGTTTAATTCATTAAGTAGTTTTGTTTTATTATGTTAGTAAACTTTAATTCATCAAGATTGGTGGCTTGTGTAATGTGGCAACGGAAAGATTGCACTCCCTTAAAACTGCTTTCTCATTAATTAAAGTTTATATGTTGATGTCTTTGGTTACTACTTATTAGTGCATTGATAACCTCTGTGTTTATTAGTGGCTTGCGGGCATTTGACTGCGGGACATAATGTGGCTCCCACGGTTGTTTCTAAATTGATCACTTAGGAATAACTTTTAGACATAAGTAATCATTAAGGGTTTACTCGCCGATAAGAATAGGACCAACGAGAAAGGATTAACTACATACACTTCATATAAAGCTATCAATAAAACAAGTGACAATCTACTTAATTATAAGGATAGCCCTCTTATTGTCTCGAGTATTTATCTGTGTACGTGTGTGCTACTTGCTGATTCGCGCCTATTGGTTTATTTTATTATTTTAATTGCAACAAATCGTGCCAGTCTCTCAGGCTGAAACCCCCTTGCGTTAGGATATTAAAATACTGATTAGAATAACTAGATAATACGTTCCACTCTTAGTGATCGACACTCTACTTACCATTATCTTCATACTGACCGGGTACACTGCTCGTTAAGTGTGTGTGTTATTGATAAGTCGGCTAAATATAAATTTAAAACTTGAGTAGGCATTAAAACTGCTAAACCGCAACGACACATCACGCGCATCACCGGGGGATTGATCGTTCTATAGGGGAATAGTCTCGCAATTGTTGTGGAAAGGTCGAAGTGTATGTCGAGATAGGTCTAGAGGTTAGGGATGATTCTTTTTGTATTTTTATATTTTATGAAAAAGAATTAAAAATCTCGGGTTTTGGAAAATTGGGCGGAATTAGTTGCTAGTCAACTAACCCAAAACTAATTATAAAACTAAAATTAAACTAATTAAAAAGAAAAAAGTAAATTTGGTGACTTCTTATGATAGGGAAAAGCGTGTTCACTTAGATTTAATTACTCTCTAGTTATCTCCTACTGATTTGTCAAATTGCCATGTCCTTGTTGTAATTGAAGCATTGTATTCCTTAATATTGGTCGTGGGGAGGTGCCAAAATCCCCAACTCGATGAATATTAGTCTCCCCTAAAACCTTAAAAGTCTATTAAGTTTTCCAGGATCTACAAGCCGCAATTCATGCAATAAATACAACGAGAAAACCCAACAGTGCACTCTACGGTTGCGTTTTCTAAGACGTTCAAGCTAACACATATAAGAAACTAGCCAGTTTTCTTAGCCTAACGCGAGGCAATCAATTAAACAAGAGACGACAAATCAATTATCAACAACTAGGTTTCATTAGATCTAAGCAAACACTATTTAATTTAAGCTAGCATGTTAAAGCAAAGAAAAGATAAACACATAATAAAATAATACATAGACATATCGAATGATTGAAGGGATAACTTATCTTTATTGAAACATGAAGTTCAATGGCTGTAAAAGCCTCACAATAGCTGCTAAAATCGTTCACAAAACGCTACTCTAAGATGTCACACGAATTAATGAAAACATGCAAAAGTATATATAGTTTTACAACTGTAACGGCATCACTTACAAAGTGTGACGCCATCAGCTCGCCTCCAATTAGGGTTTCGTATTCTCCAAGCCGCCGTTGTGATAGCGTCGCTTAGGATCTCTGACTCCGTCATGTAATGTCTGACGCTGTCCCTTAGTAAAACTTCTGGGCCATCTCTTGTTAACTTTGTACGAATGTTTGGTCTTCAAATGCACCTGACGTCGTCAGGTTATAAGATCTTCAGATTTGACTGAGGCGTCGCTTGTTAATTCTGAGCCAAGAATCCATCTCCATTTACAAGTGACGACGTCACGTTGTAATGTGTGACGCCGTCAGACTCCCATATCTAACATAATTTGGGTCTTCGTCGTTTTCTTTACTTTTTCATCCAAATGAGCCACAAATGTGCCAAATTCCAGATTTTTCGTCCCAAGTAGTTAAAATACAAAAAGAAACGATCTAGGGCAATATTTGATCATATTAATACGATTTCGGCCTTAAAAAGGTACCAAATAATTCCTCATCAAATATCCCTACACTTGGGATTTGCTTGTCCTCAAGCAAATATGCTTTTATCCTAATCGATTTACAAGTTAGGGGTCATTTAACATTAATATAAAAGTAATTACAACATACAATCATTCCACATTAGTCGTAACAAGCACGGAAATTATATACTGGCACCTCACATAAAGTGTTTAGATTCTCACATCTCTCGGGTGTATAAAGTTATATAACACATGGAAACGGGAAAATAAAACACTCTCTACCTGTAATAGCACATAGATTACCATAGGCTTGGGAACGGATCAAACCTCCACCACTTTGGCATAAGCACCTAGGATAAACTATCAAAGAGATCTTTTAAAAGGGTTGTAACATTAGGTGTAAGGGTATGGAAAACACGGTTTTGTTTGATATAGGGAATTTTACTAGTGGCAAGTAAATTACATGTACAATGAGGCGTTGCTAAGCCAAGACTCGACTTGACTTGCTAACTACTAACTCTTTTTGTATTTTTCTTGACACTTTCTTGACTAAAACAAAAATAAAAAATGGGTTGGTAGTCCGTATGTTTTTTTTTCCTCTTTTCTTTTTCTACTTTTTTTTTTCTTTTTATCATTTTTTTTCTCTCTCTCTCTTTTTTCTTTTTCTCTCTTTTTTTTTGATTTTTTTCTTTATATATATATATATATATATATATATATATATATATATATATATATATATATATATATATATATATATATATATATATATTTTCACACTCTTGCCCTACCATCCAAAATAATACATCATTACAAAGGGATTACTTACAACCTCCCTACACTTAAACTTTTACATAAATGAAAACTAACTAACGACCCGAATTAAGAAAATCAAAATACTTGGAGTACTTTAAACATTAACGCACATATGGGGGTAATAACATTGACATTCTTCCTCATTACTTCATAACAACTAGTACTTTACCCATGAGTCCCAATCGTCCCAAAACTGTATTTACAAGATATGACTCGACTTAGCAACCATGTAACCAACCAGAAAATTAACAAAGGGTTTAACACATAAGTTGTAACAATAATGCACTAAAAATGAGTGCATACAAGGTAGGCTAAGGCGATTTGGTTATACATTTGGGGGTGGATTGTAAACAATGTTCTTCATTAATATTTCAGAATCCACCAAAATATCACAAGAACCGCGAAAATGATAGGCTCTGAAGGGTGTACTAGAGGTATCATGTGCTAAAAATGAGTACATCGCAAAGGTGTGGAAAAATTACTTGACCAATGTAGCCAATGTAATTATAAAACAGATTTAAAATAAGGGTTATCAAAATGCCTCTTATCATTTAGTAAATCCTAACTACACAAATTTAGTCTCACTAGCGATCTCAGGATGTATCACAAACGCAAGTTTTAGAATCTATATACTACCAGTACACTCACAAGCATTAAAGATAAATGCTTTTTCCTATAGATCTAAAGGCGAACCTCACATTTTTTTTGGTGGAAATTTTTGAGTGGTAGGGTTTCTGTGCTAGCTATATAATTCCTATCCATGAGACGCTTATTAAAACTAAAGTTTCACTCGTATATATTGTAAAAAAATTTAAATTTGGTGCTAAAAGTGCCCTAACAAGTATCTCTTTTAGTTTATTACACATTTATTATAAAACAAAACAAATATCAAGCGATGTTATAGTTTCTAAGGTATCTCATTTTACCCTCCCTACACTTAAATTGAACATTGTCCCCAATATTCTTGAAAAGTATCAAAGTTATGATAAAGGGAAAAATAAAATAGATGAAAGAAAATAATACTCCCCTGATTTGCTCGGCATGGGCTATGTGAAAATATGGTTAAATCCTCCTCCAAGAAAATAAATGTAATAAGTGCTCATCATACTTCATCTTTTATCTTCTTGTCCAATATAACCTGTAATTCGCTATGAAAATAAATAAGAAACCTCGCATAAAATAGGCGGTAAATACCATATATAAAAACTAAATCCTAGAAAGCAAAGTAAGATATAATGCTTAAAAAATAAATATTTTACAGATTCCTAGAAATTTAAATTTCTAAAAATTTTCAAAAATTAAGTTCCAGCAGAAAAAAAAAATCCTGGAAAACTGTACAGCTACAGTGCCTGACGCCTTCGGGTTGAAAACTTGACGCTGTCTGGATAGACCTGATAGTATTTTTGCATCTTGTTTCTGAAAAAGTTCTGGAAAAATCTGATAATTAAAACCTGGAAATTCTATAAAACATTCATTGTGACTCGATACAAGCATTTGACTCGAACACACACATGAATATATGCTTATCATTCATTGTTAACTTTCATGTTTGAATGTATTCTTTTAAATAAATATGATCTTCCCTACAATTATCTTTTTGTAAAATACCTTTATATGCAATTAAAACGAGATTAAAAAAAATAAAGCATTTTCACAAATTATATTCAAAAAATGAAAGATAAACGATTATGATAAGACATATATATGACTCAAAAAAAAAAAAAAAAAAAAAAAAAAAAAAAAAAAAAAAAAAAAACATAAGGCTTGGGTTGCCTCCCAAGAAGCGCTTTTCTTTATTTACGAGTCTTGTAGCTAGACTCAAAGTCATGGCCTACTACGTGACTCCATGGTCCGTCACGTTCTCAAGGTCATCTTCTCCCTTGGTTTTATATTTCGGGCCTAATTGTAAACATTCTTTGTAAAAACCAAGTATCTTCTTCATCACATAGTCCACACCTCTCCTCTTATCTTCTTCATTCCTATAGTAAACAGATTACTTATATTCCTTCTCTAAACTTGACAATCGTCTAAATTTTTCAATCTTATGCGGCATTTGGTAGGCAATCTCATCCGTTTCATCTTTAAACCTAACTATCCCTAAGAATGGGTCATAAGTCATCTTAGAAGTTTCCACAAATGGCCTACCTAACACTACATTAGACAAATTAATATCGACCGCTAGGCTAACATCCTCCACAATCACAAAATCTATCACGTAAGTGAAATTTCCTACGTAAACGGGCAACCCCTTAACTCTCCCTACAAAATTACTTATCTTTCCCGTTTTGGGATCTCTCCTAGGAGCTAATTGCTTTTTCATAATCCAGTTGTAGAATGTTGGGAATTAAGTAACTGCACACTTAGTATTGTTAAGCTAAAGTTTGTACTGCTGAAGATTATAACTAACAGTACTAACTGAGTTAGTACGGCTAGTTTAAAAGTTAGTACTGCCAGAAGACTGTTGATGAAGAAGGTAATGCCAGAGATGAAGAAGCATAATGTGATAAGTATAGAAGATATTTGGTGTATATCTTATATGTTTAGAAAGATACGAATATTGTATATTGATAGTTATCTTGTAAAGGACTCCTTGTGCCTATAAAAGGAGGTCCTAGGTTAATATCTCATATATCTCTAGAATACGTTTTTGTAAAGCTTCAAGGTTGTAAACCCTAGTACTAAGCAAGAGTACTCGTATTATTGAGCTAATATTATTGAAGTGTTTTGGTGAATTATTCTTGTTAATATAACTGATAGGTCCTATTACTAGCTTAACACAAGATATAACTCAACGTATAAACTAACGTACACTCGTATAACATGTAATCAATAAGAAAGAACGAGAGAGATGAAGAGAATGGAAGATTTATATTCACGCATACAATTAGACAAAGCTTCGGCTACAATGTGAAATAAACCAACAAAGAAATGAGTAACATAAGCCTAGTATTTATAGGCAATGGTTAGGGTAACAAGTGCCTAACTCGTCTAGAAGCTATGTACACTACCACACGGCCCATGGGCCTCTAATGGTGCCGTGTGGATTAATTCTAACTTAAAGCCCATATTATGAGCAACCTAATTAGTACAAATGACCAATACTTGAAATATTACAAAATGTGTTTCCAACAATCTCCCCCTAAGGATTGGTCATCTAGGTTGCTTAACGTCATCTTTGATTATTTGGCTTCGACATCTTTGAAATCTTTTTTCTTTTTCTTTTTGTGATGTGATATGGTAATGTCTTGATTGCCTTCCACCAACGTTCTTTATTCACGATGTCTTTACGTCTTTTCCACCATGCTCATATGTCTTTTGACTTTTGTTCTTCAAGTGGTTCTTACTTCATAAGCTTCAATCTTTGACTTGTGAAAGTTTGTTATGCTTGATCTTTGACTTTTCTTTGACTTCTTTGAACTTTTGTTATCTCTTAGTCTTTGTGAGAACTTTTCTTTGGGATATGAGCATGATGGAATGTTGGTGGTGGAACTTCTGGTCTCCATGATTTCCTGCAGGTAAACATTTAGCAATAAATCATCCGGCACTTACAGATTTGGACTTCGAGATCATCAACAGCATAGTGTGAAGACTTTCTCTAATCCTAGCCAAGGTCGTTCCTGAACCGGAAGATACACCAAAGTGTATTAATGATTCAGGTGAGCCACTGAAGTATACCGAAGTATCACTCTACGACTGTAGACCATTTTGGAACCACCTCGAACACTAAGCGTAATCCGCAAGGGATTACCGACGTGACCTACTGTCAGGGATGTTTGATGTTAACCCTGGCAGGATTTCCATTCAATCACTGAGAATCACAATATGTGAATTCTCTCATGAATGTTCTTGGTAGATTACTAAGACCTACGTAGGACACTCTTATAATTTACAACTGGTGTTCCTTTTGTTGAACAATCAGTGTAGAAATGCTAAGTGTTCCTATGAGATCTTTTATGTATCTCGTGGCTCTAGACTCGATTAAGTGCTTATTGGTTTTATTCGTCGGAGGCATGAAGCAGATTGCCTCCTTTTCAATATCAACACATCTCGAAATGAGAGGTCGATAGATAATGAAGGGTTCTCCGTGAGAAATGAAACAAGTTTCTTTTGAGAGGCACTAGAGTGGCTAGAAGGTTTGGTTCAGTGCGTTACTGGGTCCATGACGGCTTAATCTTCAATACCAGTGTTACCGTAGTAACAGCCAGTAGCATATGTATTGAACCCGGTGTCTGCCCTAAGGTTGATCATAAGGAGAGCTATTTCTTTTCACCCTTTTCTTTACTTTTATTTTTCATTCTTCAACCCCTTCTTTCTCCGTTCATTTCTTTAATCCTTTTTTCATCATACCTAGGACTTTCTAGTCCTAAACTATTGGTATTTATCCATGGGTAGATCCCTCCGGCTCTGGCGGATCATAGGACGGTTTCCTAACCCTAGTCACCTTATACCTCCATGACTATCCTATTGTTGCCATAAACCAATTATTTGAAAATCTCCCAAAGTGTTTATGATTGTAAAAAACATATTTTGTTAACACTTTGAGAGTGTGGAAAACTAGAAGGGGGGATGAATTGTTTTACGTCTTTTTAAATTTTATTTTGAAAACTTTTGTTTACTTTTAAAAACTTCGATTCGATATTATGTGACTTCAATTCTTAAACAATATGAACAAGTATAGATAAATATAAGTAAGTAATGCAAGTAAAGTAAAGAAAATCAAATGAAAGATAGAGATGGAAAGATCTAACCGAGACACAAGAGATTTATAGTGGTTCGGCTACAAGGTCACCTTTCTTGCCCTACTCCACTCCCCGAGCACCTAACTCGAGAGTTTTCTTCACTATGTCAACAAGCTCCCTTATGGCGGAGAAAACCTTACACAACTTTAGCTTACACCGGCTTAACGACACAAAGCTAGATGTCGGGTTCTAATCGTAGCTAGAACCAATCTCACAACTTGTACACAACTTAATCACACCTTCTTCACAACTTCTTCTTCACGACTACTTCACGACTTCTTCTTCACGACTACTTCCTCACGACTACTTCTTCAAGACTACTTCACGACTTATTCACAACTTCTTCACAACTTATATACTACGGCTTCAAACCTTCACTACTTATACACCTTAACTACACAACTTCACTACTTACACACTAACCTATCCCAAATAATTATACACACAACTATCTAACAAATATACAACTTATATACAAATGAATGATGACACACACAACTTAGATAGCTAAGTTGCAATACTTCTTCTCTAGATGTTGAAGGAGTATTCTTCTTTTGCACTTGAATGTAGGAAGCTTGGATCACTTAGAAACCAATGCTTAATAAGATATGATCAAAGGATTTTGAAATGTATATACAAGGATTTAAAACAGAAAGTTTTAGTGTGCAAAAGGTGAGTAAAAATCTAGGGGAAGGCAGGTATTTATAGGGAGAAAAACTGGACAGCTGGAGCCTACTGGAGCGGGGGCGGTCCCCTTAATTTTAAGGGGGCCGCCCCTACTGAACGTTGGCCAATTTTGTCCTTTTGTGGGGAAGGTTTTTCTGGAACATTTTAACTGATTTTGGTTAAAAATTTGAATTCATATTTTTATAAAAGATTAAACATTTTTATTTAATACCAAAAATGTTTTTCAAAAATATATAAAATGTTTTTGATGTTTTATAAAAAATCTAGTTTTTAAGGAAATGTTCCTTTGATCATATAATGCATTAAGCATTAGTTCATTCATACCTTAAGTGATTTTAGTTGTAGAAGTGAATATTTACAACTAAGTACTTGTTTAATTTATAAGTTTATGTTTTAATGAGTTTACATTTTGTGATCATCAAAACATAGAGATATGAATAAATATTGATAATGTTTTTAGGCATTTATTTATGTCAACAATCTCCCCCTTTTTGATGATTACAAAACCTAAACTCATTAAACCAAAAAGTTTATTTTTGGACAAGTATTTAGTGAGTTTACATTCACTTCTCCCCCTTTTTGTAGAATCAAAAAGGTTAAGCCGACAAAATTCAAACGTGAAATTTGTCGGGACGAAAACTCCCCCTTGATGTGTACTCCCCCTCGTTTGGGGGCACCAAGGAAACGAACTATGGAATGCTTGCAAGAAAAATATTAGAAGCACAAGTATATGCAACATAAGGCATGCAAACATTCAAACAAAACAACTAATGATACTACAAGTATATGTAACATAAGGCATGCAAACATTCAAACAATAAGCAAGCATATAGAATGAGATCGTGCATTTAATAAAGTGTTGTGTATAAATACACAACCAAGTGAATTACAAAATAAGGCATGCAAACATTCAAACAAAACAACTAATGATACTATATAATCATCCCAAAAGCACATGATTCCCATAAAGCTTGCAACCAAAAAGAAGAGGTGGTGGTGGTGATGGGTTGGTTAATATGTGCTCAATGTATGAGTAGTGATATATGGTAGGGATGTTGTTGGTGGTGGTGTTGTTTGTGGTGAATTAGGTGCATTTGGAGATGAGCATTTAGGTGGTGGTAATGGAGTGGTGTTGTCTTCTTTAGTGAGGTCAATGAGAAGGTGTTTGTTGAAGTGGTCATTTATGGGTGATATGATGACTATTTTGTGTTTCTTGGAGGAATTGGAAATGGAGGATTTTGGTGATAGCATGGTGTCTTGGGTTTTAAATTTGGAGGGAATTTTTGTTATGAAAGTGTGGTTGTTTTGGGTAAGGTTTTGAGGTTTAGTGATAATATTCCAAACTCAGATGGGTTTAATAAAGGTAAGTGTAGGGGTCAATTTTTGAGTTGTGTTTGCAGCAAGCTTTATTTGAATCATGTTCATTTGGAATGGTTTAATAGTAGCAATAACATGTTAAGAGGAACAATGTTTATATGTAGACTACTAAGATCATATTTTAAGCATGTCATAGGCATATATACATATATATATCACAATGAAACAAAAAGATGAAACAACACATCTATAGCAAACTATGGAATATAAAGACAACAATCATGGCAAAGAACAATCATGGAAAACACATAGCAAGACATATATATGCATAGCAGAAATATTTAAAACAAGAAAATAATCTATTCATGCATTCAAGATGATCACGTATAACACATGAATCATCATTATATCACACAAAATGCTTAAAACATAAGAATTACAACATAAGTAAAGATACTAATAGTCTTAATATTGCCAAAGAGGGTGATTAGGCTTGCTTGCGACAAAAAAAATTTGTTTTGGGACGGAACGCATGTGGATAGGGCTTAGTTATTTGATGGTGAGGGAAAGTTTGATGGTTGACCAAAATGATGAGGATTTTCGAAGGTTTCATGGGAGTTGGTTTGAGGTTGAGATGTGTTGATTGGAATGAAGGTGGAGGTTGAGGTTGTTATTTGGGATGGATGTTTGGTCATGCAACATAGGAGTAACATGTGAGTTGGTAGGAGGTGGTGGTGATACTCTTGGTGGTTTAGACATCTATGGTGTTGATGGGTGTGAAGGTATGGAGGATGAAGGTGTATTTCTGGGAGTAAAGGTGAATGGTTGGTTGTTATGATGAGGTTTGTGAAAGGGTTCATTGGAATGAGCTTGAGGATTAGGAGTATAGTTGGGAACAAATGAGGGTGGAGGTGTTGGTTGTTTAGCCACATCATTTGTTGTGATGGACTTGTTTTGGGGGTTTGGTTTTCTTCTCCAACTGAATTTTATGGTCATCCTTGCTAGCTTTGAGGTTTTTGGTTTTGGTTTGATGGGAGAAGACATGATGGGGTGAGTTTAAAATGGTGATGAAAGGGATTATTTATAGTGGAGGTTTGAGGTTGTTTAAGGATGGATAAAGGTGTTTGGATGATAGGGACAAAGTGTGTTTGTGAATTTGGGGAAGTGCAGGATGAAATGGGCTAAAAAGCAGGAAAAAAAATTTCTGTGAACTCGTCCAGCAGATGGCCGGTCCCCTTAATTGTGGCCGGTCCCCTTAATAATTAAGGGGGCCGCCTTATCAATTAAGGGGGCCGCCCATCTAGTGTCTTTCTGAGTTCCAGAAATGAGTTTTTCTGTAGAGATGGGTAAAGAGGGCTATGTTTTGAGCTTTTGGTTTCAGGCAAGTCCCACTCTTTGAGGCAATAAAGTATGTATTATGCATGCAAGTCATATTAATTAAAGGGATTAAGCAAACAAGTAATTTCATATATCATGCAAACATACTCATCAAACAAGTAATATCATCTATCATGTAATATCATCAAGCAAGTAATATCATCTAGCATGTAAACATACTCATCAAGCAAGTAATATATATGAACTAGGAAACAATAAACTACACCAAGTATTTTCTTAATTATATGTGCCTATGTGAGGGATCCTAATGAAACAATAAACTACACCAATTAATGAACTATTAGAGGGATCCTAAAGTGTGCCTATATGCAATAAATGGGAACTTAAGATAGCATGGACTTCTAGATTTGTTACAAACAAAATCTTAATAGACAAACCATGGTCCGCTTGATTTGCCTTAGTTCACTTTTAAATGTCATGTATATAAATATAGATGACAAATATGAGATCACCATGCATGATTTAAAAAAATGTTTTTAGCCATTATTCAACAATGTTTGAAAGTGGGTTTTTATGTAGATGTTAAAGTTATTTGAATAAAATAGATTGGGTTTTATTTAAAAATGTGTTTATGAAGAATGAGTAAAAAGAAATTCCCAATCTTTGACTTTGATCAAAATAGGATTATGGAAAAAAAATGAGATAGTAAAACATATTAATAGAAAGATGACATAATCTTTTGAAAAATCATTTTTCCAAAATGTGAAGTTTTTGCATATTTTGAAAACAAATAACATTAATGAAAAAATGATTGTTAATGATCTCATGCTCAAGGGAATTGGTTAAAGTTATTGCAACATGCTACCCTTTCCTACATATCCTATGGCGGATCATAAGACGGTTTCCTAACCTTAGTCACCTTATACCTCCATGACTATCCTATTGTTGCCATAAACCAATTATTTGAAAATCTCCCAAAGTGTTTATGATTGTAAAAAACATATTTTGTTAACACTTTGAGAGTGTGGAAAACTAGAAGGGGGGTTGAATAGTTTTACGTCTTTTTAAATTTTATTTTGAAAACTTTTGTTTACTTTTAAAAACTTCGATTCGATATTATGTGACTTCAATTCTTAAACAATATGAACAAGTATAGATAAATATAAGTAAGTAATGCAAGTAAAGTAAAGTAAATCAAATGAAAGATAGAGATGGAAAGATCTAACCGAGACACAAGAGATTTATAGTGGTTCGGCTACAAGGTCACCTTCCTTGCCCTACTCCACTCCCCGAGCACCTAACTCGAGATTTTTCTTCACTATGTCAACAAGCTCCCTTATGGCGGAGAAAACCTTACACAACTTTAGCTTACACCGGCTTAACGACACAAAGCTAGATGTCGGGTTCTAATCGTAGCTAGAACCAATCTCACAACTTGTACACAACTTAATCACACCTTCTTCACAACTTCTTCTTCACGACTACTTCACGACTTCTTCTTCACGACTACTTCCTCACGACTACTTCTTCAAGACTACTTCACGACTTATTCACAACTTCTTCACAGCTTATATACTACGGCGTCACACCTTCACTACTTACACACCTTAACTACACAACTTCACTACTTACACACTAACCTATCCCAAATAATTATACACACAACTATCTAACAAATATACAACTTATATACAAATGAATGATGACACACACAACTTAGATAGCTAAGTTGCAATACTTCTTCTCTAGATGTTGAAGGAGTATTCTTCTTTTGCACTTGAATGTAGGAAGCTTGGATCACTTAGAAACCAATGCTTAATAAGATATGATCAAAGGATTTTGAAATGTATATACAAGGATTTAAAACAGAAAGTTTTAGTGTGCAAAAGGTGAGTAAAAATCTAGGGGAAGGCATGTATTTATAGGGAGAAAAACTGGACAGCTGGAGCCTACTGGAGCGGGGGCGGTCCCCTTAATTTTAAGGGGGCCGCCTAGCAAAATTAAGGGGGCCGCCCCTACTAAACGTTGGCCAATTTTGTCCTTTTGTGGGGAAGGTTTTTCTGGAACATTTTAACTAATTTTGGTTAAAATTTTGAATTCATATTTTTATAAAAGATTAAACATTTTTATTTAATACCAAAAATGTTTTTCAAAAATATATAAAATGTTTTTGATGTTTTATAAAAAATCTAGTTTTTAAGGAAATGTTCCTTTGATCATATAATGCATTAAGCATTAGTTCATTCATACCTTAAGTGATTTTAGTTGTAGAAGTGAATATTTACAACTAAGTACTTGTTTAATTTATAAGTTTATGTTTTAATGAGTTTACATTTTGTGATCATCAAAACATAGAGATATGAATAAATATTGATAATGTTTTTAGGCATTTATTTATGTCAACAGAGAGTTTTGTATTTTTCAGAAATACTCCCCCTTTACATGTGCACATGAGTGTTTAATGTAAATTTGCACATGTCGGGTAGAGTCAGCACTTTTAGAATTGATTGATTTTCAATGAATATGACCTTTGCGAGACACGTTTATATCACTAGTTAAACTAGCTTGAAATTATTACCCGTCCTGGCCATATTCAAAGAATAATCTCTCAAAATCGATACATTCTACTCAGACAAGTCCTTTGCGAGACACGTTCACATCACTGGATAAACCAGCTTGAAATTATTACCCGTCCAGGACATGTCTTTTCGATTACTGACTTTTGATATCGTCAATTCGAGGCATCATTCTGAGTCGAGCTCATGCAAGATTTCAACTTTTTATTACCATATTTTAATCACATCTTTATTCTCCCCCTCAAAAATAGCATATTCATTGTTTTTTTTGTTAAACTTTTGATTAAAATATGCTTTTTGAGGTTTACGGGAAGAATTGCAAGAACTTTTGTGTTTTTGAACAAAGATTTTATTTTTCAAGTACCCCCCCTTAACAAGGGCGTACTTGTTCTTTTGAGCAGAATTTTGAAAAACTATAGAAAATTCTGGTTAATTTTGCTCAAAAGTAAGAAGCTTTCGCTCCTTATTTTAGGATTGAGGCACTGAAGCGTACCTCAGGATCCTTTCTTTACAAGATCGGGTTGTGCACTGTGATTTGTGCACAAGCCATTATGAACAATCATACAAGCAAGAATTATCAATCAAAGAATATAACAAACTCTTACATCATTCCGCCCTTCCAAATGTAGTGAAGACTGGATCAGGTCTTTGGAAGTTCCTGATCGGGAATGATGATCGTCCTCCAACGTAACTCTCCAGCCGCCTCATTTGGTCTCTATGGAACAGCCTTTTCTCGATCTTTTAGATAAACTGAAGAACTTCTCTTAACTGAGAAGCTTTTCACCTGCTTGTCTTGTACACTTTTTGATCACTTACTCAGATTACCAACCCATCATGAACCTTCTTCAGCTTGTGATCGCAAAACTTATGAATTTCCTTGTACGCCATGAAGCAATTGATCGTAAGATCACTCTTGTAAACAAACCCGAAGGTTGGTTCTTTCTTCAAGGTGTACTAAGGTTCATTGCTGATCTCGGGAAGAAGTAGTTCTGGTGCGGTTAGATTTAGCTTCCTCTGGTAGCTCTCGACCCCAAGCTGCAGATCTTTTACACGTTCTTGTATGATCTTCCTTCTGATGAAGTGGAGTATGGAAGTGCTGAATGCGTATTGAAGATCAGTTGTGAAGTGTTGCATCTTCCTTTGAACCTTGATGAGGTACATATCTTCAAGGTCATTAAGATTCAAACCTGGGAAATCTACTTCAGAGAACGTGTAGAGCTGCTGATCGTGTCCTCTGACTTTGATTTTTGTCAAGAAGGTGTAGTCACATCTCTTTTCACCCTCTAGACTAACCACAACAAGAATCCTAAGGTCACTTTTCACTGAGTAGAAGACTTCTTGATGAGTTTGCTCTTGTACCATGTCTTCCTTTTCTCGAACTAATGATAAATACCTAGTTGCGCATCTTGGTCATACTGCACTTTCTTTGGAATGAAGAGTTGAGTAGCATTTTCCTCGATGGTAGGTTGTGTGTAACTTGCTGCTGGTATCAAAGTTATTGAGGTTGCGTATTTTGGTTGATATTTAATTCCGTGTATGAGTAACTCAAGATCATTGTTGAAGAAGAATTGGTATGGAATAGCAGGTTGATCGGAGACTCTGATAACTGGCAACGGCTCCGTCCAGTTTGTAATATGTGGTTGGTTGTTTCTTGAAGTGCTACCAACCATAATTACATCTGGATTTGTCCAACTGAACTCACTGGACATTGCTCGGGCAATGTTCTCTAAGTGATATTCGAGTTCAGCTGCTCTGGATGACCTATCCTTGAGCAGGTTGAAAGCATCGTTCTTGATGCGACGAAGTTCTCCTTTGGTCATTTTCTTAATTCGTTGGTCATGCTTGAGTCTTTGTGTGAACTCAAACGTGCTACCTTCAATCACTGAATCTTCGTCCACCTGAGATTAAGCATTTGCTAGCTGATCAAACCATTCATTTCCCTGTGTAGTGTCTTCATTTAGCCAGGAGACAATAGTAGATCTTTTGGAAGTTTTCTTGCTTGGTTTAGATGAAGTGGCTTTTGTCTTGGGAGGTGAGTATGGTTGATCATAGTGTTGTTCAAATTCGAAGTGCTCAGTAGAAGTATGCTCATATTGATGCTCCATTGCTATAGGTCCTGATCCTGAAGCCTTTGGCGGTTGAGTGGCTGTTGTTGTTGACGGACCGATGGGTTCTTTAAGTTGTGAGCTAGATCCTTCGACACCCTTTTGTTTCTTTGCTTGGGTGTTTGGATCTTGGTCTTCATCCTCTCTTGGACGTTTACCCTTATCAGCCTCAACTTTACATGACTCCTTCTCAAGATTGGCTTTTATAGCCTCAGTGAGGACTATATCTTCTTGAGTTGGAGAGGTGATGCTTTTGTTTTCTTAACTTTTTCTGTCAGCAGAGATTTAGGTAGTTTAATCCCTTTCTTTCGTGTAATGCTTTTGAGGATGTAGACTGAGCTGATGGTCTTGTCCATCTTGAGTAGATGCATTTCACGGTCTTCAATTCGTGCGGAGATATCAGCGTTGTCGTCAATGAGATGGGCGATTAGAAGCTTGGTGAAACGAACAAATGGGATTTTGGTTAAGGGATTTAGAGATGTCGGTTTTTGAATTTGATAGACCAGATCATCCCAGATAGGTTGAGCAAAGTCAATCTATTCCTGAAATAGATCGGGCCAAGATGTAGTAGATCGTTCTCCAGGGTTTTGGGATGAATTTGGCTTCAACCCTTGAGATTTTTGTCAATGGTTTGTCAGGTTGTAAATCGCAGCCAATCTCTTCAAAAAAGTCGAGAACTTCTTCTTCTCTAGGTGTTGGGTAGAATTCATTATTAGGTTGAGGAGCTTCTGGAAGTAGCAAGGCCTTGCGAAGGTAGTGTCTGTCAATAGTTACTTCCTTTCGGTCAACCGTGCATGTAAAATATTCTTCTCTTAAGTCTAGCTGTAGAGTGTTCCACATTTGATGAATGTAGAGTTCTGGAACACTAGCTGACTTTTCCAGCATACTCCTGCACTGGTGTTTCTTGAGAACCTCTATAGCAATCTGACAGGTTGGGTCAACACACTTGATCTTATGAAATTCCACCCATGCATTGTTCTCGCCAATTACAATGTTGTAGTCTTGTGGAAGAACATCATCCTTGGTGAGCATTAGGAGTGGTTGTGGTTGTTGTTGTTCAGCCATTTGAGATATCTGAAACATCAATCAAGAACAGATTTGCAGGATACATGAAAGTTAGCAAAAAGTTAAACTTGTTATCATTCATCTAGCCTTTAATTTGCTAAATTTGATATTACATGTTTAAGTATAGCAATTAACATCTTTGGACATCATGTTGATTATTTGTTAAACTTGAATTCTTTGAAGTGTCCATTTGATCAATTTCGAAAACTTGTGATTTAAGTGAATTTAGACAACTAAATTGCAACAAGTGACAGTCTTGACCAATTCTGACAATTTTACAAATTTCGACAGACTAATGTCCCAATTTCGACAATTTTGAATTTTGACAACTCTTGACCAATTCCGAAGAAAAAAATCTTAATTGCGATAAGTTTTGTTGAATTGCGATGCAAATCTAGAATTTCGATAAATTTGTCCAATTGCGATAAAAATGTTGAATTTCGACAAGTTTTAGGCAATTATGACAATTTTATCCAATTTCGACAGATTTTGTATTTCCGACAAAACTTATCCAATTTTGGCCGATTTTGCAATTTTGATGACTTTGACCAATTTATATGGAGAAACATGAATTGCGATAAGTTTAGTCCAATTGCGATGGAAATCTAGAATTTCGATAAATTTGTCCAATTGCGACAAAAATTTTGAATTTCGACAAGTTTTGGGCAATTTCGACAAGTTTATCCAATTTTGATAAATTTGTCCAATTGCGACAAAAATTTTGAAATTCGACAAGTTTTGGGCAATTGCGACAACTTTAGCCAATTTCGAAAGATTTCGCAATTCTGACAAAACTTATCCAATTTCGACAAATTTGGCAATTTCGACAATTTCTTATACAAGAAATTTCGATAACTACTGTAGACATACATTATTCTTGGTTCTTTGTCGAATTTTGTTTGCCTGTTTCAACAAATCAATTCACAAGTCATTATTAACTCAATTAAGCCTTGTTCTATCAACTTAACACACAACAGTACATAATTTAGACAAATCCTGTTCATCGAATTATCGGAAATCATGAAATCTTGTTAGAAGTTTTGTTTGGTTCATTCCAATGGTTACATATGATGTTCCTGAGTCTTTTGGTCTAAATCTTAACACTTTTTAACCACAAAATTGACATATAGCACTCATACGAGTTCTCCTTAAACCCTAATCATCTAAATCGCTTCAATTGTGTTTCTGGGTTCGATTCAAGAGTTATATCATGTAATTCGACTCATATAAACAATATCTCAATGACTTAATTACACTACAACACACTTATACGATTTTCCCCAATTCAACGTATGAACCCTAAATTCAAACATGCATCAATCGCGTTTCTGGGTTCAATTAAACATTCACAACATGTGAAGGAGACAATTCCTACTAAATCCCACCAATCAATTCCATCTCAAACGCACAAAATCATAAAAACCGATTCAACATAAACCCTAGAATTTTAAAACTCAATTATGCAAAATTGAACTGTTGGATCTTGAAATCCTTCAAAACCGTTGCTTAAAATCACATAAACAATGCATATAAACTCACAGATTCGAAGAAACTTGAACGGATTTCTTGTTTGGATTCAAGCCGTAGATTCGAGTGGGTGTAAAAGTAAAGATGGTTTGTGAAAAATTCTGACAGAGGAGTAAATGCAGTAAATGCATTTTGATCCCTTTTTGTTAAAAAATTTTAATCTTTCCATCTTTTACATATTTAGTCCTTTAACCATATTGTTTTTCATACTAAGTCCTAACTCACAACTAGTACATTAGACTTGATAAGAATTTTGACAAGCATAATTTTTTCATACTCCCCCTTGACTTATGAGTATCTTGAAAATATTTTTAAGACAAGAAGGGTATTACACAGATGATTTTACCACCATTGAAGCAACAATGTTAAAGAAATTATGCAAGTATAAATTTTAATGAGAATTTTAAAATTTGAATTTCTTTCTCCCCTCAACACTTGTTCAGAAATAATTGTGAATGTGTTGAAATGAACCTAGTGTTGAAGAAAATTTTGTACTTGCATTTTTTTTAAAGAAGAAGAGAATGGAAAATCTTTTTGTGTTTTTCAAAAAATATTTACAAAGATAGTTTTGATGTTTGACTCTCTTAATTTTGTTTAAGAAACTTGTTTAAATCCTCTAGAGTCAAACATCTCATACCAATCTGGTGAACTAATTCCACAAATCTTGCATGAGGCAAGGCTTTGGTGAATAAATCCGCCAATTGGTAATCTGTTCCCACAAAGTAAAGTTTAGTTGTACCCTGTTCCACAAGCTCCTTTATGAAGTGATATCGAAGTGCTATATGCTTGGACTTCGAATGCTGAACGGTGTTGCACGAGATAGCAATGGCACTCTTTTAGTCGCAATACATCGGAATCTTGTTGAAGACGTATCCGTAGTCCATCAGCTGTTACCTCATCCAGATGACTTGAGCACAGCATGCTGACATGGCTACGTATTCTGATTCAGTGGATGATAGTGATGTACAATCCTGCTTCTTTGACTGACAAGAGACAAGCTTGTCACCTAAGAATTGCACTCCCCCAGATGTACTTTTCCTTGTGTCTAAGCATCCTGCATGATTAGCGTCTGAAAAGGCAATTAGTTCAAAGCCAGAATTCTTCGGATACCAGATCCCCAAGTTAATGGTTCCCTTTATGTATCGAAGGATTCTCTTAACCTCAGAGAGGTGTCTTTCAGTTGGTCTAGACTGATAGCGGGAGCAAAGATATGTGGCAAATACTATATCGGGTCTACTGGCTATAAGATACATGAGTGACCCAATCATACTATGGTATTTGGTAGGGTCAATTGGTGTCCCATGTAAATCAGCATCCAACTTGGGAGATAATGCAGACATTGTGGTATTATACGTGTCACAACTTGTCATGCCATGCTTTTTCAAAATTTCTTGAGAATATTGGACTGGTTTAAGAAAATAACACGGGGTGATTGATGAACTTGCAGTCCTAAGAAAAACTTCAGTTCACCCATCATGGACATCTCAAAGTTTTGTTTCATTAATTTAGCAAAAGCATTTGAGTATTTCTTATGGGTTGAACCAAAAATGATATCATCCACATAGATTTGAACTATTAAGATGTCCTCCCCATGTTTTTGTATAAACAGTGTTGGATCAACAGATCCTTTTGTGAAATGATTAGCAATAAGGAATGCAGATAGTTTATCGTACCATGCCTTCGGGGCTTGTTTAAGGCCATAGAGGGCTTTCTTGAGCCGGTACACGTGGTTCGGATGTTCTGGGTCAATGAAGCCCTCTGGTTGTGTGACGTACACCTCTTCACAGAGTTGTCCATTTAAGAATGTCATCTTCACATCCATTTGATATACGATGATATTCTTGTGAGCAGCATATGCCAGAAACATTCAAATGGCATCAAGTCTTGCCACTGGTGCGAAAGATTCCTCAAATTCGATGCCTTCTTCTTGACTAAATCCTTTAGCAACCAACCGAGATTTGTTACGAATAACCGTACCATCAGCATCCAACTTGTTCTTCCAGATCCATTTCAGTTCGACAACGTATACTCCATTCAGTCTTTCTACCAGTTCCCAAACCTCAAGACGCTTGAATTGTTCAAGTTCCTCTTGCATTGACTCAATCCAATTTTCGTAGGTTAAGGATTCTTTAATATTTTTGGGTTCTGCTTGAAAAACGGTGAGTGCATAAATGCAAGTTTCACCGTCTGTGTGGAGTCTCTTTCGTGTCATGACCGGATTGTCTGGATTGCCAATCACGTTCACTAATGGGTGATCCTTAGTCCACTTGTGGGTAGAAGGGTAGTGTTGAAAATAGTTGTGCAAATTTGATGGATCCAAATTGCTCGTTGATGACTCAGCAATATCTGGAATGGTGGGAGCCGGAGCAAATGGATTGAAGAAAGCATTGCCGTCATAATTTGCGGGTGTGGGTACTTCATGAGATAGGAGGGGATCATTAGCTGCAGTCACGGTATTAGAAGCTGTTTGTTCTACTGATGATGAGGTTTCTATTGGAGGTGCATCTTCAGAAAATGTTGTTATTGTAGTTACTGTTGTATTAGGTGCTTGAATATTGACTGGTTGTGCAGCGGAACTAGTGGATATATCTGAAGCACGACTAACAAGAGAATCATCGAACAGCAGAGCAAACAAATCTTCCAAGTCCTTGCGATTAAGAGAGAGAGGTGCAGCTGATTGATCAGGGAAGTTCAGACGGTTAGAATTGGGTCCTAAGTTGTTTTGCTCAGAAGCCATATCTGTGAGTTTATCAAAATGAGCGTATATTGTCTCTTGAATTTCTCGGGTTCAACGGTTCTATATACGAAATCCTTTTGAATTTTCACAGTATCCAACAAAAATCCCAATATCAACTTTGGCTTTCAACTTTCCAAGGTCATCACAATCATTATTTGAGTAACAGAGGGCCCCAAATACATGAAAGTAATTTATGTTTGGTTTTCTTTTGTGAACAAGTTCATATGGGGTTTTGTTGTGCCTTTTGTTGATCATACAACGGTTTTGGGTGTAGCAAGCGGTTGAGATAGCTTCAGCCCAGAGGTAATCAGGTAATTGAGCATTTATCAACATCGTCCTTGTGGCTTCCACTAACGTCCGGTTTTATCTTTCGACTACTCCATTTTGTTCTGGGCTGCGTGCAATAGATGTTTGGTTTTCAATCCCTAATTTCTCAAAATACTCACAAAGAGTGTGATTCTTAAATTTGGTTCCGTTGTCTGTTCTGACTTTTCTAGCGGTGTTGCGGAGCTGAACCTGAATTTTGGTGAGAAAGGTAATGATCATCGAAGGAGCTTGATCTTTTGTGCGAAGAAAGTAGACCCAAGTCCATTTTGAAAAATCATCAACGATTACCAAGATGTATCGCTTCCCGTTGATTGTTTGAACTCGCATCGGGCCAGACAAATCCATATGTTGAAGTTGGAGAACATGATCCGTACTGTGCTCGGTTTTCGGAGGAAAGTGAGCACGAGTACTCTTCCCTTGTTCACATGCTGGATAAAGGTGATCTTTGGCATACCGGAATCTTGGAAGACCGTCGACTAACTTATGACGTGCAAGATCGGTCATTGTTTTGAAATTCAAGTGTGACAAACGTTTATGCCATAGCCATGCTTTTGTAGAGTGTGCCTTGGAGAGTAAGCAAATCGGAGAAGAAGCGGTCATGTCTGACAAAGAAATGGTGTAGAGACTCGTTCCGCGTTTTCCTATCATAAGGTCGTTTCCTTGTAGGTCTCGAACAAAGCAGGTTTTCTCCCTAAATGCAACTTCCAAGTCACCATCACAAAACTGCCCTACTGAGAAAAGGTTATGTCCAAGGCCTTCAACGTAGTATACACGGCTTATTTCGATGTTTCTGTTGACATAGTCCCCATAGCCCATGATAGCGGCAAAGTGATCATTCCCGAATCTGACAGTTCCTATGAACTTTGCGACAAAGATTACTAGAAGTTTTAGGTTACCTGTCATGTGTCGGGAACACCCGCTATCAACAATCCAAAGTACAATCTGAATCACCTGCATCACAAGAAGACAATGCAGATGGAGAGACAGTAACGGAGGAACCCGTTGGGTTAGTGGCACAGTTTTTAAGCATCTTTGGTAACCAAGTAAAACTAGGTTTATGCTGTAGCCAACGCTGCCAAGTCCAACTAGACTCTGCTTTCTTCTAAGTAAATGCACTAGGTGTTTGGATTGTTCTAGGAGTAACTAAGGTCTTGTCTACGGTAGTCTTAGAAACTACAGTTGGCGGTTTTCCTAAAATTGACTTAGCAGCGGTAGTGAGCCTAGAGGAAATGCCTTTTGTATATTTCTGAGTACGAGACAAAAGGGTTTTTGCAACACATTTTTGATGATTACCAGACAAAATACTTGTACGACAAAACACACAATAAGCATCAACAATAACATCATTCAGAACATTCATTGTCTTAGCATTCGTTACATGACAATTAGAATTACACATTTTAAAGCTTGATTCTACTTTAGACATAACATGCTTTTTATTCAGATTCCTTGTGTGAACTTCTACTTCTTGATCATTAGGGGAGCTGCTCTTAGGTTTCCAGATACTAGTCTTCTTGTTGTTCTTTTTATTCTTGGATCTGCTAACCTTAGGAAAGGAGCCTAGTCCTTTAGAAGTTGAAGCATGCACATTAGTGGTCTGAATGGATGCTTTCTTAGGTGTCTCATTTACTCTATACATGCCTGGTGCAATCACATTATTTTTTACAAATTTCCCTTTTTCAAGTAATTTGATTTTCTCTTTCAACTCAATGATGATGTGATTTTGTTGTTGAATTTTTGAATCCAATTCTCGGTTTAATCAAATAGTGTCATTTCTGTTTTGGCAAACTTCATCAATGTCCTTTTCATACTCAAAAATTTGATGTTTTTCGGAATGTTGGAAGCATGACTGTTTTGAAAGGACAATGATTCTTTTTGGATTTGTAATTTTAACTCAATGTCAAGACTCTGAGTCTGACACCATTGCAATTTTTGGTTGAGTTGGAAAATTTCTTTTGAAAACTTGTTTTCCACATCATCATTGACTTTTCGAAGTCTCTCATTTTCTTTTTTCAAATTTTCAATCTCAATTTTCAACATCTCGGTATCAACGGTATGATCATCAACAAGAATTTCATTACATGACACATAAATGGAATTCATAATCACAGATATCACATCAGAACATAGAACATTCTCCAAGAGTCGATCTGCTTCTTTTTGCAAAGCTTTGTTTTTACATTTATGTTTTGAGATTTTGTTTTCTGTTGCTTCGAAAATGTTCATCATGGATGCCACCTCTGATTGAAGTTCCTGTTCCCAATGTGTAGCACAAAGTCGCAGGTGTTGAACGTGTGGCAAAAATTGCTTTTGAAAAACTTCTCTCTTTTCTTTCTCATAGGGAGAAAGAAAAGTAGAGACTTTTATCTCTGAATTTCGTTCAATTGCTTGTTCCAAAAATTGTATGTCTTCCATAAATGTATTAAAATATCTAAGGACACGACATTGTTTTGGCAATGGTGCAATTACACCTGGATTTGGTAAAGGGCCATTGACTTGTGCTACTGTGTTCACAGGGACAACTTCAGAAGTTTCAATCATTTCAATTAAAGACCATGTTTATTCTGATTTATTGTAGTACGAAGGTGTCGCTAATGTGAGGTACTCTTGAGTAGTCATATGGTTTATTAAATTTGACATTACTCATTTTAGATCGATTCTTTTCGTCCTGTTCCATTTCCTCTTCACGATTATACACAACAACACGCACGAAAGAATCATCAAACAGATGTTCTGCACTGTATAACTTTGGATTTTCCTTGAGTGCCTTATGTAAAAAGCTTGGTTTGTCATCCCCAATAGCAAAGCCATATCCTTGGGGATTTTGCTTGACAGAAAATTTCTGAATGGTGGTTACTGACTCACCAGTTTTATACACAACGTTTTGAAATTCTTTAAGTTTGCATTCCAACTCAACGATTTCCTCAAGATATGAATCAACTCATTTCCTTGATATTTTTCTGTGTTCAGAAAAATTATCTTGACAAATTGACAACTCTGTTTTTGTTTTGGAAAGCTCAGAGTGTAGAGTGTCAACTTATTTCTGAAAGTCTAATCTTTCTTGTTCCTTTTGTGAAATTAATTCATTTTTGGAAACAGTTAATTCACGTACCTGATGTTCTAACTCTTGTGTTTTAACATAAGATTGTTGGAATGCAACCTCAAAACTTTTCTCTCGTTTTTCTTTAGTTTCATAGTTTGAAAGTTGAAGTTTGTAGCACTCAAGATCCTTAGTTAGCAATGCAACTTTTGCCTTTAGATTTCTATTTATTTCATTGCACTTATCAATTTGGGATTTCTGTGCATCTAACTGTGTTTGGGTGGTCAAGAGCAAGGTCATGAGCTCTGGATCTGGACTAAGCAAAAGATCATCTTGTTCAAGTTGATCATTATTATCATCATCAAGAGGATCATCAAATGTAACAACAGGGTTAATTTGATCTTCGTCAAATGTAACTACGGTGTTTATTTGGTCATCGACTTGAGGAGATAAGAATAAGTCTTCTTGACCAACATAGCTTTCATTTAATGTAGATGCAGAGGGTGATACAATTTCATGAATGAGACATTCAGAGTCAGGTAACTGAGACAAGCCATCGGTATCATAAACCGGGACTGTTTCACCCATGTGCATTTCTTGCATATTAGCCATCAACATCACGGCTGCATTGGCTTCTAGATCTTCCATGTCATCATCCTAGTAAGCACTAGACATGAAGTTGTGCTCTTTCTCTGTAAGAGTGCCCCCAGCTTCATCTTTAAGAGCAAGAAGAAGAGCTTCTTTGTGATACACGCTGCCTCTTGTCCTTGGGTTAGGGCATGCATTGGCTATGTGACCTTTCCCCCCACAATTGTAGCATTTGACCATGGTGTTTCCAATCCCTGTATTGCCTGTCTCAACAATCTCTGCCCTTCTTTGTGCATCACCAGTGCTGTTTCTACTACTTCCAACTGAATTAAACCTCTGCCCAGATGAGTTTCCCATATAGCCACCCAAACCATATCTCCCAGAAGCTCGGTTTTGAATTTCAACTCTACCATCATGAACAACTGCCTGATTACGTGTGTTGGATGAAGACCTAAGACGGTTGTTGGATTTGTTTGAAAACTTGCTAAAAGCTCTAGCATTCAAAGCAAATCCTTCGTTCAACGAGTTGAAAGCATCGTCTTCATCACTGTTGACATTTGAATACAGCATAGAATCGGTGTTGTCAAATGGAACCAGTTGATTATCAGTTTGTGGTGTTGATGCTTCATATGGAACAAGTTGGCTTGATGAACTTTGTAAGGGATAAGAAGAGTGATGTTGTGGTTGGACAAAACTCTGATTTGATGGTGGTGAAAAATGAAACTGAGCAATCAAGGCAAGTGAGTTTGGAGTTGATGATGGTCAGTAACCTCCACGAGCTGCTCTGTCTTTGTCAACCTTTGATTGGTGATGTTTCAAGTAATCATACAACAACCCGTATGAGGCATTGTGTAGATTCCTACCTTGTCAAACAAAAGTTACATACTTCTGCCAACCAGGTCCAAGACAACTTAGGAACTTAGCATTCACGGCAATCCTGGGTAGTATGATGTTGTGACGATCCAAGTCATTGATAATATTGGTAAACCTATGGTAGTATGACTCTAAGGATTCACCGGCTTCAATCATAAACATGGTGTATTCTAGATAGAGCTTAGATTATATATCCTCTTGGTTTAACTCAGTTCCTTCCATGAGAAGATGAACATGTTCCCACATGTCTTTAGCAGTCTTTTGTGCATCAATACTTCAAAAGATAGGATTGGGAATTCCTTGAAGGATGTAAGACATTGCTAGTTCATTAGCTTCTTGCTGAAGCACTTGTTCTGTTGTAAGCTGAGCAACAGGAACAGGAGTAACAGTTACTTCTCTTGGAAGAATGGCATTGGGATCGCCAGGAACCGTTGTGGTGGGTACTAGATATGGTCCTTCAATAATTACCTTTTTCAAGTACTTTCCATGGGGTTTCTTGAGTTCAATAAACTGAAGAAATCGACTTGACCACTGCACATAATTACCCGGAGTTAGCACTGGAGGTGTATCTAAGGATCCTGCCTCGTGTCTGGATTGTTGACTGCTTATTGCTTCGCACATTTGGTCAAACCAGTGAGGTTGTTTAGGTGGAAGTTGGTAAGTCTGCATTGGTTGTTGTGGATATTGTTGTTGAGGGAAAAACTGATGTTGTTGCATGAAGGCTTGTTGTTGCTGATACTTTGGTTGAGGATATTGTGGTTGTTGATGATATTGTTGTTGCTGATGATACTGTTGTTGTTGATTGTAGAAATAGTTGTAATTCGGTGGTTGAGACATTCTTGTGTTTTTGTGGATCTTGTAGACAATTGAGATGCGTGTTATGAGTTTGGTGTTGGTTAAGTGCTAATTTAGATGTTTTTCTTGTTCAATTCTAACAAATTACTGTTCACTGACAATTCCGATGAAACACTGTTCACAGTTGCAAATTGCGATAAGGTCACTAAATTCCGATGAGGTTACTGAATTGCGATAAGTAGGCTGAATTCCGATGAAATTGTGCAATTCCGATGGATTTTCCTAAATTCTGACAAAATAGTTGAATTCCGACAAACTATTGAATTTTGATGAACCTGAGAATTGCGATGGACTTTGCAATTGCGACAGAAATTGACAATTTCGATAATTTATCTAAATTGCGATAGAGCTGGTAATTCCGATAACTTATCTAAATTACAATTCCGATAAAATTTCCCACTACCTTGTACAAGATAGGAGATTTGCCTCAAAGTCGAAGTATATTCACAAGCTTATACAAGCAAGGAATCTACTGAACGCCAATTTCGATCAACCCTTAAGTCCGTAATTCCGATAAACCTTTGCTGACGAATTCTGACAAACCCTAGCGTCAATTCCGATAAACCCTCAAAAGCAATTCCGATAGACCCTCTTTTTACCAATTCTAATAAAACGCCAGATTTTCAACTCACTTTTATGAGTAAAAGCCGATGTTTTAACAGGATGTTTTCGGTTCAAAATGTTTAATAACACGTAAATATTAAGAAAGTTTCAACCTTTAACGTCTAAACCAAAATTTGGTGAATTTTGACAAGATGCAACAAATGAAAACTAGTGTAAATCTAATAAAACTCGAACAAGAACTAAACTTTCGACTATAAATCTGATCTCTACTCACTATAATGATCTTTACACTTTACAAGTGTGAAGAAAAGTGAAAGAAATGAGACTTTTATGTCGAATTAAGCACAAAACCAAACGTTAACGCTACTAAACCAAATGTTGAACTAAAATAACGATCTAATCTACTCAAGAACACACGATCTAATTATCTTCTAGCGAATGATACCACTTGATAGGTCCTATTACTAGCTTAACACAAGATATAACTCAACGTATAAACTAACATAAAATCGTATAACATGTAATCAATAAGAAAGAACGAGAGAGATGAAGAGAATGGAAGATTTATATTCACGCATACAATTGGACAAAGCTTCGGCTACAATGTGAAATAAATCAACAAAGAAATGAGTAACATAAGCCTAGTATTTATAGGCAATGGTTAGAGCAACATGTGCCTAACTCTTCTAGAAGCTATGTACACTACCACACGGCCCATGCGCCTCAAATGGTGCCGTGTGGATTAATTCTAACTTAAAGCCCATATTATGAGCAACCTAATTAGTACAAATGACCAATACTTGAAATATTACAAAACGTGTTTCCAACAATAACACAGTCTACTGTTTCATTGTTTACTGTTATATTACAATTCTTCTAAGTATTGAAGAGTAGATTCTACATACTCTTTGATATCATTCAAAGTTTCTAATACAAGCTCAAGTGTTTGGGATCAATAAGTGGTATTAGAGCTTTGGTTCTGAAACTTTGATCTAGAAGAAACATACCAGAAGAATTCTCTATTTTCACTGAAGCAATGGATCTCGAAACTACTCAGACAACTACCACTGCTAAACTGCCTATTCTAAAGCAGGGTGACTATGAGATGTGGTGGCTCATAATTGAGCAATACTTTCAGATGCAGGATTATGCTCTATGGGACATCATAGAGAATGGCAATTCGTTCAAACCCACAGTCAAACCATCAACAAGTGAAGGCGGTGCCCCAACTGTATCAGGTCCTGTTACTACAAAAGAGAAGCTTTAGAAGAAGAATGATGTCAAGGCAAGAAGTATGTTGATGATGGCTCTCCCCAATGAGTAGCTGTTGACTTTTAGCAAGTACAAGGATGAAAAGACCTTGTTTGAGGCTATAACAACAAGGTTTGGAGGGAATGAAGCAACTAAGAAGACACAGAAGACTCTTCTTAAACAAATGTATAAGAATTTTAGTGCCTCAAGCACTGAGTCTCTTGATTTAATCTTCAATAAGCTTCAAGCACTGGTTGTTTTGGGAGTAGAGATTTCTCAAGAAGATCTCAATTTAAAATTCTTGAGAAGTCTACCTGCTGAGTGGAACACTCATGTAGTATTCTGGAGAAACAAGCCTGATCTAGACACTATGAGTTTTGATGACCTCTACAACAACTTCAAGATTGTAGAACAAGAGGTGAAAAGGCCTGCAGGATCAAGTTCAAGCTCTCAGAATATGGCTTTTGTGTCATCTCTAAGCACAAAGAGTACTGAGGAGGTTAATACTGCTTTTTGAGTTAGTACTGCTAACCCTAAAGTTAGTACTGCTAGCCCAAAAGATAGTACTGCTGCCTTAAGTGATGCTACTATTTATGCTTCTCTGCCCAATCAACCTAATGGGTTCCAGCTTGTACTTGAGGACCTAGTTCAAATTCATGAAAATGAATTGGAGGAGATAGATTTGAAGTGGCAATTGGCTTTGCTGAGCATGAGGGCCAAGAGATTTTTCCAGCAGATAGGAAAGAAGATTACTATCAATGGTAGTGATATTGATGGTTATGACAAGTCTAAAGTGAAGTGTTACAACTGTCATAAGTTGGGACACTTTGCTAGAGAGTGTAGAGGGCCAAGGAACCAGGACAACAGGGGTAGGAATCAAGATAGCAGAGGTTCCAGGAATGAAGAAAGCACCAGGAAGGCTGTGAGTGAGGAAGAGACTTCTTCAAAAGCTATGGTGGCAATAGATGGACTTGGATTTGACTGGAGCTTCATGGCTGAAGAGGAAGCTCCTACCAACATGGCACTGATGGCTTTCTCGGATTTTGAGGTATATACTAATAATTCTTGTTCAAAAAGCATTATGATGACTTAAGAATAAAGCTCAACCAATCTGAATTTAATCTTGCAAATTATAAAAGTGGTTTAGCTGTTGTAGAAGAACAACTTGTTTTCTACAAAAAGAATGAAACTGTATTCACTGAGGATATTGCTGTCTTGAAAAGAGACATTATGTTTAAAGACTTAGAAATTAATGAGCTTAAAGGTGAGTTAGAAAAGATTAAGCTAGATAAGGACAACATTGAAGTGAATATAGAGAGATTTGCAGGGGCATCTAAAAGCATAGATAGGATTGTTCAGTGTCAGATTATTGATAAATTTTAGACAGGGATAGGATATAAGGTTGTTGCACCTCCACATATAGGTTTATTTCCACCCTCTGGTATTGATTTGTCACATACTGGCATGGAGGAATATCAAGAGCCTAAGTTTGAATATGGACCAAAGGCAAGTAAGAGTACTAGTATAAATAAGCCTGAAGAGGTTAAGGAATCTTTTGAGAGTGCTAGTGACACCTCATTGGTTGAGGAAAATGTGTCAGAAGTTAAAGAAGAAAAAAACTGTTGTTCCTAATGTGGCTAAAATAGAAGTTAAAAAACCAGTTAGGAAACAAGTTAGATATGCAGAGATGTATAGGTCACAAAGTAGGTCACAAAGTTCGAGAGGTAACCAGAGAAATTGGAATAATCTGAAGTCCAAACAACTAGGAAGTGATTTTGTCATGTATAATAAAGCCTGTTACACTTGTGGAAGTTTTTATCATGTTCAGGCTAACTGCACTTACCACCAAAGGGAAAGGGTGGTATATGGGAATGTGAATTCAGGGGTGAATAACAATTGTTTTTTTAGAAGGGATCACCCTAATGCTCAAAGAAACATAGCTCCCAGAGCAGTATTAATGAGAACTGGCCTCAGACCATTTAATATTGTTAGGCCTGTTAGTACTGCTCACCCCAAATCAACAGTTTATGGTGCTAAAACAACATCATATTTTTCTAAATTAGCACAACAAACTGTTATTAGTCCATTTCATAAAAAAACAGCATTAACAAACAAAAGGTTTAGCTAAACAGTTCATACTGCTAGATCAAAAGTTAATACTGCTAGGCCCGTAGTTAGAACTGCTAGGCCAAATTCTCATGTGGTAAATGTTGTAAGGGAAAATAGGGCTAATGATGTTAAGGCCATAGCATGTTGGGTTTGGATACCTGCCAAACCTGATAGTGCATCAATCATATTGAAGAAACACAACTATATTGTTGCACGAGGCAGATCCAAGTCAGTGATGGCTTGGGTCCCCAAAGGAATCTAATTTCCTTATTTTTATGTGCAGGAACATCCACAAGAAGATGAAGAAGATCAAGGATATGCTGACAGTGGATGTTCTAGGCACATGACAGGGAACATGTCTTACCTCTCAGATTTCAAAGCTTTTGATGGAGGATATGTTTCCTTTGAGGGAGGAGCAAGAGGAGGTAGAATTACTGGTAAAGGTACAATCAAAACCGGTAAACTTGATTTTGAAGATGTGTACTTTGTGCAAGAACTTAAGTTTAATCTTTTTAGTGTCTCACAGATGTGTGACAAAAAGAACAATGTTCTTTTTACTGACACTGAATTTCTTGTTCTGTCTCCTGACTTTAAGTTACCTGATGAAATCAAGTATTACTTAAAGTTCCTAGAAATGGAAACATGTACAGTGTTGATATGAATAAGATTGTTCCTAAAGAGAGTCTAACTTGTCTTGTTGCAAAGGCCACACATAATGAATCAATGCTTTGGCAAAGGAGGCTTGGTCACATAAATTTTAAAAGCATTAAAAAAATTGTTAAGGATAATCTTGTCAGAGGTTTATGTTAGGAATTAAATATGAGTTGATATTGACAAAATATGAAAGATGGAGGAGACTTATGAAGACAAAGATGAAGGACCTTAATTGTCATATTTAGAGTCTTTGTAACCCTAATCCTCTATTATATAAAGAGGATAGGGCGTAGGTTTTTATGTACAAGAATTAGAGATGTAATTCCAGGAAAAGGTATGTGTGTGTTCTAGGCATCAAGTTCCTACAATGGATGCCTAGGTTTTGTATTGTTAGAGAGTAGAGATGATGGCGAAGGAAAAACCTTAGCAATAATAATGATAGTTTATGTTATTCCGCTGCATACTATATTGTTCATTATTATTGTGTTAATCCTAGATAAAAGGTCTAAACAACCTAAGCTAAACGATTCTTATCAAGTGGTATCAGAGACAGGTTTCTGATACTTTGAGTTTAGAAGATCCAGAAGTATTTACTCACTAGCAACCAAGAAGATGGACATGGAGACACCTCAAACCTCAATCCTTGCTAAACTCCCCATGCTGAAACAGAATGAATACGATTTATGGCGGCTCAGAATAGAGCAATATTTCATGGTGCAAGACTATGCATTATGGGATATCATTATCAATGGTGATTCCTTCAAACCAATTCCTGTTGAAGAAACACGTGCTGATGGTTCCAAGATCACAAAGCTTAACACTGAGCCAGTTACAAACGAGGAGAGAATTAAAAAGAAGAATGATCAGAAGGCTAGGAATTTGTTACTAATGGCAATTCCTAATGATCAAGTGCTGAATTTTAGCCATTACAAGACTGCTAAAACTCTTTTTGAAGCAGTGGTGGAAAGATTTGGTGGCAATGAAGCTACCAAGAAGGCACAGAAAACCCTACTTAAGCAAAGTTATGAGAACTTCACTGCATCAAGCAATGAATCTTTGGACCATATCTTTAATAGGCTTCAAAAGATCATCAGTCAACTTACTGTGTTGAAGATTGTGATTCCACAAGAAGACCTCAACATGAAGTTTCTAAATAGTTTACCTGCTGAATGGAACACTTATGTTGTGGTTTGGAGCAATAAACCAGAGCTGGAGAAAATGACAATGAATGAGCTCTACAACAATCTTAAGATTGTTGAGCAGAAGGTGAGGAAGAGTGGTAGCACCAGTTCTAGTTCAGGGAATATGGCTTTCTTATCTTCTTCAAACAGTTCGAATCATGAAGATGAAGAAGCAGTTGGTACTCCTAAACCAACAGTTAACACTGCTAGTGTAAAAACTAGTACTGCTGGCTTGACTGAAGAGACCATATATGCATTTGTGTCAGAACAGTCTGGTGGGTCTAAGATCTTTAATGAAGATCTTCTTCAAATTGCTGAAGATGATTTGGAGGCTATGGATTTAAAGTGGCAGTTGGCTTTGATAAGCATCAGGGCTAAGAAGTATTACCAAAGGACTGGGAATAAGATTACCTTTAAAGGAAGAGATGTTGCTGGGTATGATGAGTCTAAGGTGGAATTCTTTAATTGTCACAAGATGGGGCACTTTTCCAGGGAATGTAGAGGTCCAAGACAACAAAGCAACCAGGGTCAAGGATTTAAGAATCAGCAAGGAACAAGGAGAATTGTTAATGTTGAAGAGCCTTTTTCCAAGGCTATGGTAGCTGTAGATGGAGTTGGATTTGATTGGAGCTTCATGGAAGAAGAAGAGGAACCAGCTAACTTGGGTTTGATGGCTTTCTCAGACTCTGAGGTACATATTGTTCAAAAATGTTCAAATACTTGTTCTGCTTTAAAAGATTATGAGTGTCTTAAGAAACAGTATGATGATCTTAGAGTAGAATTTAATCAAGTAAATTTTAGTCTGTTAAATCATAAAAGAGGACTAGCTATTTTGGAAGAACAAATTGTGTTTTATAGACAGAATGAGTCAAACTTCTCAGATGAGATAGGTGTTTTAAAGAGGGATTTGCAAATAAAAGATGATAAAATGAGTAGACTTGTATATGAACTAGAAAAGCTTAAAAAGGAAAAAGAAAACATCCAGTTAAGTGTAGAAACTCTTGAACATACTTCAAAGGGAGTTCAGAAGATAGTAGAGAATCAAATACTTAACAAAGCTAAGTCTGGTTTAGGGTATAAGTCAGTTGCACCCCCTCTTAGAGGAATGTTTGTTCCACCAGGAATTGATTTAGCTCATACAGGTTTAGAAGAGTTTAAGGATATGGATTTTCCTGGATATGGTGTTAAGATTAGTGAGAATCCTGTTAAATTTGTTAAGGCAGAAGATTCTTTTGTGAGTGCTAGTGATAAATCTCTTTCTGAGGAAAAGATGTCCTCTGATAGGAACTCAGATGCACCAACTATTGAGGATTGGACATCTGATGATGATGATTTAGAGGTTAAGGACAAACCTAATGTTGTTAAGGTAGAAGTTAAACATGCTCCTAAAGTGGTTAAGACTGAAAACATAAAACCAGTTAGGAAAAGTGTTCGATATGCTGAGATGTATAGGACTAAGAACAGATCACCAATTTCTGAGGGTAGTCATAGGAACTGGAATCACTCAAAATCTAAGAAATTGGATGATAAGTTTGCTATGATTAGAAAAGTGTGCTTTGTTTGTGGAAGTTTTGATCATATGGCTGCTTATTGTGATTCTAACCCATGGAAAAAGAAGGTTTCTGGGAATACAAGGGTGAATAGGAATAACAATGCTAGGGTAACTCAAAACAGTCCAACTAGATTGACAAGCCCTAATGCAAATCATAAGTTGTCACCCAAAGCTGTTATGTTAAGGACTGGCATCAAAACAGTTTCAACTGCTAGTCAAAATAAGTGGTTTAATGACAAGCAAACTGATTCAAGTGCAAAATAATTTTCAAATCATGCACAAACAGTTAAAAGGCATTTTTATAAGAAAACATCAATGACTAATCAGAAATGGGTGCCTAAATTTAAACAAGCAGTTCCAACTGCTAGACCAGCAAATCCTACTGCTAGGCACTTAAATGTTAAGGGAAAAAGGGGCAATGCTGTCAAGGCCTCAGCACATTGGGTTAGAAATACTACTAAACCCAATGGTGCATCAAAGACCTCCAACAAGTTTTCTCATCTTGATGCACAAGGCAAATCTAAACCAGTGATGGTTTGGATCCCCAAAAGAAACTAACACCTTTATTTTGTGTGCAGGAACATCCTACAAATGGAAAAGAAGATAGAGGATATTCAGACAGTGGATGTTCAAGGCACATGACTAGCAACATGTCATATCTTTCAGACTTTATTGCTCTGGATGGAGGACCAGTTGTCTTTGGTGGTGGTATTGGAAGAATGATTACTGGTAAAGGGGTAATTAAAACTGGTAATCTTGATTTTGAAAATGTGTATTATGTACCAGAACTTAAGTACAATCTTTTCAGTGTATCACAAATTTGTGATAAACAGAACAAAGTTTTATTTACTGATACTGATTGTCTTATTCTTTCTCCTGATTTCAAGCTACCTGATGAAAGTCAAGTATTGCTTAAAATCCCTAGAAAGGATAATACATACAGTGTTGAGATGAATAATCTAGTTCCTAAGGTTGGACTTACTTGTCTTGTTTCAAAACCACATTGGAAGAATCAATGTTGTGGCACAGAAGGCTTGGTCATGTTAATTTTAAAACCATTAACAAAATTGCTAAAAATAGGTTGGTAAGAGGTTTACCAAACAAAACTTTTCTCAATGACCAAACCTGTGTTTCTTGCCTTAAAGGTAAGCAACACAGAGCCTCATGTAAGCCAAAGACCCAGAACTCTATTTCTCAAGCTTTATATAGGTTGCATATGGACTTGTTTGGTCCTACTTCTATGAATAGCTTGAACTTTAAGAGATATTGCCTTGTTGTCACTGATGATTATAGTAGGTTTTCTTGGGTATTCTTTATGAAAACTAAGGATAAGACTAGTGAAATCCTTAAGACCTTCATTGTTGAAGTAGAAAACCTAGTTGATAAGAAAGTTAAAATAATCAGATGTGACAATGGGATTGAATTTAAGAATAGGGTGATGGATGATTTTTGCAGAGAAAAGGGTATTAAGAGGGAATTTAGTGTAGCTAGAACCCCACAGCAAAATAGTGTAGCTGAGAGAAAGAATAGGACTCTTATAGAGGCTGCTAGGACAATGTTAGCTGACTCTAAGCTACCAGTTTCATTTTGGGCTGAAGCAGTTAGTACTCCTTGTTATGTATTGAATAGGGTTTTAGTTGTGCAACCTCACAATAAGACTTCTTATGAGCTTCATAGAGGTAGAACCCCTGCTTTAAGCTTCATGAGACCTTTTGGTTGTCATGTTACTATCCTTAATACCAAAGACCAACTAGGAAAGTTTGATGGGAAATCTGAGGAAGGTTTCTTTGTTGGTTATTCTCTGCACAGTAAGGCTTTTAGGGTGTACAATACAAGCACCAAGCATGTAGAAGAAAATCTGCACATAGAATTTTTGGAAAATAAACCAAATGTTGCAGGTGTAGGTCCAGATTGGATCTTTGATATTGACAGTCTTTCAGATTCCATGAATTATGTGCCTGTTACAGGTACAAATACTAACCATGATGTAGGTTCAGAGGAGGAAGATGAAGATTGCATTTTCATACCAGTCATAGAAGAAAGTCCAGTGAATGAGTCTTCTACAAAGAAAGATGATATTCCATCATCAAGTGGTGTAGACAAAGAGAAAGATGTTGCTGAAACCAGTTGTCAGAATGGTAAAGAAACTGAAAATCCAACGAGCAGTACAAATGGAGTTAGTACTGCTAAGCCACAAGTTCCTACTGCTAAGCAAAATAGTGATGCTGCTGGAACAAGTCAACCTCATCTTGATTCACCAGTTGATACTGCTTCTCAAGTTGATGAGTTTGATTTCTTTGGAGATGGTCTGCAAAACATGCCTACCAGCTATGCAGCTCCTTCTACTCCCCATACTATTGTACATAGGAATCATCCACTTACCAATATCATAGGAGATGTACAATCTGGAGTCAAGACCAGAAGGCAAATTCAAGACCCAAATCATCATGGCTTTCTCAGTGTGGTATATGAGGAGAAACATCATGAAGATGAGCATGAGTGTATGTTTGTATGTTTCCTATCTCAAATTGAACCCAAGAATGTGTTAAAAGCTTTAGAAGAATCAAGTTGGGTTGAAGCTATGCAAGAAGAACTGCTTCAATTCAAAATTCAGAAAGTATGGGTTCTGGTTGATCTACCAAAGGGAATGAGAGTGATTGGTACAAAGTGGGTATTCAGGAACAAGAAGGATGAGAGGGGCATTGTGATAAAGAACAAAGCAAGATTGGTTGCTCAAGGCTATACTCAGGAAGAGGGTATAGATTATGAGGAGGTTTTTGCTCCAGTTACCAAGATTGAAGCAATAAGATTATTTCTTGCTTATGCTTCATTTATGAGGTTTATGGTCTATCAAATGGATGTGAAAAGTGCCTTTCTGTATGGTACTATAGATGAGGAAGTCTATGTTTCACAACCTCCAGGTTTTATAGACCCAGAGCATCCTGACAAGGTTTATAAGGTGGTAAAAGATCTATATGGATTGCATCAGGCTCCAAGAGCTTGGTATGAAACTCTTGCTAAATATCTTCTGAAGAATGGGTTTCATAGAGGGAAAATTGATCAAACTCTCTTTATTAAAAAAAACAAGGGTGATATTCTACTTGTACAAGTCTATGTAGATGACATCATTTTTGGTTCTACAAAGAAACAGATGTGTAAGGAGTTTGAAAAGCTGATGAAAGACCAGTTTCAGATGAGTTCTATGGGAGAGCTTACCTTCTTTCTAGGTCTTCAAGTACAGCAAAAGCCAGATGGTAAATTTATCTCTTAGGATAAATATGTTGGTGAAATATTGAGGACATTCCAATTCACAGATGCCAAGGTTGTTAGCACACCAGTTGATAAGGAGACACATTTTCTATTAAAGGATCACAGTGGTAAAGATGTGGATGTGCACATGTATAGATCTATGATTGGGTCTCTGATGTATCTTACATCATCTAGGCCTGACATTATGTTTGCTGTTTGTGCCTGTGCAAGATTCCAAGTAAATCCTAAGGTGTCTCATCTTACAGCAGTAAAGAGAATCTTCAGATACCTTAAAGGTCAACCTAACTTGGGGCTATGGTATCCTAAAGAGTTTGCATTTGATCTAGTAGCATTCTCAGATTCAGATTATGCTGGTACAAGCATGGATAGAAAGTCTACAACAGGTGGCTGTCAGTTCTTAGGTCGTAGATTGATTTCTTGGCAGTGTAAGAAGCAGACTATGGTGGCCACATCTACTACTGAAGCAGAATATGTGGCAGCAGCAAGTTGTTGTGCTCAAGTTCTTTGGATTCAAAACCAGATGCTTGATTATGGGTACAATTTCTTAAACACAATTATACATATAAACAACAGCAGTACAATGTGTATCATTAAGAATCCTGTTCAACATTCAAAAACTAAACATATTGAAATTAGACATCATTTTATAAGAGACTGTGCTGAAAAGAAGTTAATAAAAGTTGTTAAAATACATACTGATGACAACTTTGCTGATCTCTTAACAAAAGGTTTTGATGTAGGAAGATTTCAGTACTTGGTAACAGGTATTGGAATGCTTAATCCTTCAAAAGATTAATGTCTAAGTGTTTTTGGTTTTTGTACTGCTAGTTGTACTATTTGTATAGTTTGTACTGTTTGGTAGACTTTAGTACTGGTAGTGAATTTGTTAGTCAATTGTGATAACTGTTAAAAGAAAATATTGTGTATTGTGTTTTCTTTGGTTTTGGACTAACATTTCAGGTTAAGAAAAGCTTTTTGCTTTGGATTGTGCTTTGGAAAGTATGGTGGTTTGGATTGTCAAGTGTGAATGTTTGTCACACAACAAATGGTAATTGATTCACCATGTCTAACCGACATAAGAATCAACTAGTCCAGATCAAACGGTTTCTGGTAAAGACTACTCAAATCCGTTTATGGTTGACAGTTTACCAAAAACTGGTTGGTTATCAACTCAACAAATCTAAGTGTGAAGAGTTGGCTAGTCCATAGCAAACGGCTATTGGTAAAGACATGTCAAATCCGTTCATAGCTGATAGTTTGCTAAAAACTATAAGTGGAAAAAAATGTTTTCAGGTCCACATTCAAAATTACAACTTGATTTTATCTCTGAAAATTTTTGCTAACAATTTATACTGCTGGGGTTGACAGTTTGTACTGCTGGCTTCACCAGTTTGTACTGATTGTTCAAACTTAGTTCCTACTGAGTTTATGCTCTGTGATACACCTCTCTCAGAAGGTCATACATCTGGAAGTGTTGAGAGCAGTTTGAAACTAAACAACTGAATTGATGGTAACTTGTACAAATTGTCATATTGGATGCTGAGCTTGGATGTCATATGTTCTACTTCATCTGATGGTGCAGATTCTTCCAAACAGGGGAGGAATTAAAAGTTTGTTCTAGTTGTTGTTAAAGATGATTATGAAATTCAGGGGAGGAATTAAGAGTCAGAGAAATTTATTCATTAAAGAAGTGCATTCATTACATAGGCAAAAGTTTTTTTACAATCCTAGACTCAAAAACCAACACAAACCAACCAACTCCCATCACACAAACCTAAACAAACCTAACACACAACCACTACTCAAGCTTCCTCTTTCCTTTGTCCTTGAAGTCTGGCATGGATTTGTGAACTCCTTTGCCATCGATTGAGTTCCACACTTTCCAACAAGGAAGTCCCAAAACTTGTTTTTCAGGTCTTGGAAGTGGTTGATGTCTTTCGGGCACTTGTACCTTACTCATTTTTGCCACAGCTTTCTCTATCTCTCTTGTCAATACAACTGATAGTGTAAGTGCTTGTTGATCATCATCATCAGAGGATATTGAAAGGTCATCGTCAGAAGATACTTCTTGAGCTTTTGGAGATGGGTTTCTGATAGTCAGATTAGTGTAGTTCGGTGGAAAGTAAGATCTCCATCCATCACTTTCCGAATCCGAAGATGAATCTGATGAAATCTCAACAATGTTTGGATTGGAAGAACTCATTATGTTTAATAGTTGTGGTTTGAAGGTTGATGTGTGTAATGGTGATAGTATTGAGAATTTAAGGCTTTTTATATAACCAATGGAGTTTTAGAGCAATTAAATGCAGGGTTGGTATTAGGAATTAAATTTTTTGGGTTGGTATTTAGAATTAATTCCTTACATGAATAAATTTAATTATGGTAATTTTTGAGGAGTTGACCAAAAAGAGTACGATATGTGAAGAAAATTCCTAAGTTTTTCGAGATTAAAGATAAGTGTTTGAAAGAATCCACCCCATCAACATAAGCAGAAGTTTAATTCAAGAAACTTGTTGATTTGCATAGAAATCATAAGTTTAGGGGAGGATTGTTGGGAATTAAATTAAGCAGTTAGTACGGTTCTTTATATGTTAGTACGGTTGAACAGTTGCTGAAGAATACAAGAACAGTTAGTACTGCTGATGAAGAAAAGTTCGTACTGCTTACAAGATCAAGGTGAAATCGTGTGAAGATAAATATGGAATGGATATGATGTATATCTTATTTGTATAGAATGATACGAATATAGTTTACTTGTAAAGGACTCTTTGTGCTATAAAAAGAGATCCTCGGTTAGGGTTTTAGATATCCATACATCATATACGTACAAGCATTGTTAAGAGCTTCACGTTTATTCACTGTAATCGTTCAATTTATTGAAGCAAAGTGTTTGGTTAAACAATTGTCTTGTTGTTCTTATTGTTACATTCATACGATCAAACAATCAACCAAACACATATTCTTCTAAGTACTTGGTAGTAAATTCCGCGTGCTATCAAGTATATACTCAAAGTATCCCCAACACAACTCGTGTATTTAGATCCAGTCAGTTTACCACAAAAACATTTTGAAAATGACCAAACTTGTGTTGCATGTTTAAAGGGAAAGCAACATAAAGCCACTTATAATTCCAAGATTCAAAACTATATTACTCAGCCATTATTCAGGTTGCATATGGATCTGTTTGGTCCTACTTCTGTGAGTAGTTTAATGAATAAGAAGTATTGTCTTGTTGTCACTGATGATTATAGCAGGTTTACTTGGGTTTTCTTCTTAGCTACCAAGGATGAGACTAGTGGCATCCTTAAGAGTTTTATTACTGAGATAGAAAACCTAGCTGATAAGAAAGTTAAAATAACCAGATGTGATAATGGAATAGAATTTAAGAATAGAGTGATGAATGAATTTTGTGATCAAAAAGGTATTAAGAAGGAATTTAGTGTAGCTAGAACTCCTCAGCAGAATGGTGTTGCTGAAAGGAGGAATAGAACACTGATTGAGGCAGCTAGAACCATGTTAGCAGACTCTAAGTTACCTACCACATTTTGGGCTGAAGCAGTTAATACTGCTTGCTATGTACAGAATAGGGTATTAGTAGTCAAACCTCATAACAAGACACCTTATGAACTTTTTAGAGGTAGAAAACCAGCTCTAAGCTTCATGAGACCATTTGGATGTCATGTTACCATACTTAATACTTTAGATCATTTAGTCAAGTTTGATGGAAAGTCTGATGATGGTTTTCTTGTTGGGTACTCTATGAATAGTAAGGCTTTTAGGGTATACAACATCTGAACCAGGAAAGTTGAAGAAAACTTGCATGTGGAATTTTTAGAGAATAAGCCTAGTGTTGCAGGAGAAGGTCCTAAGTGGTTGTTTGATATTGATGTGCTAACAAAGTCAATGAATTATGTACTAGTTGTTGCAGGTACAAACTCTAATGATTTTGAAGGTACAGAAGATAGTTTTGATGCAGGACAATCTAGTATGGAGAAAGAATCTTGTCAAGACTACATGTTTATGCCACTGTGGAAGGATGGTTCTATATTAAATTCATCTTCAAAGGATGATGAACCTTCTAATGATGCTGAAAAGAAGGGTTCTAAAGATAGAAACAAAGAAAGAGAGTGAAGAACAAGAGAATCCTGATGACAGTACTAATAATGTTAGTATTGCTCAGCCAAAAGATAGTACTGTTGGGCCAAATGTTCATACTGCTAGCCCAACAGTTACTACTGATGCTAATTCTTCTGATGATGAAGTGGATCTGAATAACATGCCTAACACCTACCAAGCTCCTACAACTCCAAATACAAGAATTCACAAAGATCATTCACTTGATCTTGTAATTGGTGATGTACAGTCTGGTGTAAGGACAAGAAGAATGACAATGACAAAGGATTCAAATGAACAAGGCTTTATCATTGTTGTTTATGAAGGAAAAACACATGAAGACCTTCATACTTGTTTGTTTGCTTGTTTCCTATCTCAGGACGAACCCAAGAAAATTGTTAAAGCTCTAAGTGACCCATCCTGGATAGAAGCAATGTAAGAGGAGCTTTTACAGTTTAAACTTCAAAAGGTTTAGGTTCTAGTAGATTTGCCTAAGGGAAAGTGGGTAATTGGTACAAAATGGGTGTTTAGAAACAAGAAAGATGAGAGAGGCATTGTCATTAGGAACAAAGCAAGGATGGTTAGATAGGGCACCACTCAAGAAGAAGGCATAGACAATGATGAGGTTTTTGCTCCTGTTGCAAGGAATGAGGCAATAAGTCTGTTTTTTGCTTATGCTTCTTTCATGGGATTTATGTTATACCAGATGGATGTAAAGAGTGCCTTTCAATATGGTATTATTGATGAAGAGATTTATGTTATGCAACCACCAGGGTTGGAAGATCCTGATCATCCTGACAAGGTCTACAAGGTGGTGAAAGCTCTCTATGGTTTGCATCAAGCTCTAAGAGCCTGGTATGAAACCTTGGCCAATTACTTATTGGACAATGGGTTTCACAGAAGAAAGATTCACAAGACCTTATTTATCAAGAAGCAAAAAGAGGATATTTTGCTGTTTCAGGTCTATGTTGATGATATTATTTTTGGTTCTACAAAGAAGGAGATGTGTATTGAGTTTAAGAAGCTGATGCATGAAAAGTTCGAGATGAGTTTCATGGGAGAACTTAATTTCTTCTTAGGGTTGAAAGTCAAGCAAAAGCAAGATGGTATATTTATCTGTCAGGATAAATATGTCACTGATATCTTGAAGAAATTTGGGTATACTGATGTCAAGACAGCTAGCACCTCAATGGATCCAGACAAGCCTTTGCTTAAAGATGCATATGGTGATGATTTTGATGTTCATCTCTACAGGTCAATGATTGGATCAATAATGATTGGATCATTGATGCATCTCACATCATCCAGACCAGATATTATGTTTGATGTATGTGCATGTGTAAGGTTTCAAGTCACACCTAAGGTTTCACACTTACATGCTGTGAAAAGGATCTTTAGGTATCTACAAGGCCAACCCAAATTAGGTCTTTGGTATCCTAGAGAATCTCCACTTGATCTGGTGGCTTATAGTGATAGTGACTATGTTGGTGCAATTTTAGATAGGAAATCAACAACAGGTGGTTGTCAATTCCTAGGAAATAGGTTAATATCATGGCAGTGTAAAAAGCAAACTATGGTGGCAAATTCTACAACTGAGGCTGAATATGTGGTTGCTGCTAGTTGTTGTAGACAAGTACTCTGGATTCAGAATCAAATGCTGGACTATGGGTATAATTTTATGCACACCATGATTTTCATTGACAATAACAGTACTATATGTATTATTAAAAATCCTGTTTTGCATTCTAAAACAAAACACATAGAGATTAGACATCATTTTATAAGAGACTGCAATGATAAAAAGTTAATTCAAGTTGTTAAAATTCACACAGATAACAATTGGGCTAACGTACTTACAAAAGGTCTTGGTGTTGGAAGGTTTCAATACTTGGTAGCAAGTACTGGAATGCTCAATCCATAAAGTTTTAATCTCTAAGTGTCTTTGTAAAGTTTTGTAAAGGATTAGTATTGTTATATGTTAATACTGTTAGACAGTTGAGTCAATACTGCTAATGCAAATTAGTACTGCTAAGTTAAAACTGTTAGTCAAAATTGATACTGTTAAATAGAAAATCCTCTGCATTGTATTTTCTTGGTTTTGGACTAACATTTGCATGTTAAGCAAGCAGTATGATTGGTATTGTTGATGTGTGAGAAGCTAAAGTGGTGGAATGTTGGTAATGCTATTATTCCAAGATGGATTCATGATAGAGGGGATTTGGGAATCACTTGACAAGGGTTTTACACCTTAGTTGTGAGGTTCTTTAAAATCTTTTTCTTTAAATCAACTTATGCCTATCAGGTGGTTTTGTTGAACATGAATTGATGGTCATAGTTAGTCAGATAGTAACTAAGCTGACTCACTCTTTACTATTCTATCATTTGATAGTGTGTTAGTCTAAGGACATCGGGTATTGAGAACAGCGAGCAAAAGTGAATCTAATACATTTGTATTAAAGGTAACACCTGTCACGAGCTGGAAACCCTGTCAAGAAGGCTCTTTTAATGAGTCTATCTGATCACAGGCAGTATTTTATACTGAAAATTATTGGTTCTCACACAACCAGAGGTTAAATGCAACCGAAATTGTTTAAGTGTCTTCCTTTACACTTAATCCCTTCCAAATGTATGAGTGCAGTATTGTTTTGAACGAAAATTTGAGTTAATACTGCTGAAAAAGTTTTTGCAAAAAGTTTGTACTGCTAGGCAAAAGTTTGTACTGCTAGCGTAAAACTTAGTACTGCTGGGTAGCCGTTTGTACTGTTTGGTCATAACCGTTTTTTAAATATAGCCGTTGAGATTTTTTTTGGCACTTACTTTGCTTATAGGTTTCTGAAAAGTGGATAATACTTATCTTTTCTTTAATTAAAATATTTCTACACGATAAGGAAAAGATTTTTTTAAGTCAGTCAAATCGAAACCCTAAGCATTATCTTTTAAGGGTGCGTTTGGTATCCTCCAATCGGAATGGGTCTATGGATTTCATTCCGATTCAAGGTGTTTTTTTAGTGGGCCCGGGAATGAAATGGGTATATCATAGCTATAGATTCATTACACACCAATTTGGTGTCTATGAAATCCATTTCTGTGGGCCCCTCTCTTTTCCACAACAAAACTCAAATATCTATACACTTTTTCATACCATATTTTGTCATCCAAACATAAACAATCATAATAATACACTTTTTCATATCCATTGTCATTCTATCCCATACCAAATACGATACTCATTATCATTCCTAGCAACAAACCAAACGGGCCGTAAATCACAATTAGCTTTACCAAACTCGCTTTCACTCATTAACGACCATAACCCAGCATTCAAATCAACTTTTCTTGCTCATTATGGCTACTTTGGAATTTTGCGACAAGCACAACATGGTTGCATTCTTGGAGAAAATATAGGACAGTGATGAATTTCATCAGATGGTAGATTTCCTTAATTCTAGCCACATCAGGTATGCTCTTACTGTGAATTCTACTATTTCTGTCTCTCAAATCAAACAGTTTTGGCAGACTGCTACTGCCAATACACTTGATAATGGAGACAAAGAGTTAAATGCACTAGTGGATGGCAAAACCATAACTCTTACTGAGTCATCTGTTAGGAGACATCTCAAACTAACAGATGATCATGGTATTAGTTACTTGCCAAACACTGAGATTTTTGAAACTCTATCTAGGATGGGGTATGTGTCCAATTATGATAAACTCACTTTTCAAAAAGGACATTTTGCCCCTCAATGGAGATTTTTCATACATACCATCTTACACTGTTTGAGTTCTAAGAAAACCTCTTGGGGAGCAATTCAGTAGCAATATTGCAACTGCTCTCATTTGCTTAGCCACAAACAGGACTTTTAATTTTTCTAAACTAATTTTTGATGGTATGGTAAAAAATGTGGATAGTAAATTCAAGTTTTTAATCTATCCAAGGTTTATTCAATTATTTTTGAACAAGAACAAAAACCTACTTTTGTCCCACAAAACTGTTTACAAAACTCCTAGCCTTACTTCAAAACTTTTTAGTAACATTAGAATGGCTTCTAGGGGGTATAATGGGATAGATGTACCACTATTTGATACTATGTTTGTTCAAAATCAAAATCTTCAGGGTGAAGGATCAACAATCCCAGTTGAGTCCTAACACACACCCATAAGTGCTCCATCTTCTTCACAACCACCTATCACACAAACCTATAGGAGAAGGAACAGATAGTAATCTGTGGTCCCTCAGCCCAGATCTCCTCCTCAAATCAATGTAGCAAATAAGGTTGTCCTTGACAGAATAGTGAGGGCTACCACTACTGTTCCTGGCTTAGAAGCTGGGCAGGTCAGTGGTAACATCAGTAAGACCCAACCCATGGCAACATCTACTGTATCAAGTTCTCTTGAACTTGGATCAGGTGATGGACTCCCCAGCCACATGGGTACTATAGGAGAAATGCCCTATGATTCACCTAACCCAAGAGGTCGCACACTTGGAAGTGATGAGGGCAGTGTGACACTAAAGAAATTGATGGACATTTGTACAAAATTAACAGAAAGGGTGACTGGCTTGGAGGCAGAATTGAAAGAGACAAAGAAACTCTATGGTGGTGCCTATACAAAGCTTATTCTGAAGGTGAAGAAGCTACAACAAAAGGTCAAGTCACTCAAAGCTAAAAGAAGAGAAAATATTGTCGAGTCCTCCAGTTCAGAAGATGATGATGATGATGATGATGATGATGATGATGATGATGATGATGATGATGATGATGATGATGATGATGATGATGATGATGATGATGATGATGATGATGATGATGATTCTTCCAAACAGGGGAGGAAGAATGCTGAAATAGATGAAGATCCAAATATATCATTGGTTGAAGAAGATGCTGAGACTCAGGAGAAGTTTGATGCAGAGATGGGGGTTAATACAGGTTTTGAGGCTGCTAAAAATATTGATACTGCTGGTACATCTATTAGTACTGCCAGTCCAACAGTTAGTACTGCTGATGTTAGTGCTGCTCGTGCTTTGGTCTATATCAGAAGAAGTGGTGAAAAAGATAAAGGGAAGGGAGTCATGCAAGAAACTGAGCCACCAAACAAAGTTAAGAAGAGAGTACAAGCACAGATAGATTATGATTCTAATTTTGCTCAGAAACTACATGAAGAAGAACAAGCAAGACTTCTTGAAGAACAAAGGGTTATAGCTGAAAGTCAACCAAGTCAAGATGCTGTACAGGTGAAATATTGGGATAGCATTCAAGCTATGATTGATGCAGATGCTACACTAAAAGAAAGGCTTGGTGAAGTAAGAGCAGAAGAGATGTTATCTATTGAAGAGAAGTCAAGACAACTAGCTGAGCAAATAAATGAAAGAAAGAAGTCTGCTGCAGAAAAAAAGGCCAAAGAAAAGAGGAGTAAACCACCTAGTCAAGCTGAGCAAAGAACCACCATGTGTCTTTACATGAAAAACATAGGTGGATACACAAGGAAGGATTTCCAAGGTAAAAGCTTTGAGGATATCAAGAAAGAGTTTGACAAGATTTACAGAAGAACAAACATATTTACACCTATGGAAACTGAAGTAGAGAGCAGGCATAATATTGGAGTCAGAGTCTTCAAAGAAGCAAAAGATTGGTGAAGACTTACCTACAGTAGAAGAGGAAGAAGAAGAGGAGTTAACTGATGAACAGCTAAAACAGATGATGGTTGTTATTCTAAAAGAAGGTATGAATGTTGAACCATTATAGGCCAAATATCCAATTATAGATTGGGAGATCTACAATGGTGACTTAGGGAAGTTCTGGAAGATAATCAGGGTTGGAAATCACGCTGAGGTGTACAAATACTTTGAAGACATGCTTAAAACATTTGACAGAGATGATTTGATGAGGCTGTGGGAGTTAGTCAAGGCAAAGTTCAACTTAACAGAAATAGCTGATGACAAGGAGAAAGAATTATGGGTTGAGTTGAAGAGAATATTTGAACTTGATCCAGATGATAGTCTATGGAAGTTTCAAGCAGACAATCTAGGATTGAAATGGAAGCTGTATGATACATGTGGAGTTTACCATGTATCTACAAAAGCTAGAGTTGATGTATATATGCTTGTTGAAAAGGAATATCCATTGAGAAAGGGTATTCTCACTGTGATGTTATCTGCTAAACTCATAGTAGATGAAGAGACAGAGATGGCAAGAGAACTACTAAGGAATATCTTCATTCAGGCTGAAGAAAAGATGCAGAGAAGATGAAGTGTTTGGAAGAATCCTCTAAAGCTTAAAGGTATAATTCATAGAAACTTGCTGATTTGGAGATAAATCACAAGTTTAATGGAGGATTGTTGGGAATTAAGTAACTGCACACTTAGTACTGTCAAGCTAAAGTTTGTATTGCTGAAGATTATAACTAACAGTACTAACTAAGTTAATACTGCTAGTGTAAAAGTTAGTACTGCAAGAAGACTGCTAATGAAGAAGGTACTGCCAGAGATGAAGACGCATAATGTGATATGTATAGAAGATATTTAGTGGTTATCATATATGTTTAGAAAGATACGAATATTGTATATTGATAGTTATCTTGTAAAGGACTCCTTGTGCCTATAAAAGGAGGTCCTAGGTTAATATCTTATATTTCTCTAGAATACGTTTTTGTAAAGCTTCAAGGTTGTAAACCCTAGTACTAAGCAAGAGTACTCGTATTATTGAGCTAATAATATTGATGTGTTTTGGTGAATTATTCTTGTTAATATAACACAGTCTACTATTTCATTGTTTACTGTTATATTACAATTCTTCTAAGTATTGAAGAGTAGATTCTGCATACTCTTTGATATCATTCAAAGTTTCTAATACAAGCTCAAGTGTTTGGGATCAACATAGAATACCCTAGACAAGATATTTATGGGGGACTTATGGTCAATGTAGGCTTTCCACACATGCAAATGTCCAATATTGCAAGGTATGTTTATGTTGGTTGGGTTACCCGCTTGAATGATCGATAAATTTCTGTAATACGGAGGATTAGGATCATCCAATAGATTCTTTTGGTATGCAAGCTCATCTTTTGTGGGGAACCTATTAAAGTATTCATTACCAACTCTCCCTTTTCCTCACTCTCATCACCCGTCGCCTCCTTCCTAGGATTACTACTACCTTTTATTGCAATCCCTTGATCTTCCTCCTCACGAATCTTATTTGGTGATAGTAGACTGATGGCGTTAGCAATGTGGACATGTTTTTATAATGATGGATCTTTGATCTCGCTACCCCAACTTGTGTTCCTGACTACTCTACTCGACGGGGATATCACTTGGTTGTTGAGAGCCTTTAACAAGTTGTCAATTTTATTTGTCATCTCGCTTTGTTGTTTATTGAAATCGGCTTCAAACTTGGACAAACGAGCTTCTTGAGATGACATAAAATTAGACATCAACCCTCCAAAATTGTTGGAGTTGTTAGAAGGATTATTGTTAAAGGTAAAATTCGAGGAGGATCCGTTTGGTTGAAAACAATTAGGTGGATTTGAAAATTTGTTTTAAAATGACTTTTGGTTTTGTTTTCACCTAAAGTTTGGGTGATTTTTCCAAGATGGATTGTATGAATCACCAAGGGTGTTTTGCTCGAGTTTGAAAGTGAACCACTTATCTCCCACTCTGCCGGTACGCGAGGATGCATAATCCGCAAAAGCTTGTTCGGGGAGTTCCATGCAATCACGAGTGTCATGGGGACCACTACATAATTCACATGAAGAATTGATTTTGTTCACTTGACTTGAAGGTTTAGGAGCTTCGTAGGATTTCACGAGAAACTTGACTTGGTCTTCAAGTTCCATGAACCTACGGTTGGGAATGCTTGAGTTATTTGAAGGAAACGATATTGCCTTGACCGTTTTGCTCAACTTGCGGGGGTCATTTCAACATTCGTTGTCATATAGAGCAAGATCTTCTATGATGCCCCACGATTCTTTCGCATTGTTGATCCCAGTTGAATACTTGATCGAATTCCCTTAGCTTGTAAAGGTTAAGTAATATTGAATAAATCCAATACAACTTATGTAGAAACAGTCTTTGAGTATATTAAAGTTTATGCGAAATCTAAACTTTAATCTTAAGAGGAACTTAACAATGAATATCAAACAAAACACTTCAATATTATTAATAATACGAATACTCAAAAGTATTAGGGTTTAAAACCTTGAAGTTTTCTAAAGAATCATGTATTTATCTCTACGCCCTAGGTCCTCCTTTTATAGACTAAGGAGTCCTAGTCGGCTTACAATTACTTGCTATACAAGATAAATCTTAAAAGAATCTTTTCTATATTTATCTAACCGACTATACAAGTTTATCTCATAAGCAGTACCAACTAAACACTCTAGCAGTTGTATCTTTAACTCTAGCAGCTTTAACTCTTCAGCAGTAGTAAGTTTGTACTAGCAGTACTAACTTTTCTTCTAGTAGCACTAACTACTTAGAGTATTTTCCTTTAAGTCCAGTAGCAGTTGTAACTTTGAAAGCAGTTGTAACTCTGAACTGGCGGCAGTAACATTAAGTCTAGCAGTAGTAACCACTTAGTGTATTTTCTTGAACATCATCAGCAACACTAGCAGTAGTAAAATACACAAGCAGTTGTAATCTTTGTAACCAGCAGCAGTAATAACTTAAAGCATTTCCATTAGTAGTCTTAACCATGCAAGCAGCAGCAACTCTAAAACCCAACAATCCTCCCCTAAACTTGATATTTTCCCCTAAAATCATCAAGTTTCTATCATTGCTTGAACAAACACTAAGAGGATGCTTCCAAACAATTAAGTCTATTTCTTGTCCTTGGATGCTAGAATCTTTTCCATCTTTTTAAGCAGTTGATAAGCTATTTCATCATAAGGATATTGAAGTTGGAGTCTTCTCTTTCCATATAGCTTCTGATGTACAATGGCCTTTTGATATTGTAAAGGATAATCCTTCTCTACAAGCATGAAGATTGTCATAGCATGAACTCCACAAGACTGATAAATTTTCCATTGTAGAACTATGATGTGCTTTGAGGTTCTCCACTCCTCATCCTCATGATGTGGTTCAAACATCACTTTTAAATATTTCCAGATGACTCTATCATAAATTTGTTCTGGCCTATCATAACCAAACTTTTCTTTATACAGCTTCCATAGAGTCACCATATCTTCTCTATCAAAATGATGAACCATTTGTAGAAAACTAACAAACACCACAGATGTTCCATCAGCTCTCTTGATATCCCAATATGTTGTCTTACCATGTAATCCTGAAGTAAAAGCAACAATTGGTTGTTTGACACTGAGAGGAACTGCATCCATGACATCTTCTTCGTTGACTAATGCAAGTTCTGTATGAGCCTACATTTGTACTTTATCACTTTCATTTTCTACATCAGCTTCATCTTTTTGCTAACTTTGCTCTTGCTCTGCCTTGTACTCTGTTTCTGCCTTTTGTTCAGACTTTTGCTTTTTGCTACTTTTCTTAACTAGCTCTTCACCTGCTCTTTTAAAACTAGGGCTTTCTTCTTTCTTTTCAACACTACCCTCCACCACTTCAGTATTCATAGGTACAAAGCTGCTTATCTCTCTTTTTGCAGATTCATAGAGCTCTTGAATCTTTTTATCATCAAACTGTGATAGAACATTGAGCTTCCATCCCTTCATGTTATTCAGATAAGCACACATAAATTTTCTTCTTTGAGCCTTGGTGGGTGGTTTATTCATTTTAGCCTTTAATCTTTCTGCATCATAAAATTTCTTCTTTTGTTCAAAGAACTCTTTTAGCAACCTAGCCTTTTCATCAATTGTATACTGTTCTTGCTTTTTATGTTGAAGTTTCTGAGCAAGTTCCCAATCAGCATCACATTGGGTTCTTTCATCATCCCATTCATTAATCAGTGCTAATCTTTGAGCTTCTTTGTTAGCTGCAACTCTTCTTTGTTCTGCAATAATTTTATTCTCCTTTTCAAATTCAGCTGCTAATTTTTCTGCAACCTCATCATCAAGTTGCATTTGCTTTTCTTTAGAAAGTGGTTTCTCCATAGGCTCTTCAACAAGTACAGCTTTGCCTTTACCTTTATCTTGTGGAGGTGGTTGTGTAGCTTTTGGTGTATAAGATGGCTCTTTTATTACAACACCTTTGACTGGTGGTTTGGATGTTTTCAATTCAATCATTGCATGAACCAAAATACTCTCATCATCCATAACCTCAGTAGTAGAAACTCCATCTTTATCAGCAGTAGTAACTTTTGGTGTAGCAGTAAAAACTTTTGCACTAGCAGCAGTAAGTTGCTCACTAGCAGCACTAACATCTTTACCAGCAACACTATCCATAACCACTTCATTCCCTTGAGTATCAGCAACCACATACTCATTTTCCTCTCTCCGCACCTCCAGCACCCTCAATATCCTTAGCCTCCCCTGAAGCTTGGCTTTCATTCCTCCCCTGTTTGGGAGCATCCTCTCCCAAACTGATAGCTTCATAAGATCTAACCCTTTGAGTTGTGCCCACCTTATGTACTCTTTTTTGTTTTGGAGTTCTTGATCTTTGAATACCTTCTAAAAACCTAACCCTTCTCTTCAAAGCTTTGATTTCACCACCTTGAGAAGTAGTCAGTTGTTGTAAATCAAGAACTTGTGCAGACAGTCTGGTACAAATTTCCATCAATTCATTAAGTAGTTTAATTCTATCCTCACCACTTCGGCTTGTGTTACCTAGCCCGAGAGGTGGATCATTGGAAGTGTTAAGCTCAGCCTCAACCCTAGGTTGAGCATCCAAACCCCCCATATTTTCCATTTGACTGGGTCCTTCACCTGAATCAGTTCCATGGGAACTAGAATCATTAGAAGTTGTCTTGGTTTGGGTCTTATTGATGGTACCACTGGCCTGTGCTGCTTCTAAGCTAGTCACAGTAGTGGCAGCCCTTACCAATATGTCATGCTCCATACCAACGACAGCCTCATCTGCAACATTGTGAGAAGAACCACTAGCCTGAGGTAGCTCAGTGTTCTGTAAATGAGTCCTACGTTTGTATGTCTTTTTAGGTGGTTGTGATGATGATGCCAAAAGTGTAGGTGTGTGATGGGTAACAGCTGGGATTGCTAAACCTTCACCCTGAGTTTGTCTAGCAAGTTTCAACATTTTAGGAAACAATGGTGTAACTGTGCCTGAAAAATCTTTTTCATCCCTCCTCATGTTAGTGAAAACCTTTTTAGTAAGAGAGGGAGTGGGATAAAATCTTTTATGACTTTTCTTATTAACAAACTGATTGTCCAAAAAGAGTTGTAAAAACCATGGATAGATAAAATATTTGCTTGAAGAACTATCCAAGTTCTTAACCATACTATCAAAAATTAAATTAGAAAAATTAAATCTTTTGTCATTTTCAACCAAACAAATTATAGCAGATGCCAAATTGCTACTGAATTCATTCCACCTAGTGGTCTTTGGACTAAGACACGCTAAAACAGTATGGATTTAGAATTTCCACTGATGAGAGAAGTTTCCTTTGTAAAATTTTAAAACATCAGTTTTCCTCTCATATCCCATCAGTGAAAGTTTTTCAAAAATTGTAGTATTTGGAAGATACTCAATACGATTAGCAGCTAAAACTGGAAAAGAAGATTAAATAAAAAAAAAAACTTTGCAAGGTTATACCCGAAGAAGACCCAAGGGCAGTTGGTTGAGGTGTGGTGTGAAAAGGTTGAGAAGGTTGAGGTTGGGGGTTCGAGCCTCGGCTCACCCCAGACTTCCCTTCTCCCTTTTTATTTTTTTCTTTTGGAAAATTTTCTTTTGAAAGTTGAAAATAAGCTGGAAATCTTAAACTTTTGTAAAACCAAAATTTTTAGAACTTCAAAAATAAGCTAGAAATAGCTTATAAAGAAACTGACTGATTATAAGAACAAAAATTGCAAAGCCCAAATGGGAATAAGCAAATAAGCTAACAAAAGCTAAACTGAAAATAAGCTATGATATCTAAAAGCAAACTTAAATAAGCAATAGAAATCAGAATAAGCTAAACAAACAAGCAATAAGCAATAAAAATCCAATTAAGCAGTATGGTCTGTTATGCAGAAACAGACAAAGAAGGCACTTAAGGGCTAAATTTTAAGCACTTTAATCAGAAAATTTCACAACAAAAGCTGATAATTCTTAAATTTCATGCACCAAAGTGCTTAAAATCAGAAAATTAGACCTAAAATAGATTAAAATGAGCTTATAAATGAGCTAAGAAAAGTGTGATTAGGACTGATGATCTGCACAATCAGTGAATGCACACTGATGTGCAGATTTTTATACCATAAATAAGAACTATATAAGCTATGTTATGAATTGGAAACTAAGAAACAGCATTGATCATTAACTAAACTACTTGTGAAAAGATTTTCAGAAGCTTTGGATTACAATTAAGCACTAATATTGACCTTGAAAAAAAACCTATGCAGGCTGCATTTTAGAAAAGGGTTCTGAGGACAGACTTGTACAAATTTGACCCAAAATACCTCAAAACTATATGGAATGAAATCAACTCTCAACAATCCACTTAAAATACTGATTTGAACTCATAAATAGCAAAAACAAGGTCTATTGCTGCTTATTTTAACAATAAGCTCAATCTAGCAGTTATGAACCTAAAAACTTGGAAAATCAACTTAAAACTACAAATCCAATGAAATCAGCTTAAAACAACTTAAAATCAACTTATATAATTCAAATTAAGCTAAACCAAAACTTATCAAATGGTCAAATTCATAAAATCAGCCTAAAAGTCAAACTAATGGCTTATGCCAAACACCCCTTAATGAAATCCAATTCTGATTTTAAGCTTGACTTAACATGTAGACACCAAATTTTCTTAAAAGCATATGAATATTAGGTCCATAAGAGTGTATTGAGCACAAACTTATCATGAAACAAGTGCTTATTAATGAAATAAGCTAGTATGCTAATAAACCTCAAATTAGACAAATAAGCTCAAATCCAACAAGACAATGAAATAAGTCAACACAGGAATAAAACAACTTCAAAAAAAAACACAAATAGTTCAAATAAGCTCAAATTAACATGGAAATAAGCAGAAATACAGAAATAAGCAGTAACATGGTAAAAATGATGAAAATAAGCACTTACAAAGTCCTTTGCACAAACAAGGACAAACAATTACTCCCAGAGCTGATCTACAAGCTCCAGCTTGTTAGAAACAAGCTGGTACAGTCCTATAAGCCCTCTCTTTTTTGGCTTATCATCCAATAGCTTATTCCTCCATTAAGCATAGGTATTTTTTTATTACGTATTATTCGATTTAAGAACAACGAAGCTCAGAATAAGCTATGATTTAGCTTATTTGAGTTTCAGAAAGAAATTAAACTAAAGTGCTTAATAAGTTCTTATTTTGACTAATTATGACCATAATAAAGCATTTGAACATGAATTTAAAAGAAACAAGGTAAATAAGCAAACTGAATTTTATTAATGATTCAAAAGGATTACAAAGCTTATAATAGAACAGTAATTAAGACAAAAAAGCAATAAAATAAGCAATTACAATAAAAAAACGACTTAAAATTAAAGCTAAAGAGAGAGGTCCTATGTGAGTGAAGGGTCCTATTTATAGCCTTCCAATGCACCATCTAGGGTTCCCATCCAATCAATCCCAGCCCTCAATTCCATATGTCGACATCTTCTCTTGATCTAAGCCCTTGATTTGATCCGCCACATACCAATAGCCAATAAGGGAGCTCTAAATTGCCATGTAGGACTGATAATGAGGTCATATCCTCTGCCTCGTCAGCTTCTAGAAAGGTAAAAGTACCTTAAGTAAGCAGGGTAAACTGGAAGACGACGATGAACAGTAACTAACCATAAAACGCGCCCTTTTTGATTGATTTGACCCATCCTTTATTCGTTGACTTCGGGTTATAAGGGATACGGGCTGGGTCTGAGGTAAGGATCCGGGTTTGTAACATATTTATTATCATAACATATACTTGGATTTGATGTTAAGTGAATTCTAGAGAGAGAGAGATAAGAGAGTGGGAGTTCTAGAGAGAGAAGATGAAGGAAACTTTGTGTTGAATGATTAAGAGCTCCAACCCTTCCCATGTGTGGGAAGGGGTATATATACTACAAGGTTTAGGTGCCCCTAGCGGGCTGTGGAGTTAGCTGACAGTAGGTAAAGACCCGACCCACTCCACAAATACTAATATAACTAAACTAATACTATTAATACTAATAATCCTACGAGCTACATAAATGCTAAATAGATACTCGGGGTGACCGAGTCTTCACATGAATATTTATATTCCTAACAATCTCCCCCTAAGGGAAGTCACCCCGGAAATAATATTTTAAATTCTAGCATTCTTTCATATGAATTTGACTTCATAGCTCGTAGTCTTTGATTCTTCAAATTCATTAGTCTTTGTACATTCAGCAGTGAACTTTTGATGACCGTTCTTTTGTCTTGGATAATCTTTGGTGATTCTTCGATGTCTTCATCCAACGTATGTCTCCAAGTCATCTTTTAGCAGTATGTCTCCAAGTGGTGTTGTGCTCTTTGAACCGACATGCTCACACTTTTCTGGATCATGATTTTCAGAATCAGAGTTGTGAAAGCAGTGTTGAGGGCCTTTCAATTATCATGATTTCTTTGATTATGATAATGGTGAAGTGTGAGCATGGGGTGATGGACCGGCATCTTTTCGGCAATCAGCTGCAACCGCCAGGTATTCCTGCATACGACAGTTAGCAATAACACGTCCGGTACTTACAGGTTCGGACTTCGAGATTGTTAACAGCATAGTGTGAAAACTCTCTCTAATCCTTACCAAGGCCGTTCCTAAATCGGAAACTCCTAGAGGGCTTACAAGATCTACCATAGTAAATCAACGATTAGGTGAGTCGCTGAAGTTCACTCCACGACTGTAGACCGTTTGAAACCGCCGCGACCACTAAGCGTAATCCACAAGGAATTACCGAAGTGACCTGCTTTCATGGCTATTTGATGTTGACCCTGGCAGGAATTTCCATTCAATCACTGAGAATTACATTTGTAAATTCCCTCATAAATGTTATGGCAGATTGCTAAGATCCGCGTAGGGCTCATAAGTTTACAACTGGTGTCCTTAATGTTGAACAACCAGTGTAGAAGTAACACGTGTTCCTATGAGATCTTATGATGCATCTCGTGGCTCTAGACTCGATAAGTGCATTTTTTGTAGTCGGAGACTGGAGCAGTGTCTCCTGTTTCAATATCAACATAACTCGTAATGAGCGGTCGATAGATTATGCAGGGTTCGCCGTGAGAATGAAACAAGTCCTTTTAAGAGAACTTGAGTGGCTTAGAAGGTTTAGTGTAGTGCGTCACTGGGTCCATGACGTCTTGTCTTTAATACCGGCGTCACCTTAGTAAAAACCAGTAGCATATGAATTGAACCCGGTTTCTGCCCTAAGGTTGAATAATTGGAGGGCTATTTCTTTTCACCCTTTCACATTACTTTTCTTTTTAATTCTTCAACCCCTTCTTTCTCCTTTCTCATATTACTCCTTTTTCATAATCATACCTAAGGACTTTCTAATACTAACTATTTGGTATTGTCCTTGGGTAAATCCCTCCGGCTCTGGAGGATCATAGGACGGTTTTCCTAACCTTAGCCACCTTATAACTTCATGACTATCCTATGTTGCCATTAACCAAATCCTTGAAAAATCTCTCAAAGTGTTTATGATTATGAAAACACATTTTGCCAACACTTTGAGAGTTTTATACTTTTCAAATGCTCCCCCTTAACATGTGCTCGGATGATTATATTATAAATTTACACATGTTGGGTGGAGTTCGCACTTTTTGAATTGATCCACTTTCAATGAACATGACCGATTCGAGACACGCTTACATCACTAGTTAGACTAGCTTGAAATTATTACCCGGCCTGGTCAAGTCCACAGACAGTTTCTCGAAACGGTACACTCTACTCAGATACGTCCTCTTCGAGACACGCCTACATCACTGGTTAGACCAGCTTGAAATTATTACCCGGACAGGACATGTCCTTTCGATTAATGACAGTTTTTGTTTCATCAATTCAGTGGTGAAGTCTGAGTCGCACTCACATGAGATGCCACATCCTTTTTGTTATCACAAACCATTTGCTCCCCCTCAATATGTGCATCGATATGCGAAAGAGTTTAGCACATATGGGAGAGCTTACATTTAAGTCCAAAGAATCACATTTTTATCAGGTTTCATATTTAAATCACATTCTCTCCCCCGATCAAAAATTTCAAACGTTTTGAGATTTGTGATCCCAATTGATTTAAATAAGTTAGAAAATGTGGGAGAAAATGTGGTCAGATTTAATATATTTTGATGATGGAGCATACAACTGCTCCCCCTCAATTTATGAGGGAGATCCACTACTTATCATGTACAAAGATAATCGTTATGACACAAATGATATTGACCTTTTTGCGCAGACGATGTGATCATCCGCTTCTCTGAGGGAGTCAGTAGTCAACATCAATTAACCATCCACCAACAAAACTTCCCAAGTATTGTAGATCCCCACTTGGCGAGACCAGAATAAGTATTGCTTTGTTGAAATGAAGGTGGTGGTGGTGATGACAGTGTTGTTATTGTTGTTGCTGATGTTGTTGTTGTGGTGAATTCAGAGCCAGTCAATAAAGTTTGAACATCTGATCAAATGGTTTGAGCGGGAACTGGCACATTCATATTGGCCATGGAATCTGCATAAGAATATCAACACAGATATACATACATACAGATTCACTTTTCATTAATAGCTACCACATAGCAACTTGCCAACTCATAATACCATATTCATCTCATAATCAAACCATAGTCAGGAAATACATCAAACCGCTATCTAGTATGAAGAGCAATCAGCAATCATGAACATGGCAATTCACTCATATTTCAACATTCAACTCAGGATCTTAGGGACATGATTCTAACACGATAGCTACATACCTAAGCATATTCTGAGTGCACAAGCAATAAATCAACAACGATTCGACTAACACATGTCAATCAACATTTGAAACTCATTCAGTTAAATCATACAAATGCCTGTGGAGTATTCAAGAACATCAATCATAATAGGCTTTCTAACTTCTTTTAGATTTTGAGTTTTAAAGTATTTAGGGGATTAAACGAGGATTCTAAAGTGACACAAATGGGCCTTCTAGTTACATAAAGCTAGGAAACTATACGCAAGTTGCACATAATGCCCTAATCTTTCTAACAACTAACACATTTGGCCATTAGATATAAAAAATAGTAAATTCCTCTTCAACTAATACCCTATTAACTACAAAACCTTTTCTAACAATCATAAGATAACCAAGAAACCCGTTTGTGATATAAAATTTGAAATCACTCTCCCCCTCAATCAATGACCCGTATTCTAGTTAAAGAGTTGTAGTCATTGATTGAGTGACAAATTTTATGCACAATCCAAGTCTGAAAGAATTTCAAACAACACGTTACCACCATGTGTCACAAAAATAATTTTCAGAAGAATCATAAAATGAAAATTATTTGTATACAAAGAAGATTTCTCTTCTTTTACAAGAAATAATGCACTGAGGCGTACATCAAATCAGGAAAACATGGATATAAAGTAATCCATGCCCGGGTGAACTTCACCCAGTGGGAGGAACAACCGTCTTTTTGGCGACGTGCTTTCCCCATTTTGAAACGCGGGTTTCTATCTAAAGTAATAGCAAGCCATTTAGGCATGTTTTGAAAACTTTTTGAACTTCTGCTCGAACTTCATTTAAAGACCCGTGTCATTATTGAATGACATTTCTAGGACCGTAAATGTTATCGATACCAGAAGACATGCCTTGAAAAACTATTTTTGGTGTTTTCTATTTTCCTGATTTTTATGGTTTTTCTTGGTTTTATATATTTCTATTTACATTTTGGTTTTATATTTTCTATTTACATTTTGGTATAAGATATGTACAAAGTATATTATTCAATTTAAGAAAATGTTGACATGAATACCGAAATAAGGATATCGTTATGTACGTTGTAGAAGTCAGTAGTCAACATCTCTTAAACTTTCACCACCAAAGCTTTTGAGGCTCGAGCCTTCTCGATTGTGAAGCTTTGATAGCTTTCCCCCAAACCGACAATCTTCTTTTGGGCAGTTTCAAAGCTCTATTTCAAGCTTACATAAGGTAAGTGTACAGCGGAAATCGTAGCAAAGCACATCAAATATTGTTGTTCCTTTTAAGAATAATCATCGTGATTCTCCGTTCGGGGGATCATCAAATAGATCAGCAGTGTATCATCTCACACTTGAATAATTCTTCTCACATTTCTTCCCGCTAAAGTCTGAAGTAATGCATACCAAAAGTATCCAGAGACCACTTCCCCCAAGTAGTTGAAGTGATGCAATTAGTCTCATTGTATGAAGCCCAAAAACCCGAAGCACACACTCAATCCCATAAATGAAGACAAAAATGTAACATCAAGATCAATTAATACCCGAAAATCCCCTTTTCTCCCTTCATGAAATTGCCATTGTGAACCTCTTTTATCATCGAAAACTGTTTCTTACATCTCTTCCCCCACGTAGTTGGAATAATACACCAAAATCCACGAGTTAAGACACTGATTTTCTCTGCGGTCATGACATTTGTCTTCCCGGAATAACTTCAACTAAGAAGAAGTATAAAGTTCATCACGTGTACTCGTTGTGCATTCCGATGTATGTCTCCTTCCCCCTTGCTGGTTTTGATACCTCAGAATCAGCAACACAAATTACGCACATATACTTGAAATCTTGTGAGAAGAACAAACTTGGATCAAATGTATCCTGTGAGAATCAACAGCTACTGAAACGCTCTCTGACTATCTTTATATCAACCCTTATGTTCTGTCGGCTATTGCTGTGACCACTTGGTGAAGTAAACCCGATATACCAAACTCGAAACTGACGAAGAATTCCCCAAATTTGTTACTTAAGCTTGCACTGTTGTTGATTGAAGAACGATGCAGAAGAAAACCCCTAAGTACCCTTATATACTCAACTAAGAGCCAAAGCAAGTACAACACCTCTTGAGACTATCCACATCTGCATCTGCGTGTGACACTGAGCACTACAATGTAACTCCTTGAAGTGATACCTATAACCTGTGAGAGCTACAATGTACCTCCTTACATCGGGTATAACTAGATAATCTAAGTCCCAATCATAACTTTTAAGCACGAGCAAGTTATCATTGAAAGTCATGCATCCAACCAACCCCGACTTCAAGATAAAATAAGATCATGCCTTTGTGAAAGTCAGCTTCAATCTCAAATAAGGGATGCCAAATCAACTCCGTGATCACTTGTCATTCCAAGTCCAAATACTTAGCCGTTTTGACGTTTTAGCCGACATTTTCCTTTATGTTCTTGTGGTTGATTTACAGAGTGCACATTGGAAGGAACACCAATCCGTGATGAAGATGATTCTCCAGAACTTGGGTCTGGAGTAAGATTATGGAGGAGGGGTTCATTATCAATCACGGGAGGTAAAATTCCATGAATTTGTTCTTCCACACCTTGATGAACTTGATGCAGCAGCTCTGAGAGTGGTCTTCAAACTACATTACTTCTTTTAGCTTCCTAAATCTTCTCAGCTGCCATCTCTTTACTTGCAGAAGAACAATGTGAGCAGATCTATTTAGGGATTAAATCTGGTTTTTCACTCTCCCCTAATTAGTGCTCTCCCCCAAACTGAAAACCTTTCTGATGAGTGCCCAGAATATGAAGAAATCTTTTGATAACCAAATGCATGCCGTCTTTAGCCTTCTAACACACAGCGGAAAATGTAGAACAGACTGTAGACTCGACCTTCTTCAAGATTGTCAATTTGGGGAACAGAATATCAACATCTTCATCTCACCAAATGCATTCCAGTAATCTTACATATAACCCATCTGCCCGTAACGTACACATGAAATGATAACACCAAAGTAACAAGTTGAAACACTGATCATCTTTAATTTGTATCATGAGATATTAAGCCTGATCACGTGAACTTGTTGTGCATCCTTGATGTACACATTTCTCTCCCCTGATGGTTACGATTAATTAGCCCGTGACGTACACATGAAATGATAATACTAAGGTAACAAGTTGAAACACTGATCATCTTGAATTTGTTTCATAAGACATTAAACCCGATCACGTGAACTTGTTGTGCGTCCTTGGTGTACACATTTCTCTCCCCTGATGGTTACGATTAATCGGAATCAGCATAATAATGTGTACATGAAGCATAATGATGTGTACATGAAGCATTAACTAGAAGCACTTTATCACTGATTATATCAGCCCGTGAGAAGATGTCGATTAGTCGTATGGCCATTTCTCAAACATCAATCAACATGTAGTTTATTCACCCTTCTCCCCCTCAAAAATTGCATATGACTGCCATTTTTGATTGAACGAGTGAATAAGAATACCATCAACGGTAAGTGACTCCACTTGATGACTGACATGAGCATGAGAAGAGCATGAAGTTTGTTGATGAGAATGGTCATAAACAAGAAGATTTCTCTTCTTTCGAAGATAAAGCGCACTTAAGCGTACACTTCTCTTTTCTTTGATGAACGGGGCCTGAAGAGTTGTCAGCAGACGCCATTATGTTGTCATTGAGACCCGAGGCTTGAACTGATGTGTTCAAACGTCATCGTCATTGAAGAATGAGGCCTGAACTGATGTGAACAGACGTCATTGTCGATGAAGAAAGAGGCTTGAACTGATGTGTTCAAACGTCATTGTCATTGATGTTCATCAAGCTTGAATTGCTTGAACCCCTACATCATGAGATATCACTCTTTTCGGTACACAAACCCTGAGTCTTTCCTTAATGTGAGTGAACGATGTACCTACACTTAAGTAAAGACTACCTGCACTGACATTAAGAGTTTGTTTGCATTTATATGGGTTAGTGATATCAGCATCTCGACCATTTGGGGTTTCATTGTCAACCTTGGTTTTGCACTCAATGAACATCTTTCTAATAGGTATCCATCTAAGACCTACAATCTTAAATATTCTACCCGTCGGTATCCACCTAAGGCAAGATCTAGGAGTGTTTGGTTTCTCATGTACAGTGGAAGACTTGTTTAGAGAAGACCTTTGTCCTACAGTAATCTGCCTACCGGGTTTCTGTGTATAACTCTTTGGTTCTACGGGCTTGTTGTTGTTTCTAGTTTTAGAGAATTGAACCTTAGCACGAGCATTCACTTCCTACAGGAATTTTGTTACACAATCATCATGGGTTGCATTAAAAACACATTTCTGACAAGTCGAGCAAACAAAGTGTTTGGAATCAGAAAAAGATCTAGGATTCTTAGAGTGATCTGCTAGGGGAATTGCTTTAATTTGCACATAACTACTCTTAGAAACAGGCAAATTCCTAGTCTTTTCATGTGTGTTTTTCTTTGCATCCATTAGGTTTTGATTCTGAACAATGTCTTTATGTCTAACACATTCTTTTGGTGTCACAAATGACACATGCTTTGAACTAATCCTAGAAGAGCTAGAAGCACTCATATGATGAGGTTTTGCAGGAGCATATTCCTTTTCATTAGGTCTAGACTGTGAAGTGACTGGTTTTGACAAAACTTGTTTCGCATCAACTTGGGAGGCAAACCGTGTTTTTGAAAATTTTGGTCGTTCAGATTTAAACGCAGTCGGTTGTCTAACAACTGATTGGTTTCTAAGTGGTGGTTTTCCCAAGATTGATGGTTTTGCAAACTTAGTGTTCACACCATTTACTGTCAATTTTCTTAACTCGTTTTTCAACGCTGCAATTGCAAAACCTTTTTCCTGAAGTTGAGCTTTGAATTCATTATTTTTGGAAATCAAAGAGGTTGTTTGCTCTACAGTCTTAGTTTTCGCTTCTTTGATTGAGTCACACAGTTCATTGCAATGAATTTTCAAAGTCTCATTTTCATAAAATAATTCAGCCACTTTATGTTCTAATTCAGCATTTTTTGTTGCAATAACATCATTGTCATGTTTAGCCTTAACTTCATTACACATCTCACACATCTCAGCAATTCGTTTTTTCAGGTTGTTGATCGTTAAGTTTTTGGCTTGTAGCTGAGCTTTCAAATCATTTATCATAAAAAATTCATGGAATTCAGGAAATTCCGGATTCCTACATGGTTGATTAGTTTGAAAACTTTCTTCCTTTTGTTGCATTGAGATTTCAAGATCAATACAATGTTTTTCAAGTCGTAAAAGTCTGTTTGAAAGTTCATTATAAACTTCTTTTTCAACCATATCATTTGATTGAAAAACTCAGTCGTAAGCGAAGTACTTAACGCATCATCAGTTCAGCATCCTGATCAATTTCTCCCCCCTTATGACTCATATTTGTTGAATCAGAGGTGATATTGCTATCAGTCTTTTCCAACAGATATGTGTCATAAGTAGGTTTAATTTGATCAGTATGTTGTTGTTCATTAGAAAGAACCTTATGTTGATCAGACAGATATACCTCAGCGGATGATACTTGGTGATTTACTAGACTGAGATCTACATCCACACCATGTGTGATATCAGTCCCTGAGTTGTTGCTATCATCATGCTTATTTGACTATGTCCCGTTTCCCATGTGTTGTGCTCTTTCATTAATGAACTCCTTAACATTACTCATATGAGCTGGAGTAGTGTAATTCTGAACATGTCAACCTCGATTCCAGTGTAAATAGCAAAGGACTTTTTCGCCATTTGTCTATCAAAATCATAATCCTTAGTTTATTGTGAATCAATGAACACTTGGAGTTGGTTGTTTATTACACCCAAAGCAGCCATGGATCTATCTTCAGAAAATTCTCCTTTGTCAAGTTGTTGTTCAAGTTGATCTAAATACAGAATCATCTTGACTGTGAAAGTCTGAACATCTTGACCAAAGAGTGATGTGAATGCACGTCTGTATCCTCCCAAGTATCCAGGTTGTTCAAAGAGAATCTTGAGATATGAATGAAGTAATCGATCACATTCAATGCAACTTTCCTTTGCATTAGGCAACATTAGTGACTGAAGCAACTCTCTCTCTTGCGAATTTTAAGATTCCACATTAGTAAGATCTGACCCAGAAATGTTTGTCGGTTCAAAAATGTTTGTCGGCTGTACTTTGTTGGGAATCTTATGTTCATCGATCATGTCGTACAGTTTGAGCACCTCAGCAATGACTGAATCCGAAGTCTTTGACATGATATGACCGTTCACGGGATTTTACAAGTCTATGATTTAAACAGAGAAATAGATTTTTTTGCGGGATTTTACAAAATCAAGAGAAAAACCATGAAACAATGATTAATTGAATGTGTTATGATAACGGTTGGATTGATAATGATTGTGTGTTGAGGGTGATGATTGATTGTTAGATTTTGAGAGCTGTCATTTGAATTTGGTTGAAAAGGGTTTAAGTGAATCCAAATAACCACCGTAGTTATATCCAATAGACTCGAAAATATCCAATAACTAGCACGGTAATTATATCCAACGAAGCCGAAAAACTTCACCCAAAGTTAAAATTAATCTCGGATAATTGAAGTTCAATTGAAGTCGTTGACCAAAATTATACCCAAAAATTCTTCCCTAACAAGCCTATTTAAAAAAATTCGTCTTTGAGATTTATCCCAGTATTAGCCCAAAGATATTCAACCAAAACAACTTAAAACAATTGTCCTTGTGATAACAGCCCACTACCATAAGCCCAATGACCAAATCGGTACAAGCCCAATCTCAAGTCTGTTAACCCTAATATCCTATATATAAGGCACACTCTTAACCACACTTATAACTTATTAACACAAAATTTCAAACCCTAATTCACACCAAAAAGAATAACGCCTCTTCTTATCTCTGTCACAGCCATCCAAAGTCTAAACCCTAATTATACTAAAGAAAAGCGCAGTCACTTATCCCTTTTTCACTCACCACAAGAAACATAGATCAAAGATAATTAAACAAAATTCGTCACCCCCTTTTTTTTTCTTTTTATCAGCTCGAGCAACCACACTTATCCTTTTGATGATCCGAATCAAGAATACGTTTAAAGGCTTCTAGATCCTATGATGGGTCTCGGGTAAGGTTCTTGTTGTTTTCAGTTTATGTTAAACCGAAAAGAAGAGAGGATGAAACACACATGTTTTTGTTCTTTTCTTTTATTTTCGGATAGAGAGATCTCGTTGAGGTTCTGTTAAGATGAGACGAGGGGATGATTTAGGTTAGATGTTAGGGTGGTTGTTAGTTAACAGAGAATGTAATTGTGAAATGATTCGAATAGAAAAGAGATTTGTTGTTGATGTTAGATTAGCACTATTCGAGTTGATGTAAACTTTTGTTGTTATAATTTTGAATGATTTGTTGTTGTAATTTCATTTTGAATCTTTAAAAAAAATGATTTTGTTGCTGTGGATTTGTTGTTGTTGTTGTTGTGGAATCTTCAAAAATGATTTGTTGTTGTTGTAATGTTGTGAGCAGTTTTTGATTAGCGTGGACCAAACAAAAATTATCATAAACTGAGACAAACCGCAATATTGATCAAACCGCAATAGCCTGTAAAGTCACTTTCACTTGTTTTTTCACTTTCCTTTTACAGTTACAATCTAAATCGCAAATAAAAGTATAGGCAAACCGCAGTAGAATATAATACTCAAGCTTTGGCAAACCGCAAGGTTCTTGTCAAACCGCAGTCACTAGCCAACATGTTTTGGACCACAAGTCGCTATCGCAGTCACTTTCACCAGAATTGTCTTCTATCCCATTTTAGTTAAAAAAAAACAAACTACAGTCCCAATGGATGCCAAACCGCAACACTTAACAACTTTGACCACCTCAAACCGCAGTCAAGAAGCTTGGTAAACCACAACCAAGAACAGCCTTTTAGAGCGCATATTAACCTCAAAAAAACCTTGAGATACCCAAGATTTCTACTTCAATCTTTCAAGAACAGTTAAATCCCAAAACAGATTTATGTGAGCTAGAAGTGAACCAATATTCAGAGAAGATATGGACTTGAAAACTAGCAAACCAAATCCAAAAAAAATACGCTAGCAAAAAAATTGGACTTGTAAGCAGAAAAGAAATGGAACGAGCACAAAAGTAAGCAAGCAAATCAAATCCTTAATCTGTTAAAGCCTTAAACTGTTAAAGCCCAACTCAATAGAAACCAAAGCAAACAAAAAACAATAGAAACCAAATGTTCAAACTGTTAAACCATGAAATACTGTTCGAACCAAAGCAAACAAAAAAAACAATAGAAACCACAAATCCAAGCACACACGATCAATCGAACCTAACCATGGCTCTGATACCAATTGTAACATATTTATCATCATAACATATACTTGGATTTAATGTTAAGTGAATTCTAGAGAGAGAGAGATAAGAGAGTGGGAGTTCTAGAGAGAGAAGATGAAGGAAACTTTGTGTTGAATGATTAAGAGCTCCAACCCTTCCCATGTGTGGGAAGGGGTATATATACTACAAGGTTTAGGTGCCCCTAGCGGGCTATGGAGTGAGCTGACAGTGGGTAAAGACCCGACCCACTCCACAAATACTAATATAACTAAACTAATACCATTAATACTAATAATCCTACGAGCTACATAAATGCTAAATAGATACTCGGGGTGACCGAGTCTTCACATGAATATTTATATTCCTAACAGGGTTTTGTTAAATGAAATGGAGTGGGCTTGTTGTGATGGGCTGGATAGAATTGGTTTGGCAGGATTGGATTTATTAAATATAAGTTAGTATTAGACTTAACAAAAGTTAGTTTGGGGATTAACCTTGCAAAGTCTAAGGACTAACGGTGCAAAAGGATGTTTTGGGATCATAAATGAAATTGATTTATCCATAAGGCTTGGTTTTGAGGTTTTTGGGTATCTGATGGATAAAAACTGTAGAATATCTTCCCCGGCTTCGTCTTTTCACGCTCTTTAAAATCTTGTGCTCGATTTTGTCCGTTTTGTCTTTCTTTTTATCATTTTCTTGTAACCGTTACCTGCACAATCACAAACACAAAAACAAACATATATATGACATTTATGGCTGGTTTTTGGTCTTTTGAGTCCGATTTTGGTAAATAAAAGGTATGTGATTTAACACATACCAACGTCTTCGCATGGATGTACTCGGAGATGACAGGGGTTCCTAGGACACTTATGATTGATGGCAAGCCCTTCGGCACAGAGATTAAGCTTAATGAGTTCAAGCACATTGAACCAATTAAGCAGAAGTGACGAAGCCAGGCACCTGAAAGGAACACAGCCGCTTGCAAAGAGTTAGATGAACTTGTACAAGCAGGAATACTTAGGGAAGTAAAATACCAAACCTGGGTCGCTAATCCGGTTATGGTAAAAAAGAGCGATGGAGGGTGGCGTATGTGTGTCGACTTCACCGACATCAACAAAGCTTGCCCGAAAGACTGCTACCCTTTGCTAGAGATTGATTGGAAAGTCGAATCCCTCTCGGGTTTCGTTTGAAATGCTTTTTGGATGCCTACAAAGGGCATCACCAGATACAAATGGCGGAGGAAGATGAAGAAAAGACAGCTTTCTACACAGGAAAGGGGGTCTATTACTACAAGAAAATGCCCTTCGGTCTGAAGAACACAGGGGCAACATATCAACGATTGGTAGACAAAGCCTTCCACAAGCAGATAGGAAGGAACTTGGAAGCGTACGTTGATGATATGTTAATCAAAATCAGGATTGAGGAAGACTTACTCTCCGACATTCAAGAAACTTTCGATCAATTAAGGGCAATCAACATGAAGCTTAACCCAAAGAAATGTTATTCTGGCATGGAAAAAGGACAATTCTTGGGACATTTGATCACGAAGCAAAGGATTAAAGCTAAACCTTCGAAAGTCAAAGCCATCACTGATCTACAAGCTCCGAAGTCATTGAAAGAGGTACAAAGCCTAAATGGGAAGCTTGCAGCACTTAGCAGATTCCTGTCGAAAGGCGTAGATCGATCTTTTCCATTTTTCAAGACACTCAAGGGGTGTACAGATAAGAAGACTTTTCAATGGAGTTGTGAAGCTGAAGCCGCTTTCCAAAAGCTGAAAGAGTTCATGGAAATTTTACCAACACTTACAGCCCCAATCAAAGGCGAAGTGTTATTCATGTACATTGCGGCATCCTTCGAAAGCATCAGTGATGTGCTCTTGGCAGAAAGGCAAAAGAAGCAAGTCCCAATCTACTTCGTTAGCAGAGTCTTGCAAGGAGCTGAATTGAACTATCTGTAGTTGGAAAAGCTAATCCTAGCCTTGGTTTATTCTGCAAGGCGTCTTTGAAGGTACTTTCAAGCTCATCCCATCACGGTATTGACCGACAAGCCAATCAAGCAGATATTGTCGAAGCCTAAAAAATCAGGTAGAGTGGCCAAATGGGCTATTGAACTGGGAGAGCACGAGATAGAGTACAAAGGTCAAAACTCCGTCAAATTTCAGATACTTGCAGACTTTCTTGCAGAAACACCCTCCGGACCCAGTCAAGACAAGGAAGTCCCAAAGGAAAAGCCCCCAAACACGAAGGAGCAGTGGAAATTGTACACAGACGGAGCCTCTAGCTCCGATGGTTCAGGAGCAGGTTTAATGTTGGTCAGTCCGGAGGGAAAGGAGTACACGTATGCATTACGTTTTGAGTTCGAGGCCACAAAAAATGAAGCTGAGTACAAAGCTTTGTTAGCTGGCCTCCGACTTGCAAAGGACATGGAGGTTCATGATCTCTCCATTTTTGTTGATTCACAGTTAGTAGCTAACTAAATCAAGGGTTCTTATAAGGCAAGGCAACACACCATCAAAAAGTATTTGGATAAAGCTAAAGAGCTCCTCCATGGGTTCGAGTCCTACAATATAGCACAAGTTCGCATGAACCAAAAAAAGAAAGCAGATGCATTAAGCAAGCTGGCTTCAATGGCATTTGCTCATCTAACAAAGGAGGTTTTAGTGGAAGTGTTGACCAAAAGGTCAATCAAACGAGGTGAAGTGTCTCACGTCATACTTGAAGAAGGATCAAATTGGAAGACTCCGGTAAGAGAGTACTTGATTAGTGGTATTCTGCCAGAAGATCCAAAGCTTGCATGAAAAGTCAGGGTAAAAGCTCCCCAATATAGACTCATTGGGGATAATCTCTACAGGAGGTCCTTTTTATCTCCATGGCTTCGTTGTGTGGGGCCAAAGCAAGCTTCGAACATCATCTATGAGGTTCATGAAGGGTCTTGTGGATTGCACGCGGGCCCTCGCTCCGTTGTATCAAAAATAATGAAGCTTGGGTATTATTGGCCGTCCATGCACAGGGATGTGATAGAGATAATACAAAAGTGTGAAGCATGTAAGATCCACTCCAAAGTTCCAAGTCTGCCTAAGCAAGACATGACCTCTGTCACATCAGCATGGCCTTTCTGCCAGTGGGGAATCGAGATAGTTGGACCCCTCCCAGTAGCTCCAGGAGGGGTAAAATTCATGGTCGTAGCCATAGATTACTTCACTAAATGGGTCGAGGCCAAACCTTTGGCATCAGTGACAGGAAGGCATATAGAAAAGTTTGTGTGGGAACACATAATCTGCGAATTTAGAGTTCCTCACATTATCATCTCCGACAACGGGAAATAATTTGCCGAAAGGGTGTTCCCAACCTTCTATGAAGGCCTAAAGATCAAACAGTCATTCACTTCCGTGTACCATCCTCAGGGTAACGGACAAGATGAAGTCACCAACACGGACATTGTCAATAGAATCAAGAAGAGGTTAGGACGACGCCATTATGGGTGGGTAGACGAACTACCCCAAGTTCTGTGGGCACATAGGACACACCTGAAGTCAAGCCATGGGGAGACTCCTTTTAGCCTTACTTATTGTTGGGTCTAAAGATGCTGTTGTTTGTGAAATATGCTAAGTGTTACTCTGCTGATACTAAGTAACTCTGCTGTTAGTCTATTACTCTGCTGTTTGGTGATATCTGATGGTTGGAATAATAAGCTAAGTATAACTCTGCTGCTAGCCACGAAGACTCTGCTGCTAGAAAGATTATGCTGCTGCTTATTGGATATGTATAGTATGTTAAGGATAAGTATAGAAAAGATACGTAAAGATATTTTTCGTGTATAGAAAGTTTTGTAACCGACTAGGACTCCTTAGTCTATAAAAGGAGGATCTAGGGTTAGGTTTTAGATACGTATCATTATTGTTTTACACTTCAAGGTTCCGTGTAACCCTATTGCTATCGAGCAATCGTATTAATATATTGAAGTGTTGTTTGAGAATTCGTTTGTATTTAATTCTTCTTAAGATCAAGTATTAATTTCCGCGTAATATTTGATATACAACTCAAGATCAGTTTCTATACCAATTGCTTTAGGTTTATATCTAAAGTAATTAATAGGATCGTGAAGCTCAACTGGGATCAACAAGTGGTATCAGAGCTTGTGATCTAGAAACTGGTACCAAGAAGAATTACTGAATACAAGATCTGTTAATCATCAAAGTAAGCAATGGAATCCGATTCAACACACATGGTTACTGCATCAAGAGTCCCCATGCTCAAGACTGGAGAATACGAGATCTGGAAGATGAGAATTCAACAATACATGAGAATGATTGATTACTTACTTTGGGAAGTTGTTTTACATGGCGACAGTTAGCCAGCCAAGACTGCTACTGGATCAGTCTTGACTCTCAAGACAAGTGAGGAGAAAGCACAGAGAAGATTGGAGGTCAAGGCTCACAGTATTCTCATGATGGGAATACCTAATGATTATCAACTAAGTTTTAATCATATTGAGTCTGCTAAGGAATTATGGGAAGCTATTGAACTTCGATTTGGTGGGAATGAAGCTACCAAAAAGTCAAGAAAGAACCTAATGAAGCACCAGTTTGAAACTTTTACTGCTTTGAGTTCTGAGAATATTGAGGGAACTTATGATAGACTTCATAAGATGACCAGTCAGATGGCTCTATTGAAGTTTGATGTATCTCAAGAAGATATCAATCTAAAATTTCTGAGAAGTCTATCTCCTGGATGGAACACTCACACAGTGATTTGGAGGCACAAGGAAGATTTTGAGAAGATGACATTGGATGATCTGTATAACAACTTGAAAGTATATGAATCTGAAGTCAAGGGATTGTCAAGTTCATCTTCTACCACAAACAATCTTGCATTTGTGTCCTCAAGCAATAAGAATTCTGGTAGACATCAAGAACAGCACTCTGCTACTAGTACTTTCATTCCTGCTGCTGGTTCACATGTCTCTGCTGCTGACTCTACCAATACCAACACCATCAGTGATGCTGCTATTTGTGCTTATTTGGCTGAACTTACTACAAGTACTTCAGTTATGCCTCAAGATCTGGATGAACTTGATCCTGATGATGTTGAAGAGATTGATATGCAATGGCAGTTTGCAATGCTGACTATGAGGGCAAGAAGGTTTCTTAAAAGAACTGGTAAAGAACTGAAGTTCAGAAGAAACAAGAATGTGGGATTTGACAAATCAAAGGCTGAATGTTATAACTGTCATAAGAAGGGACACTTTGCAAGAGAGTGCAGAGCACCCAAAAGAAACAATGAGAATACAAATAAGCCTACTGATGAAGAGCCAAATCCTAATACTGCTATGGTGTCATGTGATGGGTTAGGAGAGTTTGACTGGAGTGATCATGCTGAAGATGGTCCAAATTTTGCATTGGTAGCTGATGAAGAACCTAAAGAACAACAATTTGCTTTCATGGCCTACTCTTCCTCTGGATCAGACTCTGAGGTATCAAATGAATCATCTTGTTCTTTTAAATCATGTTCTGATACAATAGAAATACTTAATTCTAGCAATGGAAACCTTAAAATGGAGAATGAAAAACTTAAGTTAGACAATCTTAGTTATGAATATGGTTTAAAGAATGTAGAAGAGAAGCTTGAATTTTATAAAAAGGCTGAAATTGAATATCTTGATAAGATCACTAGTTTAGAAATTGAGCTTATTAAGAAATATTGTGAGATTAAGGTTCTTATGGGGAAAGTAGAAGAGGCTGAACAGGCTAAAGATTCAACTATAAGTGAGACTGAAAAACATGTTGTTAGGGTGGAAAAACAACACTTTGCCACAGACATCCTCAGTAAACCAATAGGAAGACACTTTGCAGACTCAGGCTGTAGTCTAGGATTCAATGCTGTTGCTCCACCTAAGAAACTTAGTGCCAATGCCCCTCCTACTAGAACATTGTATTTCATACCTGAGTTTGAGGCCAAACCAGTAGGTGAAACTAGTGAAACTAAAATAGAGTCGCCTAATGTTGAGAAAAAGTGGTCTGATGCACCCCTTATTGAAGATTGGGAGTCTGACAGTGATGATGATGTTGTGGAATCTGATTCAACCCCTAAGAACAAAAAGGAAGAAATTCTTGCTGTTGTTGAGTCAAAAGTACCTAAAGCTAAAAAGGTTGAGTTCGTTAAGCCTAAGCTAGGTAGAGGTATATCTAGGAAAATGGCTGAGTATGATAACACACCTAAAGTATACCCTAAGAGATCAAATAACTTGCCTAGAGGAAACCAGAGAAATTGGAATAACCTAGTTTCACAAAGATTAGGTACTGACTTTCAATCACTTAAAAAGGCATGTTATAGTTGTGGTAGTTTTGAACATCTGCAAGATGAGTGCTACTACTATCAAAAACTAGTTTGGAACCAACATACAAGGATGAACCATAGAAACTTTGCTAGAAAGACTCATCCTCATCCCAAAAGAAACATGGTTCCCAAGGAAGTTTTGATGAGAGATGGTACTTCTAGAGTTATCTCACCTATTGCACCAAAAGGGCCCATAAAGAAGAACATAGTTGATACTGCTGCTAAAGCAGACAATGCTGTTTTGCCAAAAGTGGTTATTGATACTGTTGTGGGCAACCATTTTTATGCTGTTAAGGCCTCAGCTTGCTGGGTCTGGAAACCTAAAGTTAAAGTTTTGGATCATGTTCTCAGACACAGCAGTGCACCAATGCAGTTGAAGAAATTTGACTACTTTGATGCACAAGGCAGATCCAAGTCAGTAATGGCTTGGGTCCCAAAGAGAAACTAATTCTCTTACTTTTTGTGCAGGGCAATCTACAAAAGGAGCTAAAAGATAAATGCATTTTTGATAGTGGATGCTCTTCACATATGACTGGAGACCAAAGCAATTTGGAAAATTTTGAAGCTTTGGATGGTGGATACGTTGCCTTTGGGAATGACCCTAAAGGAGGTAAAATTGTTGGAAAAGGCATCATCAGAACTGGAAAATTAGATTTTGAGAAAGTGTATTTGGTGAATGGACTAAAATTCAATATTTTTAGTGTCTCACAAATGTGTGACAGAAAGAATTTTGTTCTTTTTACAGACACTGAGTGTCTTGTCTTATCTCCTGACTATAAGATACCTGATGATAAATTAGTACTTCTTAAAGTCCCTAGAAATGACAACATATACATTGTGGATATAAAGAACATTATTCCTAAAAGAGATTTAACTTGTCTGTTTGCCAAAGCCACTATTGATGAATCCAAACTTTGGCATAGAAGGCTTGGCCATTTGAACTACAAGGCTATCAACAAGTTGGTGAAAGGGAACTTGGTCAGAGGATTACCTTCAAAGGTCTTTGAAAACCCTGAAGTATGTGTTGCTTGTCAGATGGTAAAGCAACATAGAGCATCTTGTAAGTCCAAAGTGGTGAATTCTATTACTGAACCCTTGTTTATGTTACATATGGACCTATTTGGACCTACTTATGTGAAAAGCTTGAACAAAAAGATGTATGGCTTAGTGGTCACTGATGATTTTAGTAGATTTACTTGGGTATTCTTCTTAGCTACTAAGGATGAGACTCCTGGCATTCTTAAGGCTTTTATTACAAGGATAGAAAACCTATTTAATCACAAGGTTAAGATCATCAGATGTGACAATGGAACTGAATTTAAGAATCAAGTGATGAATCAGTTCTGTGAGGAAAAGGGTATAACTGAAGTTAAGTGTTGCTAGAATCTCAGAATGTGTGCAAGAGATACATTATGAGTGCTACATGTGTCAGAGTCTAAGTTACCCACTACCTTTTGGGCTGAAGCAGTCAACACTGCTTGCTATGTGCAAAATAGGAGTAAGGTAGTTAAGCCTCATAACAAGACCCCTTATGAGTTATTGCATGGTAGGAAACCCCTGATAGATTTCTTTAGACCATTTGGGTGTCCTGTTACTATCTTAAACACCATTGACCACTTAGGCAAGTTTAGTGAGAAAGCAGACATAGGTTTCTTTGTTGGATACTCCACTGAAAGTAAGGCTTTTAGAGTCTTCAATCAAAGGACTGGGCATGTGGTGGAAAATTTACATGTTAAAATTAGAGAAACCACACCTAATGTTGATGGAAAAGGTCCTGAATGGATGTTTGATATTGATTCTCTAACCAAAAGTATGAATTATCAACCAGTCATTGCAGGTACAACTAACATGTCTGCAGGTACACAAACTAACCCTACTGCAGGTTCACAAGCTGAGGATAATGCATCTGCAAAAGAGTTTGTGTTGATTGAAAGATGGAACAGTGATAAGCCTTTCACACCCAATGAGGGCAAGAGTTCACTGGATGATGTTCATGAAGAAGTTCCAAAGAATGATGCAAAAGAAAGTGTTCAGCCTTCTCATAATGACAAGAATGATGATAAAGAAAGGGATGAAGAGTCACAAATTGATGGACTTCAAGGGAATAAACATAGCAGCAGTTCTCTCAACTCTGCTGCCAGGCCAAAACACTCTGCTGTTAGGCCAAAACACTCTGCTGTTAGGCCACAACACTCTGCTGCTAAGCTTGGTAACTCTGCTGCTGTGTCCAAAGACTCTACTGCTGATATAGATGATGATTCTTCTGAAGAGATGCCCGAATTAGAAGAAGTGTATGTGGACACTGATGATGAAATTGTTGATGTCTTTGGTGCTGAAGCTGATTTATCCAATTTGGAGACTGATATACCTGTTAGTCCCAATCCAACAACCAGAATCCACAAGATTCATACAAAGGAGCAGATTATTGGTGATGTTCACTCTGCTGTACAGACCAGAAGTAAATCAAAAGGTTTGAGTGATTTGCTTGATCAGGGATTGTTTGCTCAAACTCTTAAAAAGAGGAATAGCCACAAGGATTTACAAAATTGTATGTTTGCTTGTTTCTTATCTCAAGAGGAGCCCAAAACCATTCACAAGGCTATGAAAGATGAAAGCTGGGTTGAAGCTATGCAAGAGGAACTGCTACAGTTCAAGCTTCAAGAAGTCTGGACATTAGTTGATCTGCCCAATGGAAAAAGGGCAATTGGTACAAAATGGGTGTTCAGATGCAAAGAGATGAAAGAGGCATTGTTATCAGAAACAAGGCTAGATTGATGGCTCAGGGATACACTCAGGAAGAAGGAATAGATTATGATGAGGTATTTGCCCCAGTTGCAAGAATAGAGGCTATCAGACTATTTTTGGCATATGCCTCATACAAGAACTTTCCTGTGTATCAAATGGATGTGAAAAGTGCTTTCTTGTATGAAAAGATTGATGAAGAGGTATATGTCATGCAACCACCTGGTTTAGAAGATCCTAAGTATCCTGATAGGGTTTATAAGGTAGAAAAAGCACTATATGGACTGCATCAAGCTCCTAGAGCTTGGTATGATACCTTATCCAAGTATTTGTTGAACAATGGTTTTTGTAGAGGAACCATTGACAAAACATTGTTCATTAAGAAAGACAAAAAGGATATCCTACTTGTTCAGGTTTATGTAGATGATATCATTTTTGGGTCTACAAATAAGGTGTTATGTGAAGCATTTGAGAAGCTTATGCACAACAGGTTTGAGATGAGTTCTATGGGGGAACTCACTTTCTTTCTGGGCCTTCAGGTTAAGCAGACAGCTGAAGGGATCTTCATCAGTCAAGACAAGTATGTGGCTGATATGTTAAAGAAATTTGGTTTCAATGATGTGAAGGCAGCTAAGACACCAATGGATAAAAACAAACATTTGCTCAAGGATGAAGATGGGGAAGAGGTTGATGTACATCTTTATAGATCAATGATTGGTTCATTGATGTATCTGACTGCTTCAAGGCCAGATATCATGTTTTCTGTGTGTGCTTGTGCCAGATTTCAAGTGTCCCCAAAAGTTTCACACTTGGAAGTGGTCAAAAGAATTTTTAGGTACCTAAAGGGTCAACCTAAATTGGGCCTTTGGTATCCTAATAATTCTCCCTTTGATTTGATAGCATACTCAGACAGTGACTATGCTAGAGCTAGTTTGGATAGAAAGTCAACCACTGGAGGCTGTCAATACCTTGGTCATAGGCTAATCTCATGGCAATGCAAGAAACAGACTGTGGTGGCTAACTCAACAACTGAGGCAGAGTATGTAGCTGCTTCTAGTTGCTGTGGACAAGTACTCTGGATTCAGAATCAACTCTTGGATTATGGGTACAATTTCATGAACACCAAAATAAATATTGATAATAACAGCACAATGTGTATAATCAAGAATCCTGTTTTTCACTCTAAAACAAAGCATATAGAGATAAGACATCATTTTATTAGAGATTGTTATGAGAAAAAGTTAATTCAAGTGGTTAAAATACATACTGACAATAATGTTGCTGATCTACTTACAAAAAGTTTTGATATAAGTAGATTTCAATTTTTAGTTGCTAGTATAGTTATGATCAATCTTTAAAATCTTATCTCTGTGTGTTTTTGTAAAAATTGTGTAAGGATTTGTGCTGTTGTTAAGTCAAAGTTTGTTATTTCTTGAATTGTCTGCTGTTATGTTGTCTGCTGCTGTGCTACTCTGCTGCTATGCTGCCTTATGTGGTTATATGTATTATGGGAAATCTTTGCTTGTGTTTTTGTGGTTTTCTGCTAATCTTTTGCAGATATTCATAAGAACACATCAAGTAAAGCAAGGAACTTTCAAATTCATTAATCACAAAGTGGAGTACAAAATAAAGCTTCATTACATCCATAGTTCCACAAACATCAAGATACAAGATTCCAAGACAAACAAAAGATCCTAATCAAGCTTTCTTTTACCCTTGTCAGTAGGGTCAGGCATGGTCTTCTTTCCTCTTCTCCCTTCCATTTGTCTTGATACTTGTGGACATGGGAGACACAATATAACTTGTCAGTGAGGATTTGAAGAGGCTTGCTTCCTCTCTGGCATCGTGACCTTAGGCTTTGAAGATGTTTGCTTCTTTTCAGGCACTGGGATCTTGCTCATTCCTGCTACGACCCTCTCCATTTCTTTTGTGAGGAATTTTGCTACGGATGGAACCCATGTTTCATCATCCGAGTCAGAAGATGGGTCACTTTCATCAGTTGAAGGTGTGGAACGCTTATCGGAGTATGAAGAGGAGATACTTATTGGTTCTTTGGGTTTCTTGAATCTTGCTGCTTCTTTCTTGGTTCTTCCCTTTGGTTTGCACCCTGGTGGATAATAGGACGACCATCCATTCCCATTGGATGATGATGAATCAGACCATCCATCATTATCATCTGCTGGTGAATCGGATGAAAGCTCAATGATCGGTATTTTTGAAGAACTCATGGTTATTTGATTTTTGTATTAGGGTTTGTGAAATTGGGGATTTGCTAAGATATTGAGGAATTTATAGACTTAAATGAGGAGTTGGTATCGCATTTAATCTGATTGAGGGATTAAATTTGGAGATTTTGGGAAAGTTGACTTTTAGTCAAACTTTTCATAACTTTGCTGCTGAGTTTGAAAGTAAAGGGGTCAACTTGTAAATTTTGGCGCGTCTTAAAACCTAATTAGATCAAAACGGTCTCAAAACCCAATTCGATCTCATTGCATCTTAACTGCGCAAAGTTACATCCAATTCTCACCCAAAATCACTAATTCATCCCGTTAAATCCAAAACCCCCAAAATCAAAATGGCTAGAAGAAAGTTTCCTGATGAGCACAATCAAATCGCTTTTCTTAGCAAGGTTCCAGCTGCTGAAGGTTTTCATGAAGTCATGGATTTTCTCAGTGCATCACGCTTAAGGTATGCTTTAACAGTTGATCCTCCCATATTTAAATCTCATATGCACCAGTTTTGGTCAACTGTTAAGCTTGAAACTCTAGACGGGGAGGAAAGGTTAATTGGTATTGTGGATGGAGAAAGTATTGTTGTTAGTGAAACATCTATAAAGAGAAGCCTTCATCTATCCGGTGTTACCACACCCCCTAATATTACCACAGATGTTATCTTGACTGAGCTAGAGAAAATTGGGTATGAGAGGCCTGAGGCTAGTGGAACATTTTATAAAGGTCTTCTTTGCCCACATTGGAAGTTTCTTTTGCATACTCTTCAACATTGTTTGTTTCCTAAAGTAGGTGGATGGAATGAATTTAGTACCTCTCAAGCCACAGCCTTGGTTTGTTTGGCCACAGGACAACCGTTTGATTTTTCATCCATGATTTTTGAAGGTATGAAGAAGTATGTCAAAAAGCAGTTTTATTTGTATCCAAGGTTTCTACAACTCTTTATTAACCATCAGCTAAAGAAAACCTTGAAGCATACACATATTGAGCCAAGCAATAACATGACTATCAAAATGTTTGCTTTTCTGAGGAAAAATGGGAAAGGTTTTTCTGGCACCATCACTCCCCTATCTCAATACATTTTGGACATTGTGGCTGCTGTTAATGAGGATGAAGAAGCTGGAACTCCCACAGCTTCCCATCACACATCCTCATCTTCAAGTATGAATGCATCATCCTCACATGAACCCCAAAATACCCATTCACCTAGGATTTCACAAGAACAGGGCACTATGTTACCTCAGACTAGTGCTAGTATGGAAGCAGATGAGGCTACCATAGGTGATGGAGATGGCATGAAGGAAGGGGCTGCCACTACTGTCTCTAGTTTAGTAACTGAGCAGGCCAGTGTCAACATAAGTAAGACCCCAACCTTGGCAACATCTAATGCTGAAGGTTCACTTGAACCTACTGCACAAGATGGTAACCCCAGCCAACTGGCTAATATAGGGGGCTCAGATGTTCAACCTAGGGTTGAGACTGAGTTTTTGTCCCAAGATTCACCTCTCAGGGAAGTTAACACATCCCGAAGTGATGAGGACAGTCATGGAACTACTCATGAATTGATGGATGATACTGTACACATTGTCAATGCCCATGATACACCTCTCGGACCAGGTCACACAGGTCGAAGTGTTGAGGCTAGTCTTGAACATCCACATATTGAATTGATGGCTACTCCACTTGTACAAAATGTCAATGTCAATGATCCACCTCTCGGGTCAGGTAACACAGACCGAAGTGGTGAGACTACTATGAAACTACTTGATGAATTGACGGCTAAATGTACAAAATTGTCAAAAGAGGTTCTTGCTCTTACTGAAGAGTTGCAGGTGATGAAGGCTACTCAACACTCTCAAGATGAAATCATTCACAGACTGAAGTTAAGGGTACAGCATTTAGAGAGAGTTCAATGGAAAAGAGCAAGATTTTCTCATCTCATGAAATCCAAGCCAAGGAAGATTTCCAAACCATGTTTGGAGGAGGAGGCTTCCAAACAGGGGAGGAATGATCAGGAGGATGTAATAGGTTCAGGGGAGGTAATGAAGGATTCAGGGGAGGTTGTAAAGGAAACAGATGAAAATGTTGCTGCTGCTGATGAAAAGAGAGAAAAGGTTGATTCTGCTGCTGGTGCAGAACACTCTGCTGTTGGGATAAATAACTCTGCTGCTGATACAGAGAAGAATCTTACTGTTGGAGAAAAGGATTTTGCTGCTGGATCAGATGATGATACACTACCCTTAGCACAAGTACTGCTAAACCTTGCAACCAAAACAACCACACCATCCAAACAACAACAACTTCCACAACAAGAACAATCTGCTGTTGCTCCTACTTTAAAATCTGTTGTCTCTAGACCCAAGGCCAAAGGTATTTTCATAAGAGAGCCCATTCCCACACTAAAACCTGTACCATCATCTATTGCAACAAAAGATAAAGGAAAAGGTAAACTTGTTGAACAACCTACACCTTATCCAACACATCTTCCATTTCAGTTCTGGTCAAAAGAAGATCAGGATAAGCATGATGAAGATGCTGCAAGAAAATTGGTGGAACAAGATGAACAGGAAGAGCTTGAAAGGCAAAAGAAGTTGGCTGAGAATGAAGCAAAGACTAGAGCATTGTTGGATGAATGGGATAATGAAAGGGCTAAAAATGAGGCTGTGATCAGATGGGCTAATATGGTAAAGGAGGAGTTACAGGATGATTTTACTGATAAGAATGAGTTTGATTTCTTGGAGGAGTTTAGAGCAAAGCAAAAAAAGAAATTGATTGCTGCAAGAAAGAAGAAGAAAGTGCTTAAACCTCCTACTGTAAAACAACTCAGAAGACATCATGAATATTACTTGAAAAATATGAAGAATTGGAAGCTAAAAGATTTGAAAATTTATTCAGATGATGAAGTGAGAAAGATGTATGAAACAGCAAAGAAGGAGATTGATAGGAAATTTGATGATGATGAGGTTGTTAAGTTAACAAGAAGAGTGGATCCATGGACTTATAAAACTCCAGAGTCAAATGCTACTTTGAAAGTATCTGGAAGTGATTTGGAGAAGCAAGGTGATAAGCAAACTATGGAGGTTGAAAGGGAAGAAATTAAGGAAGTCATTGGTTATAAGAGAACTGGTAAAAGAAGTAAGATGAGTGCTAGAAAGAAAAGAAGAGTTGCAACTGAAGTTAGTTATAAGAACAAACAAGAAGAAGCTGATGCTATGAAAGCTCTTATGGACTTCACAGTTCATAAACCACAGCCAGAACCTGAAATAATCAATGCAGTCCCCTTATCAACAAAGTATCCAATTATTTTTTATTCTTCTGATGTGTTTGATGTCTGTGATGCAAAATGGGAAGTTATGAGATCTAACTTGGCATGTGAAAAGTATGTTAGATTTTCTCAGATGTTGGAGTACATGGATAGGGATGATATTGTAAAACTCTGGAAACTTTACAAGGAAAGATATAGTGACAAGAAACCAGAGGAAGTGCCTGAAAAAGTACATTATCTTTGGCTGAGTAACATGTTTGAGCCTGATGCAAGGTATACTGAACGGGAAAAGTTGAGAAGGTCAAAGAAAGTTGTCAAGTGGTACTTATATCAGTCATGTGGAGTACATGAACTGATTGGAGATAGTGGATTTGGTACTTACATGTTGATAGAGAAAGATTATCCTTTCTACAACAATGTTGATATTCTTACTGATATGTTGCAACCAGGAAAGTTAATGTTACAAAGGCCATTTGTATCAGATTATCAAGCAGGTGTGCTAATTGAGAAGTATAAACAGATTTTGCAAGAGAAGACTTCAAAACAGTAAGTGTTTGAAAGCATCCTCCTGGTGAGTAGTTGGGTTTAAAGGAAACTTGATGATTTTTGGAGAAAAATATCAAGTTTAGGGGAGGATTGTTGGGTCTAAAGATGCTGCTGTTTGTGAAATATGCTAAGTGTTACTCTGCTGATACTAAGTAACTCTGCTGTTAGTCTATTACTCTGCTGTTTGGTGATATCTGATGGTTGGAATAATAAGCTAAGTATAACTCTGCTGCTAGCCACGAAGACTCTGCTGCTAGAAAGATTATGTTGCTGCTTATTGGATATGTATAGTATGTTAAGGATAAGTATAGAAAAGATACGTAAAGATATTTTTCGTGTATAGAAAGTTTTGTAACCGACTAGGACTCCTTAGTCTATAAAAAGAGGATCTAGGGTTAGGTTTTAGATACGTATCATTATTGTTTTACACTTCAAGGTTCCGTGTAACCCTATTGCTATCGAGCAATCGTATTAATATATTGAAGTGTTGTTTGAGAATTCGTTTGTGTTTAATTCTTCTTAAGATCAAGTATTAATTTCCGCATAATATTTGATATACAACTCAAGATCAGTTTCTATACCGATTGCTTTAGGTTTATATCTAAAGTAATTAATAGGATCGTGAAGCTCAAATGGGATCAACACTTATGGAATGGAGGCTGTTATACCCTCCGAAATAAGCTTTGAAATAGAGCGTATTGTGAACTTTGAGGCAAAAGCAAATGAAGAAGGTCTTCGGGAAACCTTGATCTACTCGAGGAACGAAGGGAAATAGCCTTAATCAGAGAGGCTATCTACAAACAAAAGTTTGAAAAGTACTACAACAACCGAGTTCGACCCTCCACGTTCAAGCCAGGTGAATATGTCCTTCAGTTGAACAGCGCAAGCAAGGCTGAGTACGAAGGAAAGCTAGGGCCTACATGGGAAGGACCCTACGTCATATCGGAAGCCTACCGCAACGGAGCCTACAAGCTCGCAACGCTTAAGGGAGAGGTCATGGATAGGACTTGGAATGGTACCAATCTTCGTAAGTTTTATATATAAGACTTACTATTTTTAAAACACTTAGCCTGTTTTTCAAATTCATGTAACGCATTCTTCTCACTTAAGAAAGAAGCATTAATGGTAGGTGTCCTAGTGTTCATTTCTTAAAATGATGTAATTCTCCCTACCCAATTAATGATATAACATATTTCCCTCAAATCTCTTATTTCGTTTTATACAACAAAGATTTGTTCAGCCAAGTACTTTACAAGTTTCAATGTCGAAGGATGATTCAGGACACATGTCTTGTATAAACATAACATCCATTACAATTCACATTAACTTTCCTACAAGTCTTAGGGTATTCTAAGCCCTTTGTATCTTAAGGATAAAGACGGAGTAGGTCGCGACCCTCTGTCGCAGTCAAACTATACGATTGCTAAAAATCTTAGTCCAAAATACACACAATAATGTTATAACCTTAGGTTGTATGTGTACGTTTATTATAAACGTAAGAGAAGAAAAGCATGACATTAAAAGTGGAACATTGTCCCCTAACTGGCATTCATAAGACTAAATATGGTCAAAGCCAACAAAAAATATCCAAGCAATTGTCTGAAACATGGGTCGAAGCCCAGAAAGCAACAAAGATAAATTGTTCAATACATAGGCACAGGCCTATTAAGCATCATGAGAAATTGTTCAAAGGGTACATGCCACCCTTAGGGCCAAATTCATACCAACACGGCAGTCTTCAAGCATCTTTTGAGGACATTGGATCCTCTTGATGTGGTGCAGATGGAGGTTTAACAGATGCAGTCTTCTTGGTTGGAGACGGAGGCTGAATTTTTCGAGGCTTCTTTGACAGGAGATCTTCTATTGGTGCTGAAGGATCCTTGGTTGCTTCAGTAAGGAAAGGGTACTCCACTGAAGTGTACATGTTGCCAGCATCGTTATACTCTTGCTCAGACGTTGGACGGTAGTAAGGTACCTCCGACAAGTCCACAGGCTTCTTGGTCTCGACAATTTCTTCCAACGTCGTGCACTTTCCATAAAAAATGGCCGCGTTCACCAGCTTCCCAACTATCTCCCTGTAATACCCAAAAATCTAAAACATGCAAAAAGACCAAAATGCCCCTACAATTTTAAAAATTTATTTAAAAGCTTATAAATCACCAAATAAATTCCAAACCTTCGGGAATGAACCAGATATGAAGCCAAATAATTTTTGTGACAACAATTAAACATTTAAAGTGTACAAAAATATACAAATAATTATTTAGGGTCGGATTTAATTATTTATGTACTATTATTAGTATTAATTCAATTTAAATTATATAAAATGCAAGATAATTACAAATAAAATTAGGATATCTCCAAAATCAGTATTTGATCTTAAACACACTTTCTTGGAGCAAAATTCTTGTTCCCTCCCCTCATATACACGTTTTCTTATTTACTCCATATTTATCAAAATACCGAAACCCTAAAAACCCTTCACAAAAATTCGGCCAGCCTTCATTCGACTTGGGAAAATTCGTGGGACATTTTTTTGGTGTTCTACAACATTTAAGGAAGCTTAGAAAATTGTTTGGAGGTCGTGGGATTCGTTCGTTGGATCGCTAGGCAATTGTTTTGTCGAATTAACCCTAACTGAGAGGTATAAATTTCTATTATCCCTTCCACACGTTTGATTCTACATGTAACATTTTTCTTGTGTTCTTTGGATCATATAAGACCTAAATAAAATATATAACATGGATCATGCAAGTTAATTCGATCATAATAAATTTAGAGAGCTAAAACGTATAAAAAATTCTAAATCGAGCCATGCGATTTTTCTAGGGCTTGTAATTATTTATTTTGAACTCTATAAAAATAATATAACCTGTGAAAAATGATAGTTCGAATTATGGAGGCTTAGATTAGTCATGGTTAATTTATTTTGTAATCGGATATTAAAGAAAATAAAGAAAATAAAAGAAAACCCTAATAATGATTTAGGGTTAGGGTTTGCACATGGAATCTGGTCATTTAATGCACATTAATGATGAGGTAATGATTGCACAAGGATTGGTGAGCTAGGGTTAGGGTTTGCAATTATATAAGTGTATACGATTTGTAAATTAAATAACAAGGGCTTGTTTTGCCAACTTTGAAACTTAAGAGTTATTTTTATAATGTTAATTAGGTCAGTACAAAGGTATAAGAATTATAACATGAGGTCCTTATGTGTAAAATTTGCAAGATAATGATTTAATTGTTAATTTAAGGTTCGAATTAGAAATTAATTAATTGGAGGGACTAAAAGTGTAAATTCAGGAAACTTGTGATTATTTTGTATAAATAATATTATTAGGAAGATAATATGTAAATTTGGATATTTATGGGCTTAATATGTAATTATTGATAAATTGAGAATTTAATTAGAAGTTTTGTAAGTTAAGGGACTAAATATGTAATTATGTGAAACTTGGAATATGATTCGTACCATATATAAATTGGAAGGTTATATTCTATAATTTGGTAAAGTAAGGTGTTTGAGGTGTTAATATGAATATAGTAAGGGTTAGAGTGTAAATTATGTAACTATAAGGTCTATTTTGTAATTTTAATAACTAAAGGGTGTAAAGGGTAAATATTGAAACTTAAAGGACTAAAGAGTGAATCTGAATCCATTATGTGTTCAAACTAGTAATTTTTAATAGTTTCATTTAAAACCCTAATTTATGGGAACTTGTCATATTTAACCCTGAACTTTTGTAACTTGCTAAAATATACCTTAATCCCATAATAAGGTTTGATTAATGACTTAACCTAAATTGGTGATATTGTAATCTTACTAATTATAGAAACTTGCTAATTCGGGAAACCTGCTAAATAAGGAAAGTTACCTAACAAGGGAAGTTACTAAAAATAGAAAGTTACTTAAAATGGAAAGATAACTAAAAACCACTTGTCATCATGTCTTCTACTCCTTTAGGTTCGAGGAAGGAGTAACTTGATCCTTGTCAGCTTTCTATTTCTTGTTCGTGTTTGCTCTCGTAATAAGGTACAGATATTCTGCCCTTCTAGTAAGGTGCCTTCGTTTCTCTTGATCTCTTGTTTTGATTCGTTTAGGATTCCCAAAGCCATTGCTATGTTCCCTTGTATTGTGAACCTTAGAGTTGAATCTTTTGTCTTGAATCTTGTCTTGAACCCTGCTGCAAACTCTGATATGAACTTTGACTTGAACCCAAATATGTTGGACATTGTAAAGGGGATGAGAAAACTTTTTTGATTATTTATGAAAACGTTTTAAGAAAACTATTTTTAAAGCTGTCTCTATGAAAAACTGTTTTGAAAGGACCATTTTTATGAAGACCATTTTGTAAGATTATTTTTATAAGAAAACGTTTTAAAGGATTTCGAACCTTTGTCATTTACTTCTGAAATATCTTGACGTGAACCCTTCACCATGAACCTTTGATATTTGGACTTTGACCATGATTCGATGACTTAGACTAGTTGGACCTTTGCTGTGATTTAGACCTTTGACCTTTGACCTTTGACCTTTCAGTTGATACCCGAGCCAAGTTCGTTTCCTAGCCATGAAGGTAACATGGTCGTGTCATTGATGCACCAATGGCATGAATCCAGTGTGTTCGAGTGATGTTACACACCGTCCCCATATTTGTTCGTAACGTGCACATTATAATTATTATTGGCCTATATTATTGTTCGGGGGGCGTATGGATGCATCCTAAGTTAGTGTTTGTATTAATGGATATTATATTATATTGTTCGGTGATTGATGTTGTGTGCAATACACGTCTCTCACAAAGTTCGGGAACTGATCATTCCAATTTGATACATGAGGTCACCCCTCATATTATCTGGTGACTTGAGAGGCATCCCCTCTAGATTGCTACAGGGTTACTATATTTGATTTGTTCGGGCTCGTGGAGGATTACTGACCCTTTTCTTTTCTTTTCTTTTCATTTTATTCTTATTATATTCTTTGCTTATGACTTATATATCCCAATGCACTATACTATATCTTTCGTTTTCGTTTCTATATATCTGTTCACTGGGCTTTTTAAGCTCAGCCGCGTTTCTTTTCCCGCGGCAGGTTTTTAGTTGGAAGCCGGGTTATGAGTGGAGAGGACCTCGGACTTAGAAGACTTCGATAGCTATTTCGGGATTAGAGTTGACTAGAAGTTGTTACGTTTAGAATTTGTAGTTATTGAAATTCTCAATTGTAACCTCGTATATTCGGTATTTTCATTTGTACCTTGTATTACTAATGAATGTATGCTTTGTTTTGATCTGATATGAAACCATTAATGTGATACTTCTACCCTTGCCGGGTTGGGGTGTTACACTCCCCTACCTCATCGATGTAGTATAACTCCATTACAATATAGGGAACAACCTTTGAGACCACCTTAGCTCTGTCCTTCTTCAAGCCCTTGCAACGGAGTTTTAGTTCATCTACCTCCTCGTGTAGTTTGATCTCCTGCTCACCCAACCTAGCCCTTTCGGCTTCGAGACCTGCACATTTAGACTCAATTGTAGTAACTTGTGCTTTATAACCAGACACCTTAGCCTCCTCCATCCTCAATCTGCCACATTCTGCTTGAGTTTCCCTCAATTGCCCTTCGAGACTATCGATTTTTGCTCGAAGGTCCTGGACAATAGGATTCTTCTCAAAATCCTCCATTGCTTCTTTACACTTGGCTTCCAGCTCAGCATACTCATGATCCATATTCTTTTCTTTGGTTAAGATGGCATCCATCTTCTCTCTCGCAGCCACCACTGTCCGAACCAGGTCCCTTGTTCGAGAATTGAGATGATTTTCTAAGACAGCTTGTCTAGTATAGCTCTTGTCATGCAGGTTACAAAGCTCCTCCATGGACATGTTATCCAAAGTTCCCCTCCAACTGGCAGGAGTCACCTTTTCAACCAACTAGTGACACGCAAAGGCATTCGGAAGCTCCTTTGTGTTAGGCAGACCTGCGCAAGATAGGATAATCAACAATATGATGTAATAAGGATCATTAAGCATAGAAGATTTTCACTTACCATGGATATCATCATCGGGGATCTCTAGGGTGGAAGGCACAAAGGTCTTAGCATGGGAACCTTTTGGTTTCACCGTTCTTGTCGCAGGGGTTGGCAGGGCTAGCTTCCTCTTCAAAGGAGCTTTCACAGACTTAGCACTTGTTCCTTTCCTATTCTTCACCCTGTCTGAAATACCGAAAGACCCTATGATTGTCACCTGATCACCCTCGGAGAGGGGATCATCAGAATCTGCTACATTCTCCACAAGTTGCAGAGCTTCATCAATGTTCACAGGATTGATAGGTGGGACTATTGATAGAGGCTCAGCTGGTTGAGCGTCTACATCATTGTTGTTGACTGACATCTACGAAGAGCCTACTCCGTAGCTCACATCCTTCGGGTCCTTGGGGATGAAACTGGCCTCCTTGGCACCACCGGTCACAACGAAATTTCTGAACGCCATTCCTGCAACAACAAAAGAAAAGAGATGAATATCAGCAGATAAGTTATTTATTTTAATTAAATGGATATGTACATACTTTTTCCTTCACATATTATCTCAGGCTTCAACGGAGAGCCTTCCCAACGGTCAACAATGCCCGTCATGAACAGAATCGGCTCAGGAAACGTTTGAACATCAATTGGGTGGCGTGCAAGTCGCTGATAAAGGGGATTGCTTCTTATATCGTATGGCAAGGGGTCATTAAAGCGTTTTTCATCAAACTGGAATGCTTCATCCAACAAGACTGGATACTCCGGAGGTGTGATTGTGTTTTATACATAGAAAAATAGACCTTTCCAATTTCTTATATTTGAAAAGGGTTTAGTTATCAAGCAAGGCACATCATGCTCGCTTCTCTTGGCCAAGGTTATCCAATCACCACCAAGACAAAGGTTAATGAAGCCCCTGAGCACAGTCAGTGTCGGCTCATAACCGTAAGCCTTGTACATCACAATGTAGGTGGTCAATTTGGCTAAGCCAAAAGGATTTAACCTAGAGATGTGTACTTGGTAATATTGTAAAAACTCTAAGATTAGAGGGTGGATTGGAATCCTAAAGTTAGATTGAGTGAATTCATGAACATAAAGCCCCACATACCCCGCGGGAGCGTCAAAAATGTTTTGGGTTTTGCTCGGAAGCATCACCCTAAACTCCTTGGGTATGGGGTATTCATCAAGAAAATCCGATAAAGCTTGTTTCGATAAAGTACATTTTTGTTGCCTGATGATTCTTTTAGCTGCCATACTCATATTGTACTGGAAAAATGAGAGCAAGAAATCAAAGATTGGAGACGGAGAATTACCTTTCGACTCAAACGAAGCACGAAGCACGAAGCACAGTGTTGTGTATGTGTATTTTGGGCGGAAGGTAAAAGTAATCTAGGGTTAGGACTATAAAGGGTTTATATAACCCTGGTAGTTCTTATCCTAGCCGTCTACGTGCCATCCTAATTTGACCCATACACGGACTTCAAATAGTTTTTAAATTTTGAAGGGACATTTTTAGTTACCGAAATCCTAGCCGTTATGGCCTAGGGTGCAGGTGGTTAGATAATCATTAAGCACATTTATTGCACAGTTAGTTTTAAGCACTTATCTTTTTCCGTATGATTCTGTGACGAAGAAGATAGAGTGTAGGTTGATTTTGGAGTCGTAAGCAATATATACTCGTACGTATATATCACTTTCGACTGGGAGGCTTGATGATGTACCCTCCGAACGGGTCGAAGGACACCCCTTCGAGCCTGTACGAAGCCTTCTCTTCGAAGGCCCGGGTCAATCTCCTAAAATGTTTCATTGGCATAAAACCATTCACCTATGAAGTGGTTACCAGTAGGGAAGCCGTCAATCGAAGCCTTAAGCCCTTCCGGGTTCCTCCTTCGAGGATACTAGAAAGGAGAACCACATTGACTTGGCTATACCCACGTTCCCCTTTTTCTTGAGCTTTCCCGCCAAGGAATAGATCGTGGGTCACAAAGCCCTAGCGGTTACCACAAATCATGGGACGCCCCCATGATCTCCGAATTATGTGCAAGAGCTCTCTAAGGCCTATTTCCTCCCCTATAAATAGCTTAGACGGGCTGAAGATTATGGTATGCAAACTAGACTCTCTCATTTCACTACCAACTTATCATATCACATTCTTATTCGCACGCCGGAGGTGGTTCGCAGGGTCCAACCCCTGCGCAATTACTTAACGTAGTGTTTTAGTATTTCTTATTTCAGGTTAAGAACAAGCTTGGCGCAACCTCAACACCCCATATATCCTTTGATCATCATCGAAGGCCTGGTCATGCAATTTATTGTACAATCAGTCTTCAACTTTATTCATCCTCGACCTCCTCATTGGTTGCTTATTAGGATTCTAATTGAGTTGGTTGCCCACCTACTCGTCATTTTACTTTTGGATATTGTGTGTTTCTTGGTAATAATTTGTTGTCTTGGTCTTCTAAGTGTCAATATACTCTATCTCGGTATAGTGTCGAGGCTGAATATTATGGTGTTGCCAATGTCGTGGCAGAGACTTCTTGGTTACGAAATCTACTTCGTGAACTTCACTTCCAGTTGCATTCAGCTACTGTTGTCTATCCTTATAATGTGCGTGCGATATATCTATCCTCTAATCCTTTTCTTCATCAATGCACGGAGCATATCAAGATTGACATTCACTTTGTCGAGATCAGGTTGTTGTTGGTCAGATTCGCATTTTGCATGTTCCATCGCACTATCAGTATGTCGATATCTTCACGAAAGGCCTTCCGTATGCATTATTTGGCGAGTTCCGCGCCAGTTTGAGCGTCAATTGTTCTCCTGCTCCAACTGTTGGGGGATGTTTGTGAAATATTATTTAGTGAATGGTTTAGTTTGTGTTTGGCTAAGCCCATTTGTTAGTTAGCATGTATTTATATTGTATTGGGAACATTATGATGTTTATGGGAAAATATATGGTTCGACAGAAATTAATAGGGTATGTTTGGCGAAAGTAGATGGAGTTGGAGCTGGAGACGGAGCAAGAGTTTTTATTTTCAAGTATCCTTGGTAAAGTAGTGTTAGCTAAAATATATATGTGTAAAATTAAGTAAAGGACAAACATATAAGTATATAAATTAAAGCTAAGAGTAATTACGTAATTTGCAACACAAATAACTCAAAGTTCTTGTAAGAGCATCCACTATGAAAGTGTATGAAAATGTTTATAAAAAAATAAAAAGTTCTAAAAATATGCAAACTATAGCATATGTATATTTCAAGCCTATATGACCGGCATGAATAGGTCTAGAATTTTAAAAAGATTCAAAGTATTAATTTTTTAAAAGTGCTGATTGTGTTTTATGGTTTGAAAAGTTTTATAAATAAGTTTATTTATAGTTAAAATAGGTTTATAATATGAAAATGTTTATAAGTTAATAATGTTTTAAATGTATAAACGTTTTTTAAAAGTAGTATGATAGTTGATACTCTAAAAGCATTTTCTAGCTTTTGTAAGAACTCGTGTATTTTAAAATATCTTATAATTTTTTGTGTCAAATAATGTTTTATATTACTCTCTCCGTCTCAAAAATAATTGTCCTCATTTGACTTTTTAAAGTCTTAATTTCTCAACTTTGATCTTTAATATTTTTGTATGTGATATATAATACTTGGTGAAAATTATATCAATGAAAAAAATATTTAAAAACTAATCCATTCGTATATTTTGAATCAATTATTATATAACATAAACAAAAATATTTAAGATCAAAGTTGAAAAATAAAACTTCAAAAAGTCAAAAGAGGATAATTATTTTAAGACAAAGAGAGTATAAACTATCTTTCTTTAAAAGTTCAGTGTATTATAAGGTTTTACAAACTTTACGTCAAACATACCCCATTTGTCAATCTATAAAAATCGTAGATCCTGACCTTAAAATCTGACGATTTTACGATACTACAAAGCAAAAATGATCCGGATCCTACATAGGATCTTTGCAAGCTTAAGATCTTATAGGATCCTGATCTTTACCATATAATCTTAAGATCTAATCCGATCCGATCTTACTTTTCTCGGATTACAAACTTAAAAACTATAAATTAATGGGTTTTTTTTTTTTTTTGTAGAATTCAAAAAACAACATGTTAATCTTTTTAAACATTTCATAATCATAATTTAGGACAATATTTCTATGAAACATTCATAAAATTTTGTGTTTATAATGTATAATAATTTGTAGATTTATATAATATTACAAAAACTATTAAGAAATAACATTAGAGTGTGATCTTAAGATCCCGATTCGATCTTACGATCACGATTTTGCAAAGATGAAAACGATACTGGGTAGGATCTCGATCTTGAAAAAAATTGGTTTTAACTAATAAGAAATGGGGTTCCCTAATATTCCAAAAATACTAATAAGAATAAACTTTCTTTTCGACGAGTACAAAATCATTATCCTGTAGCCGAATCACAAAGTCCGCAACTTTGTGACAATCATCTTTGTTATGTTACTTTAATTCGATAATCTCTACTAACTAATTTCATTATTTATGTTGTTTGTGATTCAAGCTTTATTACATCTTAAGTAAATCTCTTGAGATTCAAGCCATGTAACTATTTTTGGTTTATAACGCAACCATTTACTACACTAAAATGTATATATTGTTGATATATAGATATTAGATGATAAATAAGTCCAAGCCAATTTTTGGGTTTAGGGTTTTTACTCGTGTAACATCTATATATTGTGACTCAATAAATATCATATGATTTGGTGGATGGTTGTGTGGTGCCAACACCCAATCGCACATTTGTTTCGATACATCTGGAGTCTGCAGCTCCCATAATTTGATATGATTATGCTTGGTTATTTGGTCTTTAGACATATGTTTCGAGCTCGTAGGGCATTTCTGTATGATTCGTTTGACTACCATTTTCATTAAGCTCTTATGAAATTTGATATCTTGTTAATCAGGTTGTTACGATTTCATTTAGTTTACTTATACATATCTGATCTATCTGTTTGTTTATATTTGTTCGCTGAGCCTTTATATAACACCCCCAAAATATCGCAGTGGAACGATAGTGTCACTGGGGTGCTACTTCTCAATACAAAGCACAAGGTATAGAAAACGACCTCTAAATGAGACGTTTTGAAATGTTACCATTCAAATTATTTAAATCAGAGTTATTACATGAGGTCCCAAAGTATAATAATACATAAGAGTTTTCAAAATGGATTGAATGGTAAAGGATAATAGCTTAGACTCCAAAGCATGCAAATGACTCTATTATCCATGCATCCACTATCGCCTTAATAACCTGAGATAAACATGCTAAAAAGTGTCAACACAAAGGTTGGTGAGTTCATAGAGTTTAGTTTAAAACGTAAAGTATTTGACTAAAGATTTTCCCGCAAAGGCATTGTAAATCCACTCAGTCCCAAGTCCCGCCCATACAAGACTTGCAACCTGTGTGTTTACAATCCACTGCTAACATAATATGAATGGCCTTCTATCATCGCTATGTTGGGATGTATGTCTGTATCCAATGATAATAGTCTTCTGACATAGCCATGTCAGGATGTATGTCTAAATCGTGTCTAGTCAATATAAGTCAATAATAGGGTGATCAAGTCTGTATACAAGTATTTATGCAAATTCAAATAGTATATGTAAATAAGGCGAGTAAAGTATTACTAAGTACGTATCTTCCTCAAGTACTATAACTAGAACAGATGTGTATAGAAATATGTATCAAAGTCATAAGAGTTTTGAATATTTGCAAAAGTAAATAAATATAGTTTGAGCATGTATCTCCCCCAAAGAGTAAATCAAAACGTATAAAAGTAGGGGCTATGTAACTCACCTTAGCAATCTGGATGGAAAACAAAATGAAAGAAAGTTGATAAACGTCTCCGAACAAGAAACCTGGGTTGTTATGTCAATATTTAGTAATCATTTCAGATGATTATATGTTTATTCGTTTCGTTTCGTTTCGTTGTTTACATCTTTCGTTCTTATGTTTTTGTTCTTTGTTTGTTTGTTTGTTTAAAGATAACTTTCGTTTGTTGAATATATTTCTTGTTTGTTCGTCAGTATGATTATTAGGTCGGAAAATAAAAGTAGAAATGATAAAATTATTAGTTAGGAAAAGTTTCACTTTAAATCCTAAAGTTTGGTCAAATGACAGTTTATACCCTGGACTTTTGGAAAATGACAGTTTCTACCCTTAAGTTTCAAAAATGACATTTTCACCTCTTTTTATTTGTTATTGACAGAAAATAACCCTTGATAATAATTATTTACAAAATCAGCTTAAAAACTCTAATTAGTAAAAAAAAAAAAATAAGTATAAACTTAGTGATATCGCTAGAGTTTTGGATTTGGATATCTTAATGAAAACTGGATCATTTTACGAGCTCTCTGATCCTATGAAAAGCTAGCTAGGTCGTTGTTAAACATATCAAATTTCGTATTTTATGAAAGTCGTTTGATACTCCAAATATTTACCCAAAGTCGACTGGTTGAACATGTTTTAATGAAAACTAAAAATAGTTTTTGAACTTAGCGATTTGAGCAAACTTTGATAGTTAATAACTTTTAAATGGCTCGATTATTTTAAGTGATTTTTCTTTCTAAAATCAATTTGTTGGTTAAACTTTGACATGCCAAAAGTACGGAATTTTTAATGATGGTCTAAAGGTCGAAAAATAGGTTGGAAGTAGGGTAGTTGGTCGACCAGAACTGGAAGTAAATAGTTTGAAAATATTAAGTCCTATGTTAGCGATATTGGCCCAACTTTGGAGCTAAATATCTTTTTACTCAATTGATATTTTCACGAGCTTCTTTCTTCTAATTTTACTTTGCTAGGTGAACTTTAAACATGCTAAAAACTAGATTTTATAAAGGCTTCTAGGTGGTTGATAACTAGGTTGAAAGTTAGACACCTGGTCGACAAAACTGGAAATTTAATATCTTATGATTTAGTTTCTACTTTCTAGCGATAAAGACAATTATTTAGGACCCGATATCTTAATGAAGACTTAACCATTTCCCATGATTCTTCCTTCTAAATTTAGCTTGTCATGTGAACTTAATATATACCAAAAACGATTTTATTAAGGTTGTTTGCTAGTTGGTTTAGAGGTCAAAAGTTGAGGGTCTGGGAAGGTTTCTGGTCGACTGGAAAACAGAAAACACAACCCGATTGGGTTTTTGTGTTTTTAAACATTCTTAACTTATATTTTTATGTAAGATATGATATTAATTGATATATTCTAACATGTTTGATGAGTTCTTGATTTGTTTTGACAATAATTCAAATAGTTAGTGTGTTTATGTATTCTGGTTGAACAGATAACAAAAAGAGAAAAGAAAAACTTAATATTTTTGATTTGGTTTCTCTTTAGTAGTTATGTTTTAGTGTTTTTAAGATATATAAGTAAATAAAACTGATATTAAAATGAAGTTTGAAAACTTACTTAGGGTTTTAGCTTGCTAGGGTTTAGGGGTTCGAATGAATTGATGCCCTGGATCTCGACTGATTTCCTCCTCCTCTAGGCTTCTTAGAATATGATTAAGAGTGTATATTTGAGACTGTGATCAGTAGGGATTTGGAACTGGATTTGTTTTTTGTGATTGTCGAATTTTTGGTGTGATGAAGAGGAGAGAGTTGAGGCTGCTATTTATAGGAGTGTTTATTTAGGGTTTTCTAGAGTTTGTGGGAAGAGATAAGGGGACAAGGAGAGGAGACAAGAGCTGAGGGAAAGGGAGAATCATGCCACTTGGAAGGGGTTATGGTTTAGGGAGATGTGGCAAATTCACAGCCATGGTTTTTATCAGTTAAGGGGGAGGGTTTTGGCCGGTAAAGGTGAACATGTGGATAGCCTAATTGAAGAGAAGAGAGGAGAGGGCTTGTAGTGTGTCTTAGACTAGGTACATTGTATTTGATGTTGGTTACATTAGAAGCAATTTAGTTAGGATCAAATGGGGTTCGAATCAGGTTTTTAGGGAAGGGTTCGAATGGGCTTTGAGGAGTGGTATCATGGGTTTAATAAGTTGTACGATAGGGTTTAGGGATAGAACTTGCTTAGTTTAGTTTAATGTCTTTAGTTATTTAGAAAATTATTTAAAGTTATATGTATAAATCGTTTTGTGTAAAAATAAATAGGTAAACGAGTTGTGCTTATATAAGTTGTACTATAGGCTTAAATGAGTTGTACTTTTATTTAGAAAATGAGAAAAATATAGTTTTAACAATTTAGTAATTTATAAAAATTATTTGTTAATTTTTATTATGTTTAAAAGTAAATAAATATGATTTTTGGTTCTTGTTCATTAAGCACTTGTACCTTGGGTTTAAAGACTTGTAAAAATATTTAATGAGTTTAGGAAAAATAATTTATAAGAGTTATGCATGAATGGTTTGTAAATTGTGCTTTAAAAATAAATATAAATAAGGTTTTATTAAAGATTTTGTAATTAAATGATTTTATGCCTAAAGGACTTGTACTCTAGCTTTTATGACTTGTAAAATTAATATTTTGTAAAAATATTGTGTAAATAATTTAGGGTTTGTGAAATGAATACATAAAATCACAGTTTTATGAAATTAGGGTTTTACCGGGAACAAAATAGAATTAGGGTTTCTGGTGCTTTAGTAACTTGTACATTAACTCAGATGAATTGTATTTTTATGTTCTAGGGTTTAGTTGTTCATATTTGGTGTTGTGATGAATTTTAGGGTTTCCTAGAAACTCTATATAAATAATGAATGTTTTGTTCATACGTTAGTTAAGGAATTATCGTAAAATGGTAAATGGTATATTGTAATGTTTTCATATCGTTATGTTTATGAAATAAACATTAAATTTGTTAGGCAGGTCTGTGTGGGAGCATGTTTATCAAGGATGTGAGCTACGTCACATAAGATAGGAGATACAATTAAATAAAAATAAATATATATATATATATATGTATATGTATATATATATCCGTGGAAAAAGGATAATAATTATGTAAAGTAAATAGGAAAATTTACGAGTGGTTACACGTTAGCTCAACAGCATTTCTTTTCTTCGCGGCAGGTAATAAAGGGAAGCTGGGATATGAGTGAAGAGTACTTAAGAGCTCTTAGTGGACCACCTTAATGATAGGTTTCCCATAATCCTCGGACCTAGGTGACTACATTAAGCTGTCTCCCCTAAGCCACCCCGTCAAACCCTAGTCGGCACCCCTTATCCCTTATAAAACAAAGTTCAATTTTCAGCTAAAATCCTAGCTCCTTGTTGTTTCGATCATAACTCCCAAACTATAAGGAGTTAAGTGACCCCGTCAGCAGCATTGGCTTCGTATTGAAATTTCGAAGAAAAACATTCCGGAACTGCCATCGCAACGCGCTGTAACAAGCAGTTGGGTTTTTAAAATACAATCGGCTCATTGTTTTGCTTATAACTCTCAAACCGCTTAGAGTTAGCTGATGTCGTTAGCGGCCATAGATTCGTAACTAAATTACAAAGAAAATCATACCGGAATCGCCACCTCCACCGGTTGGACGCTTCGTCATGCGACTGAGTACCTATCAAAATCTTGATTTCTTTTTATCAAGATAACTATCTTTTGTTTTGTTATATGTTAGCTTTAAGTTTTAGTAATTAAATTATTTCTTTCAATTCGAGCTTTCGCGATTTCGCCACTCGAATTGAAGGGAGTATTCCTAAAATAATTGTCCTCTTTTGACTTTTTGAAGTCTTATTTTTTCAACTTTAATCTTAAATATTTTCGTTTGTGTAATATAATAGTTGTTGTAAAATAAATGAATGGATTGGTTTTAAAATGTATTTTTTATTGATATAATTTTCATTAAGTATTGTAAAAAGATTTTAAAAGTCAAAAGAGGACAATAAATTTGAGACAGATGGAATAATAAATAAGCCCAATCCTGTTTGTAAATTTATAATTTCCATTCGCGTAACCTCTATATAGTGTGACTCGATAAACATCATATTCCACGAGTTTACATTATCTAACAAGAGACTTTGCTTCTCGTACTTCGCTGGACAACCAACCTAGTGCAAAATAACGATTAAATCAATATACCTTGTAGCTCGTTGCACGAGGGTCTGCTCTCACTTTATCACATGCACGAATAAAATTCGAGTGCACATAATAAAATGACTACGATAACCAATAATCACAGGAATGCTATAGAATAATGTTACTGAGATAATATAGAATTGTCTTCTTCATGTTTGTCATGGGACCACGTGTATAAAGAAATCTTTAACGTTAAATACCTCGGCACACGAAAACGAACTCGTTTTATAATTAGTGTAGAATCAAACACGGGTAATTAGGACCGAATCCAAAATGCCATTAGTTGCCGTCCGTTGCCGTCCATTGCCGGTTCCAAACTTAGCACTGTAATCATTACTCCAAATGGTATAAATATCGAAACAATCGTGTACCGTTTATAGCATCTTCTCAACAAAGAAACCGAAGTACAATTCCTATCTTAGCTTTCTAAGATGAACTTTAACTAGAAGCCGCGGTAATATTTCAAAAATGGCCTCATCTTATTCAACCATCGTTTTTGTCGCAACACTAGTTGTTCTTGCAACTTCAATCTCTGCAACCGAATACATTGTTGGTGATCAAAGTGGTTGGACTCTCGATTATGATTATCAAACTTGGGCCAAGGATAAAGTTTTCTACGTTGGAGACACACTTGGTACGTTATGAACTGTATTTTTGAAATTTTTTAGTAAAGAAAAGTAAAGTAATATGAATTAAATATTTTCAGACCACTTTTAGGAGGAAACACTTTATTTTAAAAATCAACCAAATCAAACTGGTTTTCACTACTTTTCATTTTCTTTTCCTCCTTAACTGCTACTCAGGAACACAACTTTTTCTGTTTCTTTTCATTTTCTTTCCTTTTCTTTTTCAAGTGATACTCGAGAACACATTGTATGCGTATATCGTTTTTCATGCTTGTATTGTGTCCTAGACATTTAGAAAAATATATTGATTTGATTTTCTTGATGCAGTATTCAACTATGCGTCTGGTAGCCACAATGTGGTAAAAGTGAATGGCACAGGTTTCCAACAATGTACGGCAACATCTTCCAACGGAACCTTGACAAGTGGTCGAGATGTTATCGCCCTTCAAACCCCGGGAAGGAAATGGTACATTTGTGGTGTGGCTAAGCATTGTGAGTTGAGAAACATGAAGCTTGTCATCACCGTTCTACCACAAATGTCTCCGGCTCCAAGCCCATCTGCATCGACCACATTGGCAGTGCCAACAATCTATGCCATGTTAGTTGCATTGTTCGGTGGTCTTGCATTGCTCTTCGGTTAAAATGTTTTATTTTATTTTATTTTTTCGAATTGGTATTTTCATTTTCTTGATATGTATGATGATTCAAATGTTGTATCGGTTTGAAGATGGTTTGACATATCGAGCATTAATTGAATTTTTTCTTTGAATACTTATTTGGATGTTAGATGTTAAATTGAATTATACATGTAAATTCTTATAAAGCGGGTTTAATATGCATGCTTAAACATAGTTTAATAGGAGTTCTACTTTATTAGTAAAGGATCAAATAAGTAACGTAAGAAATTAAGCATAAAAAGAAACAAGTTTAAAATCACCTGCAATGTACAAAGTGTATCATAAGTTATCTATATTAATACAGTAATAATACATATAAAGGAGGAAGTCATTTCCCTCCGTTAAATGCAAATCAAACATTTAATTTTAAGCAATACATTATACATGTTATAAGACATATGGTATAAACATTTACTTCTCTCATAAACTTGATTTTAAACAATACATGTTATAAACCATATGGTACGTACAAATATAATACAAACTTTTCAACACATCTAATTAATGTTATTCTATAAGACCAGGGGGTGCAGCTGCCCAACCTTCGCCGTGGGATGAGCTGGAAGTTCGCCGAGCTTCGTTGCTGCACCAAGCTGGCTCGCCGATCTTCGCCGTTCTAGTTCTCCTCGTCTGGACGACGAAGGAAGTGTCTGACAAGAGGAGCGTATTTCATTTACTTGTGAGTATAAAAAGATAGTGGTGGGGCTCAAATGAATAAGTTGTAGTTAGTTGTATTGGGGAGGGGGTTGTTAGTTGTGGTTTGTTGTGCTGATGTGGCACACCGTGGGACCGAATGAAGAGCTTGGGTTGCTCACTGCACCCCCTGCTCTAATTAATGTTATTCTATAAGTACCACATCTCTCAAAATTACAATTACTATACCACATAGTACAAACCAAGCAAGCTACTAATTTATTTTTAAAATCATAACACAAGCACTTCATCATCAAAAAAGTTAGCAATGTTGTTGGGATTCTAGATTTGATGAGACAAAATAAATAGAAGAATGAAACAAAAAGGGCTTAAAGTGACAAAGGATGAAACTTCAAAGAAGAAAAAGATTCTACGATATCTTTTATATTTTTAGTAATTATCTTTTGTAAACCCTAAATCTCTATTATATAAAGAGATCAAGGGTACAGGTTTTATTATGTCTTTCATAATGTAGATTACTAAAGGGGTGTGTGTGTCTAGGGCGTAGTAAATTGTAAACGCCTAGACTAGATTAGAGTTTGTGTAGTCGCCTCAAGGATCTCTTGATTCCTGTTACAAGATTAGTGTAACCGTATTATTTTGATCAAATAATATTGAGGCGTGGAGAGTGATTAAAGAGAAACTTTGTGTCAATAACTTTGATTTGTTTTAATCCGCTATGCATAATTGTTCATTGTTATTGTTGAACCCTAAGGCTCAAAACGATCCTAGAAACTATCTTTAGTACGTTCTTAGTTTCTACAAATGCAGACAACATGCCGACTTCATCATCCTTATCTATGTTTGTAAGTTGTCTCAATACACGGTTACTATGCCATATGGAATATTTTGCTATAGGAATTCCAACATAAAAGTATTTACAATAGAAAAATAGGGAAAATGATCTGAAAAGGCATCATACTTGCCACCTTATTCTTTTGTAAGCATCATACTTTTTTTTTTCTATTGTGGGCACATACTTGCCACCGTTAAGTTATTGTAGCTACTCCGTTAGATTTATTTACATAAATTGTCCTAAATTGCAACGACAATCCTGTTGATCCCAGATGAGCTTAACGATCTTGTTAATTACTTTAGATATAAACCTAAAGCAATAGGTATGGAAACTGCTTTTGAATGATCTATTAATTACTATGCGAAAACTAGTAATTAATCTTAAGAAGAATTAACAATAACACACAGTAATTCTCTCAACCTTCACCTTAATATATTAATATACGGTTACTCAAAAGTAACAGGGTTACAACGAACCTTGAAGTGAATACAAGACAATACGTATGCTAAACAATCGACATCTAACCCTAACCCTAGATCCTCCTTTTATACATTTAAGGAGTCCTAGTCGGTTACAAAAACTTTCTATACAAGAATAATATCTAATCGTATCTTTACCATAAACAAAATATACATATCTAATAAGCAGCAGAATCAAAACTCTAGCAGCAGAATCATCTTAGGCTAGCAGCAGTTTGACACTTAGCTTATTTCATCATTCATCAGATATCATCAGCAGCAGAATAAATATACTAGCAGCAGAATCATACTTAGTATATTTCTATTAGAATCATGAGCAGTAGAATAAAATACTTAGCAGCAGAATCTTCAAAGTAGCAGCAGTATCTTTTAAACCCAACAAATCCTTAAAGGCCGTTAAGTTATTTGCATAAATCGTCCTTGTTGATCAAGGGTCAACGGGTCGGGTGTCATGTGTCACCACCTAAGTGGTGCCACGTGTCATCGGGTCGGGTCCGGGTCCGGGTTGCCACGTGGACCAATGAGGTTGTGCCACGTGGCATGCACAAATAAAACCCAACTTTGTCTCAGAGATTAGAACTCAAGCCATTCATGTGGGGGTGAGGGTGATACCCAGCTAGGCTGGGCATACCCTCAATTATATTAGTTCAAAGTTTTTTATTTAACACCATTCAACAAAGTCAAAAGGTAAACTAAAACAAGCATCCACGTACATTTTTTAAAAAACTTTTTTTTAAAAAAACGTTTTTTTTAAAACTTTTTTTTAAAACGTTTTTTTTTTTAAACTTTTTTTTTCTAAACTTTTTTTTTTTAACTTTTTTTTTAAAAACGTTTTTTTTTTAACTTTTTTTTTAAAAAAACTTTTTTTTTTCTAAACTTTTTTTTTAAAACGTTTTTTTTTTTAACTTTTTTTTTTTTTCTAAACTTTTTTTTTTAAACTTTTTTTTTTAAAAACGTTTTTTTTTTTTAAGTTTTTTTTAAAACGTTTTTTTGAAAAAAAAAAACTTTTTTTTAAAAAACTTTTTTTTTCTAAACTTTTTTTTTAAACATTTTTAAAAAAAACTTTTTTTTTTAAAACTTTTTTTTTCTAAACTTTTTTTTTTTAAAACGTTTTTTTTTTAACTTTTTTTTAAAAAACGTTTTTAAAAAAAAAAAGTTTAGAAAAAAAAAGTTTTTTAAAAAAAACGTTTTTAAAAAAAAAGTTTTTTAATAAAAAAGATTTTAAAAAAATGTACATGGATGCTTAGGGCTGTAAACGAACTGAACGTTCACTGAACATTTTATGAAGCGTTCGGTAAAAAGTTCGTTTATGTTCATTTATTTATTAAATAAACGAACATGAACAATATTTTATGTTCGTTTAGTTAAATGAACGAACATGAACAAAATTCGCGTCCGTTCTTTTATGTTCGTGAACGTCCGATTATACGTTCATTTATTTATTTATGTTCGTATATCGTATATTTTAATTGTATAATATCATAATTGATTTGTTTAAACAAAACAACACTTATAAAAGAATATTTTGTGCATAATTTAATAAGTTTTATGTTTGTTTGTCTATGTTCATTTATGTTCGATCGTTTAGTGTTCGTTTAGTGTCTTAATGAACGAACATAAACGAACATGAACAACTCATTTTCTTGATAAACGAACATGAACAAGAAAATTCGTCCGTTTAAGCGTTCGTGTTCGTTTATTTGTCCGGTTAAAATTAAACGAACGAACATGAACAAGACTCCGTTCGTGTTCGTCCGGTTCGTTTACGGCCCTATGGATGCTTGTTTTAGTTTACCTTTTGACTTTGTTGAATGGGGTTAAATAAAAAACTTTGCACCAATGTAATTGAGGGTATGCCCAGCCTAGCTGGGTATCAACCTCACCTCCACACAAATGGCTTGAGTTCGAATCTCCTGAGACAAAGTTGGGTTTTATTTGTGCATGCCACGTAGCACCACCTCATTGGTTCACGTGGCGACCCGATGACACGTGGCACCCGACCCGGCCCGTTGACCCTTGACCAACAAGGACGATTTATGCAAATAACTTAACGGCCGTTAAGGACTGTCGTTGCAATTTAGGACGATTTATGTAAATAAATCTAACGGAGTAGCTACAATAACTTAACGGTGGCAAGTATGTGCCCACAATAGGGAAAAAAAAATATATGATACTTACAAAAGAATAAGGTGGCAAGTATGATGGTTTTTCAGATTATTTGTTGAAATTGTAATAACAGGGTACCCGCAATTGAAACGCGCAAATAACTCGCTATAGTATCAAGTTCACCAAGTCGGGGAAAGTAAGTAAGATCTCAGAAGTAATAAACACATCCAATTATTGAAGATCGCCTAAAATGTCTCCTAAAGTTGATCTTTCATATTGTCATTTCATAAATGCTTTTTTATATCACAATTAACTAATTAATTAATGGACTTGACTTGTATATATCCAATCCACGGCTTTATCTCATGACTGAGATAATATAGAATTGTCTACTTCATGTTTGTCATGGGACGACGTGTATAAAGAAATCTTTGACGTTAGATACCTCGGCACACGAAAACGAACTCGTTTTATAATTAGTGTAGAATCAAACACGTATAATTAGGACCGAATCCAAAATGCCATTAGTTGCCGTCCATTGCCGGTTTCAAACTTTGCACTGAAATCATTACTCCAAATGGTATAAATAGCAAAACAATCGTGTACCTTTTATATCATATTCTCAACAAAGAAACTGAAGTACAATTCCTATCTTAGCTTTCTAAGAGAAACTTTAACTAGAAGCTAGTCGCGGTAATATTTCAAAAATGGCCTCATCTTATTCAACCATAGTTTTTGTCGCAACACTATTTGTTCTTGCAACTTCAATCTCTGCCACCGAATATGTTGTTGGTGATCAAAGTGGTTGGACTCTCGATTATGATTATCAAACTTGGGCCAAGGATAAAGTTTTCTACGTTGGAGACACACTAGGTACGTTATGTCCCATAACTATAACTAGATTTAGTATGCCTATACGTTTTCATGCTTGCATTGTGTCCTAGTCATTTAGAAAAATATAGGGAAAATCATCTGAAAAGTCATCATACTTGCCACCTTATTCTTTTGTTGGCATCAAACTTTTTTTTTTCTATCGTGGGCACATACTCCCTTAATCACCACTATTGTAAGCATTTTGATGACGTGGCATGATCTAATCAAGATTAATTACATAAATTTACATAAATCGTCCCTGTAGCTCTAAACAATTACACCATTCGTCCTTGAATCAATTACATAAAAAGTCCCTGTGGCTCTAATAATTTACACATTTCGTCCTTATGGCTATAAACTCAAACTAATCACCATCAACCAACAAACACCCCCTCCCACCATGACATCACAACCAAACCACCACCACAGACTCACCAAACCACCAATACATCACCACCAAAGCACCAAACCATTACTACAAAATATCGATCAGATAGCAAGTTTCTTGCTCCTAATTAGTTCTAGCATCTCAGACTTCCAAATCTGCAAAATTGGAATCAGATTCCGGATGGTGGGCATTTCCTGTTTTGAACCAAGACGAATTCGTGACCATATACTAGTCTAAAAACCCATCTGATAACACATTCACAATAAAAACCAATGATTCAGACGGATAAACCCAAATCATATAACCCACAAACTCGAAAACCGAACCGAACACTCCTTATTGGCCTTAGTGAGCTTTTGGTGTTAACGAACTGGAAAAACGAACAATAGGACTCAATTTGCGACCTCGTGTTCGACCTATCTCTTGACCCCTAAAAATCCACAGTTATCTAGACCTCTTTATAAAATAACATATGTTAAGAAAATGAAATTGGAACAAAACCTTCAATAAAAACTTCAAATCAGACTTTTGAATCTAAAGATTTGATGATTCGTAATTCACAAACAAAGTTTGCTAATTACTTGCGAACCTGCAAATGGTTTGCGAATTCAATGGCTAACAACTTCGGAAATGGTTTGCGAACCTGCAAATGGTTTGCTAACAACTTCGGAAATATACCTTCGATCTATTCTTATCTCGATTCAACACAGAAAAAGACGGAGATTTGATGTGGTGGTGATGTTGGTTGTGGTGGCTCGTTGTGGTGGTAGATGGGTGTTTTAGAGCACGTGTGGTAGCTGAAAGAGCAAAGGAGGTCGAGAAATAAGGTTGTGTGGTGGCGGTGTGACTTTAGATGTGGCGGTGGTGGTGTTGCAGTAGTGGCCGGAGATGGCCGGAAGTTGGAGGGCGGCTGCCATATTTTTGGAGGAGGGGGAAAGGGAAAACTAACCCCAGAAATGATTATAATGGGGTAATTGACTGAAGGACGAATGGTGTAATTATTTAGAGTCACAGGGACGATTTATGTAAATTTATGTAATTAACTCTTGATTAGATCATGTCACGTCATCAAAATGCTTACGATAGTAGTGATTAAGGGAGTATGTGCCCACAATAGAAAAAAAAAAAAAAAAGTTTGATGCCAACAAAAGAATAAGGTGGCAAGTATGATGCCTTTTCAGATGATTTTCCCCTAGTCATTTAGAAAAATATATTGATTTGATTTTCTTTATGCAGTATTCAACTATGTGTCTGGTAGCCACAATGTGGTGAAAGTTAATGGCACGGGTTTCCAACAATGTACGGCAACATCTTCCAACGGAACCTTGACAAGTGGACGAGATGTCATTGCCATTCAAACCCCGGGAAGAAAATGGTACATTTGTGGTGTGGCTAAGCATTGTGAGTTGAGAAACATGAAGCTTGCCATCACCGTTCAACCACAAATGTCTCCGGCTCCAAGCCCATCTGCATCGAGCACATTGGCAGTGCCAACAATCTATGGCATGTTAGTTGCATTGTTCGGTGGTCTTGCATTGCTCTTCGGTTAGAATGTTTTATTTTATTTTACTTTTTCGAGTTGGTTATTTTCATTTTCTTGATATGTATGATGGTCCAGATGTTGTATCGGTTTGAAGATGGTTTGATATATTGAGTATTAAATATTAATTGAATTTTTTCCCTGAATACTTATTTGGATGTTAGATGTTAAATTGAATCATACATGTAAATTCTTATAAAGCCGGTTTAATATGCATACCTAAACATAGTTTAATTGGAGTTATACTTGATTAGTAACGGATCAAATGGGTAACATAAAGAAATTAAGCATAAAATGAAACAAGTTTAACAGCCTGCAATGTACAATGTGTATCATAAGCCTTCGGTATGTTGCCCTTGTTCATGCGTTATTGCTTATATGGCATGGCCTTAACTCAAGTTATGCTTGAGTTATGATACCGTGTGTGATTGTGTCTAAGTTAAGGGCATGAGTTACCTCTCACGTTACCATGGTAACTCAGCGTTAAGAAGCAAAAGTTAAGGGCACGTGTTTGTGTGTGTGTGTGTAAATTTTATTTTTTAAAGAAAAGTGAGGCACAAAATGTTAAGTTATGACAAGGGGTGTTTTTAGTGAGTTAAGGTTGAAATGTTAAAGCTGGCGTGACGCTGATGTGGCACTGAATTATGGCATGACCTAAGGTCATTATACCAAGTGCTCTAAGTCCCGTGAGTTATACTATCAAGTTCACCGAGTCGAGATCGACATGTTGAAAATCGCCTAAAATGTCACAACATCGTAAAGTCGATCTTTCATATTGTTATTTCGAAATGTTGTTTTTGTATCACAATTAACTGCTTAATTATTAAAAAAAAAAAATAATAATAATTAAAAAAAAAAAAAAAAAAAAAAAAAAAAAATTAAAAAATTAAAAAATAATGCATGCAAACAATTTCCAACCAATATTACATGTTACAACCCAAACTATAGATTACATGTTGTGTGACCTAAGCTTATTTTCATATATCCTCAGCTTATCACCTCTTAATACCTACAAATAAATATTCTAAGTGCAGAAAACACAATATCAAAAATTCAAAAATAAAACAGTGGGCAAGAACAAGAACGAGGTATGGTCCTGCGCGCATAGAATTAGTAGAGAAAAAAAAAATGTGAAGCCATATAAAGCATATCGGAAATCAGTTATATACAGTTTCTGTAAGGAAGAAAATCAATAACAAGCAAAGTAAAGCAAACCAGATAATTACCAATTTACCATTTACCAATAACTCTTTGTATACATTTTGCTTTTGTTAGTGCTGCTTAAGTTAGTCATTGTTCCCTCAGCACTGACCAACTATAATCTCATTGAAAATCGGTTCTAAAAACGCCCAACTCTCACAAAGATTTCACGTGAATCATACCGTGACTATTAACCCACAAATGTTACTCTAGCAATAGCAGTTGTTGCTCCTCCTCTACCTTCTGCAACTCACTTAGTCGCTTTTTGGCATAAACAGTGACTATTATGGTCGTAACAATTGTTAAAATAAACCCACAAACTGTGAATACAATCTGCAGTGGTGCAAGTGATCTTTCTTCTTTGGAAGCATCCGCCAACGTTCGTATCATTATACCACTGAAAAGCAAGCAACAAACTAAGATTTATTAGTTTTAGTGCTATAAACAGAATTTTCGTTAGTTTTTGCCAAGCTAAAGCGCCATTACAAGTGGTGAGACAATCGAATTCTGATACAGTACAACAATTTAATTACAGCAATTATTATCCGAAAAGTACATATTCTAGAAAAATGTGCTTGATGTGTATAAAATTTCCCGCCTATAATGAAATCGCTCTACGGCATAGTGCTATTGTGTGCGTTTAACGCAACTAATAAGTAATAAGTTGAATCACTTTCGTTCCAGATATAAAACCAAGCTACTTTGCTTCTAGTCATAAGGCATCCATTGTCGAAAAGATATATGTAATCAAAATATCTTAGCTAAACCTGGCTCCCTAAACTCATTCTGAACCTCTTAAGCTTCAGTAGCTTCTCATTTTGTGCTTCCGCCCCCTCCAATAGTCTGATTTTAGCAAAACCTTAAACTAGTCTGAAGAAAGAGTTACCAAGTTCCCTAAACTCTTATCACTATTTTTGTTAAACATCTTGTATAGTAAGCAAAACCAAAATGGTTCTCTAATTCTTTCGGTCTTTCCTCCTTAACTGAAAATCTTGGGTTCTCAACCGTGGTCTAACTTCAACTGATATTACTCAGAGTATGTATACCTCACCAGCCACGGCACCTTTTTTTGTTTCTCAACTCCTTTTGTAAAGGTAGCACTTTCAACCCATTTCATGTACAAATGGGTCAACTTGGGTAATAAGATGTAACTGATGACGGGGTTCAAACAAAAAAAAAGGTGGTTATAGGTGGCTGAAAAGTGTTTTACAACACACTGCGCAGGTTATTCAGAAAAATGGAACGTGATTTTTGATAGTTTTCTATATGCTCTAACATCTAAGCAATGCTAGAGTTTTAACCATTGCTAAAAAGAGTTTAAAACAAACAAAACATAGGTTACTTCAATTATTGGATACAATGAGTTTACAATTGTTCATACATAAACAATTTACACAATAAAGAAGATGAGCAAATAGACATGAGTTCAAAAAGAATAATTGGCATTTCTAACCTTGAAGATTGATCAGTTTAAATTGATATTAAATTACGTGTATAATGCAAATAACAAAAAGTAAACAAAAACACGTGCATGTAGAAAAAGAAAGAAATCTTACGTATATATCGCAACAAATACTTCTGGCACTATCCCAACCAATGTTCCAAACAAGTATGGAACAAACTTAACATCAGTCGCAACCGCACAGTAATTATAAATTACATAAGGAAATGGTGATATCCTTAATAATGTGACGGCTCTAAATTGATCATACCAGTCACCTTCACCTGCTAATCTTATAATCGACGCTTTTTTTGGATATTTTTCTAACCACCCCTGCATAGATAAGAAACACTTTTCAGTTTAAATAATCAATGGAGAAATAGAAAATAACTGTAATGATACGCATATGCTTACTTTAATTTTGGGGTATAACAGGGAACCAAAGAAATAAGGAAGTGATACACCGATACTAACACCACAAATTATCAACAGAAATCCCAGCAAATAACCAAAACTCATTCCGGCAACCCACATGGAGGGTGTAGATGGTATGAATATGCTTGGGAATATTGCTACTGATGCAAATATCAAGAATGCTAGCATTGGCTTGCTGAATGTCGTGGTTTCCCAGTTTAAAATAGGTATAACCTCCTGAAACAAATGGCATACAAGTCCTGATCAGATAACTTTTGTCATGGTCCAGATTTTAAAGCGACACTACACTTACAAAACTTTTTGTCTACACCTCTACGAATATGTCATATTATTAATTATAATCCCTTAAATGTTTAAAAAGGGTAAGATACAAAGCAAACTCTTCAAAGCATGGATGTTTACTGATAAACAATTTGAGGGTGTTTCAGAATGCTTATCCAAATCAGACACATCTGATTATTTTAGATTTGGAAGTGACACAAGTTGTTCTGAAAAGCAATAAGCATAAGCAATTGAGCATATAATCAGATATAATAAAAAGTTCCAAACATCCCTGACAAAAACACTTCACTAAATTATTGGTTTTTCTATGTTCCACAATGAGGGGGTGTTTGGGATTGCGTAATAATACTGCTTGTGGTGTTTTTATACAAGTGTGGGGATAAAAGCAAACTGCTTATGATAAATTGTGCATTTGATTCTGATTACTTACCTCTTAAATCCTTAAATAAGCAGAAGCGTCGACCACATAAATAGCCACTGCCTTTTGTAATTATTGTGTTTTATTAGAGTGTACTAAAACCTCTTACGCTCGGCAGAAGCAAAAAAATCAGTTGTAACACAACCTAATGCAATAAGAGAGTTTTTATATTTGTTTCTGCTGACAGGAAACACAATAATCACATATGCAGCCATTCTAGTGGGCAATGGTTTCGCTTATTTAAGATTTACAATGTAAAATTATCATAATCAAATCTTTAATAACCAGTAATCAAATCTAGGCAACCTATAGATTCAGCATTAAATACATCATGAACACAGTTTTAACAATAAGAGATTAAGAGGGTGTTTAGTAATGCTAATTTTTTCTACTTATCCACTTATTTTGGGGGCATAATAAGCCTACGCAAAGACTCACCTATTTCAAACTGCTTATTATGATTGTCTCATTGCTTCTTGCCTCCTTCATCTACTCATCACATTTTTGCACATAATAAGCATATCCAAACACTAATCCTAAACTACTTATTAAGCCACTTATCTACTTATTAGCACGTAAACTAAACATCATATACACAAAGAATACATTTTTACAGCATAACTCAAAAAACCCCCTAAAACCCATTTTTACACATTTAAACTTATTCTATTTTTTTTTTAAGAATAAGCAAATAGGCTACTAAGCGCGTAAACTTAACAACCTATAAATTAAACCTCAAACACATCAAGAACACATTTTTACAACATAACTCAAGAAACCCAATAAAGCCCATAATTCAAGTAATTAACTCTAAAAAATTTTAAACATATCTTTTCCATAAGATAAGGACTAGTCCAAACGCTACTTCCTAAAGTATTTACTTTTAAGTTCCTTATCTATGTATATTCAAGTGATATCTTTCATCGTCTATTTATCTACTTATTGCATTTTTTGGGAAGTAAGCATGATTTCAACCTTTTGCCCAACTAATCTACAAGTTTTGAGCCCACCACTACACAAACATAAATCAGGTAAAACCCTTCCCTTAAGGGAGGGTTGGCGTGGTCACTGTCACATCAATTTAACTTGGGACCTAAGAGTTGCAAGTCATTGACCACTATTTCCAAAAGTGCTTACTTTTGAGCGCGTAAATTGAGCAAAAAAAACTATAGATTTTCAACATGAAACACATCAAGAACACATTTTTACAACATAATTCAAACAACCCATAAAATCAAAACCTTAAAAAAAACAAAAAATTACCTTTTCCATAAGATAAGGACCAATCCAAAGAAAGAAAGAAACCCCCAAAAGACCCAAAAACAAAACCAAGAAGACAAACTTCCCCCACCACAAAAACGACCACCAAATACTTATAACCTCATCAGCAACCACACCACACGAAGGTCCCAACCCACCATCTGTTTCATTTTCATTCAGCCCTTGTGGTGGTGACGTCACGATGACGTAATCAGGTTTTGGGTCGACTTTTATTCGGGTTATTCCTGCATTGTTGTGATCATCTGTCATTATTATTATTTTTATAAAGGGTTTTTGAAAATGGGTTGGTTTTATAAGAAGAGGTTTTTTTTTTTTTCTTTTTTTTTTTTTTTTTAATAAATATGGGGTTGAAGAAGGCTAAAGATGAAGGGTTTTTTATTGGAAGAAATGAAAGAGGGAATCAGGAGGAAGAAAGGAAACGTGGATTGAGAGATGTGATTATTTTTTTCATTTCTTTGCTGGTGTCTTCATGGCAAAAATGTCGTTATGGAAGGCATGTTTTTATTTTGAGCAATGTATTTTAGTTGGGGGAGTGTATTGGGTACTTTTATTTTGTGGAAAACAGAGATCGTGTTTAAATATCAACAAAATGTTTTGCCAAATATAAAATTCTTTATTTCGGAAAATTACAAAATAAATTTTAGTTGTTTTCTTTTATAACCCACAATCCTTTCTCCTCTTCTTCAAAATAGAAGATACAAACATAGACTAAACGCGTTTTCTATATTTTCAAATGTTTTGTGAAAATAAATTTTACTTCCAAATTTTTACAAGACTAGAGATATAAAACAAAAGTATTTTTTCATCAACTGAACGCACTCATACATTCTTACTACATCTTCCTAATTATCTTGTTACTCCACATAAAAATTGACAAGTGTAATTCACTATCTATGTTTTATTATCCCTCTCATTGATTTTAACACTTGTCACTATCCTAAATGTAGAAAGATAAGTAGGAATATATAGGAAGTAGGAAGATTTATCATTTTCTTTTTATTTTAGGTTTTATGCCATGACTTATTGACTTTCATTAATATATATACTAATAGTGATTTATGATGTGACATAAATGACTATACTTAACACTCTTAATCTCAATCCCTATTGGCTGAAAAACAATAAAAAAAACCATTCACAGTAAAATTAGGGTATGTGTCACTTTCCTATTGGTTTACAAACATGCCCAACTTTACTGTTCATCTTTCTTTGAATTAATTAAAGGTGTTAACAGAGTTAACACCTTTCTTTTACACCCCATACACACTTCTATACTCTTCCATAGACAACTTGATCTTAAAAAAAAAAAAAAAAAAACGCACACACACAGGCACATCTATACTATCAAAAATTGTGGAGGCCGCTTGCTAATATTCCATTCCTTTAAAGGCGGTGAACGCACCAACATCAAACTCATCTGACACAATCCCCGTTACAATACTGCTGACGAAGTTCGAGATTTTTTGTAATCCATTATGACATCGACAACCAGTAATCCATCAACAATAGATGTGATAGACGATTTTAAATCACAGGTATGTTTAGTTTATATAATTTAAAAAAAAAAATTGCTAATTTTATTATTTTGTTGTTATTCATTATGTGATTATTGATAAAATTGGATTGTGTGTTTTATTTAATATTGAATGTTATATCTGGGTTATTATGGGTTTTTTATTTTCTGAATTAGTTGGATTTAATTTTGGAATTTGATTAATTTAACCTAATCTTCAAACAATACAGTATTTTTTTTTTTTTTTTTTTTTTTTTTTTAATAAAGCTTGATTGATTGTTAAGTACTGTAACTGTTTTGGTACATATTTACTCTTATTAGGAATGTTGATACAAATTTGGTAGGATTGTTGTGAGGGGGTGTTTCTTTTGCCTTATATAGCTGCCTTATGGGTTATTTGGTTTTCAGCTTATGTTTTATAAGCTTACCTTTTGTGGCTTATTTTGAAATATTAATGTTTGTATAACCTTATTATGACATAATTACCTTATATAAGCCGAAAAGTATCAAGATAAGCCACAAAAAATGAGCTTATGAGACATAAGCCCAAAACTAAATAAGCTATAAGCCCACTATATAAGGCAAAACAAACATCCTACTTTGGGTTTGTGGGTTAATGAAAGATAAGGAGTTTATCAGCTTATTCAAAATATTATATGAGTAGTAACCCGACGGATCTGATTATCCTGATCCAGGTATTATTGTTCCTTTTTATTATGATGATTAAATAAATTGTTTGGAATACGATTTAAGTTGCTTTAAGTTTTGATTCGATGATATTTATAAGGACTTTGTTAAAACTAGGTCAAATGTTTGTAACAAGTATAAGTAGTTTCTAACTTTTTTTTGGTCTTTAATTTGTAGGCTTATGAATGCTATTGGTGTTTCTGTGGGTATGTTTGTGTGTCCATTCAAACTAACGGTGCCTGCGTATTGGCATGGTAACCTGCTAGCTTTAAAGATTGGCTATGACGAATTTCAATACGGTCCATTCAAGCTAACGGTGGCCGCCTATTGGCATGGTAACTTGCTAAGGTTGCAGCCATGGCGAGTGCGCCTACTTTACAGAAAGGAAACAGTCGTATCTTACAAGCTATAGTGTGATATGCTTTCAGCTCACTCACACGATGCACTTTACTTATAATAATTATAATGGTGTATATTCTAAAGGCTGTTCAAAACGGCAAGTTGTTCTGGAACAGCAGGGCTACCATCTCCATTGTTATGTGGGGCGATGATGATTCTTTTTGCAAATTAACTCTTCCATGAGTGTGGGTCACACACTCCCGTATCTTGGCGAGGTAACCACGAATGTTACGTGGGTGCAGCCATGGTGGGTGTGTCAACTTGCCCAAAGAAAGGCAGATCTCAGCCTCATTTTTCCAACTCCATTACTACCAGCATTATACTCTGAAGCACAGGTAATTCAAATGATACACATTCCACATTTTTACTTTGGTTATTTACATTGTGTAAGAGCCATTCATAGTATGTGGTTTGTAAAATTTAGTAACTTTTTCCATCTTTAATTTGTAGGTTAACGCAAGTTACGGATTGTAAATGGGTGGAAGTGGCCTGTGTCCTGGCGAGGCAGCACAACATTGTGTTTGCAGCCATGGCGCGTCGGCCACTCCATTATCCACTTCTACACTTGCGGTTTTGAACCAAACAGTTTTCCAGATGGTAATTTGGTGGTATTGATCATAAAAGGCAATGATGAACTTTTTGAGAATACTAATGAATCTGAGCCTCATATTATGAACTGACATAACAGTTTTTGAAGAAAAAATTCGTATCAAAATCATGTTTTCATTAACATAATACTATTAAATAAGTTGAATAAAATCAGTAAAAGGGCTTCTTAGGCCGGTCATGTATGTATTCGCATTGGTATATGGTGGAACGGAAAATAGAAATACAATCTGCCAATAGAAATACAATCTGCCAAGTACTTTGATTTGCAATGTTAGATGTGAATTTTGATATCAAGTGTTGGATTTTCCCTGTACTCTGAACCACCACAGGTTCGTGCTACTTCAGATTTTACTTTTTTTAATAATTAGCGTCTATTGGTGTCTGGTAGCTACTGCTCTTCATAGCGCTGTTTCTGTTTGTGGTCACAGGTGACAAGAGTTTGAGTTTGAGTATGGCCTATATTACTTGAAAAAGTGTGTTAAAGAGGCGTTTTCAACGAAGTCAGTTCAATAGGTAGGTTCGGTGGGGTAGTTTGGTAAGTATTATCTGTAGCCTTTTATGCTAACAATATGAACAATTGATGTAACCATTCAATAAGATTCAATAAAAAATAAATTCTAAACATAAAAAATGATGACTATATGGTACTTTTTTTTAATTGATGATGCTAACAATTCATGTCATATGTTTAAGATAACCAGAATTGTTTGTTTAAAACCTTATACTATATTCAGAACACATTGCACTAATATTAAACTAACAATCCCAATACATTTGTCATTTCTTAACAGCCTTTTGATGCTGCTACAAGAACCAGACAAAGATAAGTATCATTCAAATTTAGATATTGCAATGACTTTTACCTTTTTTACCTTACTCACATCTTTTTTTCTATACAGTAAATATCATACTATGGAGAAGCTTAAATTCGATGCATGGAGAAGCTCAGATTCGATGCTATGTAAACACATTATAAAACTTTATGATGGTCATCAGTTACAAAGGTCCAACATTATTTCTTGATACTTAATCATGTGCCATTGTCTTTTATTGCTACCTGTCTACATTGCTTATTGCTAGATGTCGACTTATGTTACTATTATTATATGGATCATCCGTTCCACAATATGACGAAAATGTAAATCGCAGCGCATTCTTCTGTTTTTAGATATCTAAAAATAAAAAAACCCGCTGCGACTTGCATTGTCCTCATTTTGTTGAACCAATTATTCATACAATAATAGTAACATGAGCAAGCAGCCTGTGGTAAACTATGTTGGCCAGCAACATGATTACATTTTGAAAGATTAGTGACAAATGAAATAGGATGGTGTCACAAGTTATTTCTTGCAAATACCTTTTTGCACAGCATCCTATTTCATTTACCACTGATCTTTCAAAATTTGATCACGTTATTGGTTTGGAACATCCAAACACAAAAGACAACGGCACATGATACTAATATTTGCTATTTTACGTCTGTTTCATTAAATTTTTTTTGCATGTTTGTGTGTGCATTTATGCAAAAGCTGATGCTCAACAAAATGGTTGAATTCCAAAAGATAGGAAATAAGAAAGAACGCTGTGACAAGTGGGTTGATGCAACCTCCTTCTTGCACCATCCTCTTTTGATGCAACCCAATTACACGTCGGCCTGAAAATTCATGTTTTCGATCTTATTTAGCAAAAAGATTTTTAGTTCAGGCGAGCTTTAATTGGGTTGCCACGAAACAGAATTTCTAACTTTTTTTCTAAAGAGATTTTTAATTTTTTTTCAAATTACGTTAAATGTGATGATTACAGGATTAATAGTCCGATCAATATATTATTAGCTAGGTTTTTGAACGAAACCATTTTACAAGAAAGAAAAGTTATAACTTATGTACGTTTTTTTTTACGGACCAAAGGAGACCTTCAAGGAGTTGAAGAGTATTACTCCTGCGCACTACAATCAGTTCCGCAGGACAAATTGGGAAATGTACAACCTATGTTTCAGATTTCAGGCCAAATTGAGAATATACATGGGAATACCACGCAACCACATCCAACGAGTCATGGTAAGTGAAATTGATAGTTCTTACATAATTAGTTCTAAAGCTATTTTGTAAGCTTGAGAGAAATGGGGAAAATGGATCCAAACCATGGAAATTTGCTTTTCTAAAAACAGTTTGGGGGCTTAAATGAGTGTGGGATTGGATGCTGAAGTGAGGGCTAAAAAGGGTGCGCTTGGGTGTCGAAATGGCAGCTAAAGTGGGTGCATTTGAGGGCTGAAATGGGTGTGTTTCGGGCCTGCAGTGGGTGCTAAAATGGGTCAGCTTGCTCATAGGATCATGGATTACAAACATAACATCTGTAACATGTCTCTTATTGCTCATGGTGATCACGGTATGTAAACAACCTTTGTATTGTATAGTACCAATGCCTATGTGTCTATGCACACTCATGTAAATAAAAGCATGTAAACATAACATCTGAGGTTCAAGTTAATATGGTTAGCAGTTCAAGGTTTATTCTAAATTCACTCTTTTAACTCTAAAAGAACATAGTATCTGTTAATATAGTCGAATTAAACAAAGTGTATGCATTAGTTTTGTGTAAATGTGTCTAGAATTACTAACAATGCCGTGAATTTAGAGATAACAGATGAGATATTTGACAACTAATAGGTCTGTTGGATTTGGATGTTGGATCAGATCAATATTAAACAATGCAAATTATAGTCGAGTGAATTAACATACGACATGTGATTCTTTCATTTCATTCTTTTTCCAGTAAGACGTGCACTTTTGACTTTCTTGAGGCGAGTAGTCATTTAAGTCCCTTTTACTTAAAGCCAAAAAAAATGTCTCTGTATGAATAAACTCGCTTCTTTGTGTTGAAATTATTTATGGTGTCAGAGTCATTCTTGCAATTTGTGTTTACCTAAAGATTAACAATCATTTAGAATAGTGAATAAAAAATATTGGGTAACATAATAGTTGTCTTTATCCCGTGATGTGCCACATGTTTTGTATAGGACATAACTGTTATTTGTCTAATGGTCAATAACAATTAGTGGAGGTTGTATATGATGGTCAGACCAGTATATGAATAAGAAGATGATTAAAGATACATGTGAATCATAAATTAGTTTATTAAGCTTTTGAACATCGAATAATTTATTTGTTAATCAATGTCCATTCAGTGTGTTAACATTTGGGGCTACTCTTTCTTCAAAGAGTCAGACCATATCTTTCTGTTTCTTTGTGAGTGATGAAACAGATTCCGTTCCTGGAATTCAGCATCTGGTACTTGGATTTGGCATGCAAATTGCTCTTAAGATTTTCAAAAAGCATGGTTCATTGTCTACTTTAACTATGTTTTTACTTTGCTTTGATATTTTATTAACTATTTGCTGCTTATCTAATCTACCATGCTTGCAACCTAATCTTACATTTTATTGTTGTTTCATTTAGGTTGCTGAAGACCCTGTTTTCAAAAGAGAAGGTTCAAATCTTTATGTAGATTCAAAAATTAGTTATAGTCAGGTAAGAACTGAATGATTCTAAATGTTCCTACGCACACACAAATGCATTTGACGAATGAACGTTATATTAAAAGTTAAAACTATGTTAAAAAAAATCCCAGTTCATAATAAGAATCTTTAATTACCTTTAGAATGTAGCAAGTGTACATAACTGAAACAATATTATAAAGGATTGAGGTCCTCTTATGTAAACATATGTCTTTTATAGAATATGTTAACTATTCTACCTACTGAAAACAGGGACTTGCAGCTTCTAGCCCAAGGTCGGACACGGGTTGCACATGTTGTTTCATCTTAATGTGAATGTAGGTTCACCACAGGCAACAATCACAAAGATCTCATACTGGTACTGTGTTTCACAAAGGTTTTGAAATAACAATCCATTGGTGTCTTCCTGTAGCTCACAAATGTGGCTTTGGACTTCGAGGGCCACGCTACGCATAAGAGGCAACATCACCAGATGTATGGTGGTACGTTTTCATCTTACAATTGCAAACATACAATACAGGTTTCTCATTTCTGCATTAACCAATTACTTATTTTGCCTAATAATTTTTTTGTTGTTGTTACAGGTTAAAAAACTTTTCATCGCAGGCTGATATACCCTGTGTCCTCAACTGTTACCGAACAGCTGTGCGGTCCGACAGTTCTGGAAACCGTGTATGGATGGCAAAACAAGTGGAGGTCAGAATCCAAATAAGACGGTGAAGCCTTTGTTTGGTTACCGAAGACCAAACATCAGCAATGCAGGAAGAAGGTGCTGATACAGCCGTATTGCATAAATTGCCGCAGGACCAATCGATCATTGGTAACTTTTTTGCTGAGAGAGGCGAGATTAATCTTTGATAGAAATTTGTTGTCTGTAATGACTGGATTCAGTTTACCATTTTGTTGTATCATATTTCAGAAATGTTCTCTATTTGATGATCTGAATGACAAATGGGGTTGTTTCTTTGGTTATTTTTTATATACATTATCACAATTGTTCTATGCATCGATAAAGCATCCACGCAGCAACGCGCGGGCTAACTTGCTCGTTGACTTTCATTAATGATATAGTAGGTAACTAATATTTCACCCTTATTTTAATATAGTATGATAGTATATAACAATTACGAGGTCTTACGAACCCGTGCGATGGACCGGCTGGGTCATTGGTTGAATTTCTACGTGTTTTGTACGTAATGTTTGTGCATATGTTTATATACTTTTTATCAAGTTTGCGTCAATGTTTGTAATATAAGTTTTATATATCGAAATATTTATCATTTAGTACTAAATAACTCACTTAAACAATAGATACTTTCGTAGATCTTGATGTTAACACATTTTTTGTGGAAAGTAATTAAATATATCAATATAATTCAGACCCGTGCGATGCACACGGGCTCGATCTAAATGTTCATAGCGTATTGTTCAGCGATAATTTTTGTCATTTTGATCATGGATGCATTTTGTTGGATGAATTTGATCGGTTGATGTTCGTGGTAACAGAAAAGCATGTTCGTCTTCGCGCACTGTTATCTTTTATCGAGAAGAAAGCTCCTGATCCAGCCCATTAAACCGTTTCAACCCAATAATGTTCAGCGTAAACATTGAAGTATAAATCTAATGATGGATATGATGGTAATCGTTGAAATGTGCATCGCAATTATTTGCCAAATAGTTTTAAAATAAGTCGAGTTAACCTTCTAAATATTATCTCAAACCTTTAAATTCAAAAATTATAAAATGCTCAAATAGTAATTAAAAAGATGAAAATTATTTGTATAAGTTATGGATGTCTAACTCTTCGACCCGCTTAGAGTTTCTGAAATCGGATCGTATAGATGGAATGTTTATCACGTATTAAAGGATATTTATAATACCATTGACCGAAACATAGGATATGATTTGCTACGTAGTATTAAGCTTCCATTTATTTTCGTACAAATACATTAAATTTGATTGTTGTTTCTAAAATTAAGTTTGCAATCAAGTGTCTAACATTAATTGAGCCACGATCTTTGCATGAAAGACTTTGACATATTTTAAGTAGAGTAAGTATAAATAACCATACATTGTAAAGTATTATAATTTTGTAACGTGTGAAAGGAGATTTTTTATATGACCATTGCATTTTCAAAAAATATTTAAGAAAATATGTACTTCTAAACATATTTAAGAAACTATATATTTTTTTGTGTTTTCTGCAATTTTATTGGAGGCGTCAATAAGGCAGCCACTAATACATCGTTTTTGTACCCATGTCTTCCGCTGTCTATCTAAACATTTTTTTTTCAAATGACTAACGATGATGATAACTCATCCCAAAAATAACATCGCTAAGGGCAAGAAGTCAATGGAACCTGATAATCATTCTCTGTTAGATTGACTTTTTCTCGTGATGTTTCTTATGCGTTTCAGCAAATAAAAGGAATAGGGTTACTTTCATATGAACAACATTAAGTTTTATTTTCTTGCTTGGTTTGAAATCTCATCCCCACAATCACTATGTTATGCATATCTTTATACATTACACAATGAAACACAAAAACTTATTTTAGGCAATCTGTTTTTTTTATTATTTGCAAATCACAATCAATTCTATGCATACATTTTGCTGGTGTGCATATGTCGTCGATGTTACATTCTATAACTTAAAAGGTGAAGTGTAATCTTAATTTATGAGCTTTGGCTCATATATCTTGACGCCACATGTAAAACCCATCGTCGTCCAATCTTGATGGAGAGGGTAAATCAAGGGGCCAAAGTGTAGTTTTTGTTAATCTTTTAACACCACATTTCTCGGGCTCGTTTAGCGTAGCAAAAATGCTCGTGTGACGTTTTATGTTGCACCATTATTTTGAAATTCATTTTTTCGTTAAAAATGACTGTAAATATGTCTATATTCGTTTAACGCGTCAAAATCAATTATTTCTCGTATTATTAGGTTAGACTTGTGCCGACTTGTGCCGACTCGCGTTGTGCTAAAACTTTAAGTTCCATGGAGGGGGGTAAGTTACACATATCAAATAACAATATTCCACGTTCAAATCTCATATAATCTAAACTGTTTCTAGGTTCTTGTTATCATGTTTAACCGTACCGTAGAGCTTAACTAAGTCTTAAATTACCGGGTTGTCACATTATTATTCCCTTAAAAAATATTGAATCTTATTTACGTTCGTTTTTTTTATTGCTTTATTCACGCACTTAACTTTTTAATGAATCATTTCTTTAAAACCCCATGAATTTCACGGGTCTATAAGCTAATACAATAGAGTTGTGACATTGGAAACTTTCAATGATTACAAAATTAAAGCAACAAACATCATCACAAAAACTTAGGAGTGGGTTGACCCTAGCTATAATACATGTTGACGTAATCGATTTTAATTTTGAGCTACATGTATTCAAGTTAGAAATGAATCAATGATAGATAATTAAAGATAGTATGTATGCTGCAATACACTTCATCATATATTTGATAATTTATAGTGGATTAAAACGACGTAAATTTATTTTCTATTAAGTTAATGGATTAAATAGGTGCACTCTAGCTTTGTGAAAATCGTTAACTTTTTTTAAGCATTTCTTTTACTTTATAAGCCATAGATTCTCGATCTTTTATGGAGTAACAACTTAGTTCAATTAAACCGTACGACTTTATGTATAGTAGTGTCAAGTGTTAACAGTTGAATAAAACTCGATCGACCACTTACAGGTTTAACGTAATATGAAATACAAAGTTCACAATGCAACTTAACCACAATGTTTCTAAAATCTTCACACGCAAATTCAAGTTCTAGTCGACTGTTCAAACATACAAAAATAAAAAAGTTTAACACTCTGCTTGTCGTATAGGATTGTCATACAATGATAAAATTTTGATAAACAACAAAGTTTTCTCACCGGTTAAAATTTGCATTATGGTATTTATTGGTTCTGTATTTTTTCCAATTAACTATGATCATTGGTTTGACTTTCCACTTTTTAGCAGCCGTGAGGATGCAAATTTGTTAATTCAAATTTTTATTATAGGTGAGTAATTGTGATTTGTGAACTGGCCAAAGTTGAGAGTGGACTGAGCCACCGAGACCATGTGGTTGCTTTTAGTGTATTCAGTTGGAAAGGTACAAAGGTTGAGACTGTAATTCGAGATACGTACAATGTCTTACAGCAAACATTTAGTTACTCTTATTTTTTAAGCCCAGCATCAAATCCAATAACCTAGTCCAATACTTAAACACACGGTTTTATATTCACAACCCTAAACACATTGATAGATCCGCCCCCATCACTCTCAAATCTGCTTCAACCACCCATCATCTTTTCAAACTCATCTCATCTACCATCCATCTTCATCAACAATCGAACACACAATTTTATCTCATCTCCTTAATCATCACAACCGAATAACATCATACAAATCGAATTTGACAAACACAATCATACCGTACCCAAACTTTCCTTTTATTAGCTACTCAACCCGGATCAAGATAGCATCTTTATGGCTTCAAGATCCTTTGGAGGGTCGACTTATGATTTTTTTTTTTTTTCGTTTTGTTTCAACCGAATCAAAAGAAAGGATGAAACTGGTTGTTTTTTTCTTTCCTACTACGATTCGGATAGGAAAAAAAAAGAAGTTAAACTTCTTATAGATTTATAGATCGATGATGGTATATTGTTTACTTCACGAAAATCTTAAAGATTGGTACAAAGAGTGAACAAAAACTGAGATCTTCTAGCTTTTTTTTTTTTTTTTCTTTTTTTTCTTTTTTGTTGTTGTTGTTGTTGTTGTTGTTGTTGTTGTTGTTGTTGTTCGAAGGGATTAGGATTGTGATGGTGTAGATTGATGTTGGTTGTGTCTCGAATTAGGATATGGTTCCGGGATACGTGTTTTATGTTTTTCGTTTGATCTTTTATGGATCTATGATGGCTTGGTTTTCGTACAAAAAAGATGTTTAAAGGTCTTGTTATCTCATAAGAGATACAAAGGAAAACATCACTGAGATCTTGTTATTTTCGGGGCTTGGTTTCAAGATCTATAAAATAGATCTTAAAAGTGATATATGATAGTTATGGTTTCGGGTTTGTTATACCAGACGAAAATTCCTTTAGTGTTTCCGTTTGAGTGTGAGGAGATGGGATTGTGGTTTGTTGTAAATGCATTTCTTATTTATAGTATTGAGATCATTATGTGTTGTAAGTGCAGAGATTGTTCATATACTCGAAACCGCAACAACAAATCATATTCCGCATCATTTGATATTCCTCATTCATTCTTTTTTAACAATTCATATTTCGCATCACTTGATATTCCTCATTAATTCTTTTTTGTTCTAATAGATAAAAAATAAAAAATAAAGTCTTGGACTTCGACATTAAATTTAGGTTCATGATTTGTATTATGTGGAGCTGTGAGTAGTTTGTACCGTACATGTTCACCTCATTACTCGGATGAATGCATACATGGTATTCTTAATGGGTGTCATTAATACTCATACTCATTTTTAGGACCTAAAATACATAGTACTCTTAATTGGGGTGTCATTAATACTCCCCAATGATTTTTAGGGGCTAATCTTTATATATATAACAATGATGTTTGTATAGGATTACGATATCAAATAGATCTGTTTTTCAAATTTTGATTATTTACTTGATATCTACGTTTATATTTGCCGACCTGAGCGTCATATATATTGATGAAATAATGCTAATGGATAAGGTGTGCATCCACGATTTCAGAAAATACTCGAGCGTTGGTATGTATGTACACATGTTTCGTAAATCACCATGTGTTTCATTTGCCTATTGTGATAATAATTCAATATTAATGCCTATCTAAACATCGCCTTATTGATTTTTATTCTTTTGTGCATGTTCTGGTCGTAAGAAATGAGCTAAAGATGGGGAAAGGGAAGATTGATGCCGAATGCAGGTACCTATAATTAGACTCATGTATTGTATTAAACACCATAATTACATAACTGGAAAATTAGTGAATGGAACTTTTGTTAAAATTGATTTTGGTAATTGTTAAACTTATATTTTGAAGGTTCTTTGAATGAGTCATGGTAATGAGGCTGTTAAGATGCTGAATGGGTTTGAAGTTGTGATCACAAGTGGGCAGGGTGCGATTGCACCTCTGGAGTGTGCCGGGAGGCGGTTTTATGGGTTCCAATATCATTTTCAGGTATAAGATTTGCGATTTTGGCTTTGGTGGCGAAATTCAGACATTTGTGCGAACATGTTAGTTTGCATGAATGAGTGATTTTGGACTACAAAGTTTTGACTTTCTGAGCTTAACGGGACTGAAATGCAATAAGCAAAAAAAAATACTCTCTCCGTCCCAAAATAAGTGTTCAGTTTGACTATTCAGAGTCAAACTGATTCAACTTTAACCTTAGCTATTTTTCTTGTGTTATATAATACTTGATGAAAAGTTATACCAATGAAAAATATACTTAAAACCCAATCTATTCATATATTTTGCATCAATTATTATATAACACCCGCAAAAATAGATAAGGTCAAAGTTGAACCATTTTGACTCTGAAAAGTCAAACTGGACACTTATTTTGGAACAGATGTAGTAAATAAATAATGTGCTTATAATATATAAAACCAGAAATTTAACTAATTCTTTGCAAATTATTTTGTTTGGATTTGTAACTTTTAAACATCCACAGCCATCGAGTGGGCAATCAACAAGCTAATAAGATACCCCCGGGTAATGAAAAGGTTACAACAGGAGGTCAGGGCCTCTCGGAGAAACAACCAACAGCTGATTATACACCCCACCAGAATTAATAAAAAGGTCTCTTCTTTTTTCTTTAAAAAATCTTTCTTCATGATGTTTTTGTATTGTTTTGTGTTTCAACTGAGATGTCAGTTAATGCACGTTAATTCGGCATACCATGCTCGCTGCAGTGACAATGGTCATCTCACACGATGCGGTGATATGTGTCTAATTACACATATATTTTATACTGTTAAACCCACATAAACGTCCAAAAACACACAAATAGCCAATAAATGTTATAAATATCATCAAAATGTGTTTTTATGTGTTACAAGTGCAAAATGATTAAAAACAGTCAAAAACGAGCTAAGTTTGCATAATTGGCAGTTTTAGTCCCCGAAGTTTCAAAAGTTGTCAAAAATAGTCCTTGAGTTTAAAAAATGGAAAATAAACTTTTGTGATCCTTGAACTATTGACACTTGACACTAATGGTCCCTGGAATATAGTTTTGATGTTTAGCAGGTTTGGTCCCTGGAGTTTCAGAATATTACACATTTGGTCCCTATACTACACCAAATCCTAAACAAATACTACTACTACTCTTGGTCTGTTTTATCAACCCAACCCAAATAACCTAACCCACTACCCAACCCTTTTTCCAAAGCCCAATTCACAACCAACACAACCCGGCCCACCTTTTCCTTAAATAATATCCAGGGTCAAACATTAGTTTGACCCGTCTCTTTCCCTCCCACTCTCACCTCTGCAACCTTATCCCTACACCTCAACCCCCCAGCTGTTTCACTACCACCTCACCCCCCAACTATCCCCACTTGTCCACCTAAACTTAGCTACTCTCACACAATCCCACGTGCTCAAAGATAAGCCAAAATCCCACTTGGCTCATTTCCCGCCAAAAATCCAGATGGACCACTGAGATGATTTGAGAGCAATTAAACGGCTGGGATATGTTCGGACTTGACCAAAGAAGCTAATAGGATTGCTATAAAAGGATGAGAAGACCAAGAGTTCAAAAGGTCACTCGTCTTAGACCAAATTCGTAGTGTAACCTTTAGTTAAATTCTGTATCAGTTTAAATTTCAGTTGGATTAGCATTTAAAGTTTGTTTCAAAGCTACTTGTTCTCAATTTCCTCTGTATTGTACTAATGTTCAAAGATTAATGAAATTCAAGTTTTCATGATTTTTGTGTTACTTCGAATTAAGATTGTCAGTTGTTAGCTACCATTCACAGACCTCAAAACCTTTCATATAAGCTTATGCAAGCTTATAAATAGCTTTTCATAAGCTTATATTAGTTACTTCAGTTACATTCCAAGAAAAGTCAACCCTGGTCAATATCTCTGTAGCCTAGCTTGTTAATAGCTTATTCTAACTTTTCCTGAGTTCATAACTCAATTTAAGGTTAATCTAAGCTATTTTTATAGTTAGTATCAGTTCCATCTCATTTTCACTTTAAAAACTTAAAAACAGTCACATAGTCCAAGTTTAGTCTTGTTGCTTATTAGAGCTTATTTGCTTTTGTAGTTTCCTTTTATCAGTTTAGATAAGTTGATTAGTCATAGAGAAGTCATTAGCATAGCTAGTATAAGCCTAAGTCCTATTTTCATTGAGATACTTAAAAACAGTCAACAAAGTCAAGTAAAAAAGGCATTAGCTTATTCTGGGCTTATTTGAATTTGAAAAGCACTTTTCTGAGTCTCTATAAGTCATTTAGTTACTAATTAGTCAGAAGTTCAAGTTCATTTTGAGTTTCATAGCTTTAATCTTCAAATCAGTCAGGACAAGGAGTGTTTGGTTTTAGGGTCAAAGTGGGTCAAAATCGACTTACACTGTTCATTTACCATTGGGCCACTTTTGATTGAGCTTAATATAACTTGTTTAATCTGTTTTTGGCATGTTCTCTTTGATTTGAAGCTTGTTGCAGGTTAAAGGTTTGGGACTGCAGAAACAAGGCAGTCAAACTGCCTTCCATAAGCTCCTATAAGCTCAGCTTCTTTTGGACCTTCTTTGGCACTTTTCAGGTTCCACTTAATTCATTTTTAGTCTGCAAAAGATATACCTTAGCCTAGTTCTTTGACTTGCTCAAAACAGTCAACCAATTGCATAACAGTTCTAAAATTTTTGAATTTTCCTAGTCTCACAGATTTTCAAGAATTTTTGTAGCCCTCATTTTAAGCTCTCATTTGCTATAATTTAGGATTAGTTAAGCTCACCAGCTCATACATGTTTGGTAATTTTTGCAAGAATTTTGGGACAGCTTATCATAGGTATTATAGGGCTTGAACTTGTCCACTTTTGCCCTGCACATAGGCATAAGCAGACTGTTATACTTTAGTGGCTTAGTTCCCAGCTTATTTGTAGTTTTCAGCTTAAGTTATAGTTAGAAAAATTGTTTATTAAAGTGAGCTTTATAAGTTTGTTAAAAGAAAATTTTAAAAAAAAAATGTTTCAAAAAATGGTAGTAAGCTAGATTCGAACCTGGGTTGATTGGTTCACAAAACCACTACCCGACCAACTGGACTAGTGGTCTTTTTCATTATACGCTTGTACTTTTAGTTATTTAATATATAGTAGCAGTTTATTATTTATTAGCTTATTAGCTTTCCAGCTTTTTTGTAGCTTATTAGAATAAGCCACCTTCTCCAATTTTATTTTTATTAGATCAGTAATCACTTAGAGTAAATTATAAAAAAGTTTCGTAATTTTTAGAAAAGTTTTACTATTTTTAATCTATTTATCTAGTTAAATTAGTAATTAAATTATAATAAAAAATATAAAAATCAGAAAAATATAAATCTTTTTTCTATAATTTTCTTTTGTCATTTTTAAGTTATAAAAAATATTAGATCACTTGTAGAGTTAATTTTACATATATCTTAGTAGTAATCGCGTTTTATTTAGTTCCCGACTCGCGTTTTTAGTGTAATTTAGATTAAACGATACAGAAAAATAGTGATAGCTTCTATTTAATAGAATTTATCTTTTTAGAATAATCAAGCAATATCACAATCATCAATCACTCTAATCCTAGCTTTTCACAGTTTTCCATTCACATCTCGTTGGGAAACGATCCGGGTGATCACTTGCCTGGTTTCACACACTACACACGAGCATCCTGTTCCGAGCCTGCATTTGTTTGATTATAAGTGTTGTTTCGGGACGGATCAAATTTTGGCGCCGCTGCCGGGGAGGTGTGCTGCGACTGTTGTGTAAGTTTTAGCGATTAGTGATCTGAGACCCTTCTATCAGAAGTTCCTATTTCCCAAAAACAATATAAAATACAAAAATATTTTCTTTTCTTTTCTATATACATTATTACTATTATTATCATATAAAAATTAAAAACCCAAAAACATTTTCCGTTTTCTTTAATAATAAACACTAATAAAAAAAATTACTATCGAAAATCAAGACAGAGTACTACCTAACTGGGGGTACGACCATAATAAGTTCCCAAACCAAAGATTAAAACTTGCCTTTGTGTCGCTTGCGAATTCGGCTCACCTTTGATTGATAAACAAACTCTAACGGAGGTTCTAGGATAGTCTGACATTAAATTGTCGGACTGAAAGAAGCGGGTTTTTAAGGAGCGTAATTGCCCACCTTTGCTTCTCCGCCACTCTGTGCGTTTGTCTGTCAGAGAGCTACCGTACGCTGGTTGATTTAAGGTTTAAGTTCCTTGTGTTGTGCTTTGATCTTGTTGAAAAAAAAAAAAAAAAAAAAAAAAAAAAAAAAAAATTTGAAAAACCAAAAACCCAAAAATATTCACCTTTTCCCTCTTACCCTTTTTGATTCTTTATCCCTTCACCCTCTATCCATTTGATTCTAACTTCTTCTATATTCTTATGGCATCTATCAACCCCGAATTCTTATTCGCGCTTGAAAAACTTCAAGCCTTGTCCAAGATTTCAAAAATTCGTGTTGATCATGATGATCCATTGATTCCTATTCCCTCTCCGATGAGGGAAATGGAACGAGAAACCAAGGTGACAAAGGACCAGGTACTTTCCTCTGACAATGAAAGTGCTAAATACGTCCAACCTACGGTTATCCAAAAATCTAAGCTCACAATTACTCCTAAACCGTCAAGAATCGATCCTACTCTTTCACGATTTACGGTTAAAAGTTTGTCAAGCAAACGTACAGAGCTTAGATCAGTGACTGAAAAGAACGACTTGCCTAATCTTCACGTTTATCAAGAACAAAAACCAGAGACCATAACGGAAGTGGTGGAAATTCCTAGCTCTCAGAGCACACCACTTGTCCCACCTCCGGATTTTATTCCTTGTATTGGTTGTGGTGAGCCGCTTTTTGGTTTACCATGTCGTTGGTGTACATGTGAACAATGTGGTAATGATATTCGAAACGGAAGTTGTTTGTTTTGTGGTTCGAGGAATTCATTTTCTTATGATCCTAATCCGAACTCATTCAACGACTCTTCAAATTTTTCTAACTACCCATCACATTCATACGAGCAAGAATCATATTATCCAAATCTCAATGATGCTTCGTATCAAAATACACCAAACTTTTCTTGTGAATTTTGTGGAGATTGTCCTCATCCGGAATATGATTGTCGAACGGGAGATATGCTTGTCTATGAGCAGAACCCTTATAACAATCAGACATCATCCGGATTTAACACATCTCCATATTATCCACCACCACAACAGTTTTACTGTTGTAAATACTGTGGAGGTCCGCATTATAAATCCGATTGTCAAACGAGAACCCCGCTTGTCAATGAGCATGGTCCGTGTAACAGTTACGATCAAGACCAACCTCCACAGTATCAAACAATTCAACCACCACCTCAGCCATCATCACAAGAACTTTCTCAAGACACTCTTGAAATTCTTAATTTACTCAAAAAAATTAAGGATTCAATTAAAGAACTTCCCCATGAAGATCTTCATGAGAAATCTTGTGCAGAACTTCTAGCCGAAGATCGAGCAGCACACAATCGTTTCTTGTTTAAACAGGCGTGCATACTCGATGATGATGATGATGAGGATGAAGAAGACGAAGAGGAGGGTGTTATTCCTTTAAATGATACCGTTTATCAACTCCCTGAGTCTGCTGTTATCACACCCGAAGTTCACACTCACTCTCTAAGTATGGGGGATGAGCGTCTTGACACAATTCCTGCAAAGGAATCAGACGTATTCATAAAGTCTAGTGTCGAGAACCTTGTCCCAATCCCAAGAGAGTCACAGGGAATTCTCGAGCATTTGTGTGATATCCCTCCTCCTTTTGATTTTTCAAAAGATCATATTGAGATGTTCTCCGATTCCACTAATGATGATACTTTATCATGTGGAGACATTATTTATATGGAGGAATTTCCTTCTGAGCCAGTCAGCTTAGAAGAAGAGAATGATGAAGCACTTGACACTGAAATCAAAGATGAAGCTCTTCGAGCAACATTATTGAATGTCAGTCTTCTCGTTTCTAAAATCGAGGCTTTCAAGGAAAAATCCATTTCATCTCCTATCCCCATAAAGGATAGTGACATATTTTCCGATGATTCTATTCCGGAAATGGAAGCCTTCTGTTTTGATCAGATGGGAGAGAAAATTAGTGGTAATACCACTTCTCATTCTCATAATTCTCTCCCCGATTATGAATCATTTACATTTGAGGAGTTCGCTGATGAACTCACTCACATCAAATCCGAATATGATTCATTTACCTTCAAGGAGTTCTCTGAAGAACTCACTCATATCATATCTCCGCCAGAGTATGATAACTTTTACTTTGATCTTGACAAAGAAAATCTCTGTGTTCCGGAGGGAAATGTTCTCATCACTGAGAATTTGATTGTTATCAAAATCCCATCCCTCCCACCCAGAATATGTCTTGATCATCTGAGCTTAAATGATGAGATTCATGATACTGAAACCATGAATTCTCCTTCTGATGAGGATGTATTAGTCATGATTTTTATCATGACTTTCTTTCTTTTCTTCACCTACAGGGTGACTTCTCCTGTTCTTCACTCCTTCGGGAATGAAGACACTATCTTTGACCCCGGCATTTTCATTTATCATTTGTGAGCCGGTTCTGTGTATATCTCATCGGAGTGGAACTTTCAAGTACTTCAGTGTTTATCCAACCATTTTTAATGAAAGTCCGATAGAGATGGTTTCTTCCACTTACTTCCCCATGAACCAATGAATTCGGGGTCGAGTCAAGCTAGCGACTCGGTTATCAAAAACAGTAGCTCATATATGGGTTTTCACCCATGTTTCACCTAAGTGTGGGGGAGATGCCCCACATGTTGTAAATATGTACATTTTAGTTATAAAAAAAAAAAAAAAAAAAAAAAAAAAAAAAAAAGGGAATTTGCATGCCTTAACGGCTTAAATGCAAATTAAATAAAAATAAAAAAAATTGTGTATATAAAAATAATGGCTATTCAGTATTTCCCTTTCACGTTCTAAGTGTTGGTTTAACAACCGGTACTTTGAATATTGAGGGCAATATTCAGTTCTAAGTGTGGGGGGGAATTCTTGCGAATTTGATCAAATGTACCATCTAGCACCCCCATTTTAGCCAAAATTTTAAAATTTTTTCTCACTTAGAACGCAACAAATGGTTATCAGTCCACCATGTCTAACCCACATAAGGACTGGCTAGTCCGAGAGCAAACGGCTCTTGGTAAAGATATATCAAATCCGTTTATGGCTTGCAATTTGCCCAAAATTGTATGGTATTCAACTCACCATATCCTTATAAGTGAAGAGTTGGCTAGCCCGCAAGGTTATGGCTTGTGGTAAAGGCAAGTGGAAAAACCATAATTGGTAATCAGCTCACCAAAGATAATATTAATAATTTATCTAAGAGTTGGCTAGTCCAGAAGCAAACGGCTTCTGGTAAAGACAAATCAAAACCGTTGACAGCTTATGGTTTGCTCAAAATCATTTGGTTATCATTGTACCAAAGTTCTTACTTGAACTGAAACAATTGGCTACTCCAGAGGTAATGGCTTTTGGTAAAGAGTCTTTCAAATCCATTAAATCTTCATAAAATATTGCTAGGGACTAGCAATAGTATAGTGTGGGGGATTTGATATGTGTCTAATTACACATATATTTTATACTGTTAAACCCACATAAACGTCCAAAAACACACAAATAGCCAATAAATGTTATAAATATCATCAAAATGTGTTTTTATGTGTTACAAGTGCAAAATGATTAAAAACAGTCAAAAACGAGCTAAGTTTGCATAATTGGCAGTTTTAGTCCCCGAAGTTTCAAAAGTTGTCAAAAATAGTCCTTGAGTTTAGAAAATGGAAAATAAACTTTTGTGATCCTTGAACTATTGACACTTGACACTAATGGTCCCTGGAATATAGTTTTGATGTTTAGCAGGTTTGGTCCCTGGAGTTTCAGAATATTACACATTTGGTCCCTATACTACACCAAATCCTAAACAAATACTACTACTACTCTTGGTCTGTTTTATCAACCCAACCCAAATAACCTAACCCACTACCCAACCCTTTTTCCAAAGCCCAATTCACAACCAACACAACCCGGCCCACCTTTTCCTTAAATAATATCCAGGGTCAAACATTAGTTTGACCCGTCTCTTTCCCTCCCACTCTCACCTCTGCAACCTTATCCCTACACCTCAACCCCCCAGCTGTTTCACTACCACCTCACCCCCCAACTATCCCCACTTGTCCACCTAAACTTAGCTACTCTCACACAATCCCACGTGCTCAGAAGATAAGCCAAAATCCCACTTGGCTCATTTCCCGCCAAAAATCCAGATGGACCACTGAGATGATTTGAGAGCAATTAAACGGCTGGGATATGTTCGGACTTGACCAAAGAAGCTAATAGGATTGCTATAAAAGGATGAGAAGACCAAGAGTTCAAAAGGTCACTCGTCTTAGACCAAATTCGTAGTGTAACCTTTAGTTAAATTCTGTATCAGTTTAAATTTCAGTTGGATTAGCATTTAAAGTTTGTTTCAAAGCTACTTGTTCTCAATTTCCTCTGTATTGTACTAATGTTCAAAGATTAATGAAATTCAAGTTTTCATGATTTTTGTGTTACTTCGAATTAAGATTGTCAGTTGTTAGCTACCATTCACAGACCTCAAAACCTTTCATATAAGCTTATGCAAGCTTATAAATAGCTTTTCATAAGCTTATATTAGTTACTTCAGTTACATTCCAAGAAAAGTCAACCCTGGTCAATATCTCTGTAGCCTAGCTTGTTAATAGCTTATTCTAACTTTTCCTGAGTTCATAACTCAATTTAAGGTTAATCTAAGCTATTTTTATAGTTAGTATCAGTTCCATCTCATTTTCACTTTAAAAACTTAAAAACAGTCACATAGTCCAAGTTTAGTCTTGTTGCTTATTAGAGCTTATTTGCTTTTGTAGTTTCCTTTTATCAGTTTAGATAAGTTGATTAGTCATAGAGAAGTCATTAGCATAGCTAGTATAAGCCTAAGTCCTATTTTCATTGAGATACTTAAAAACAGTCAACAAAGTCAAGTAAAAAAGGCATTAGCTTATTCTGGGCTTATTTGAATTTGAAAAGCACTTTTCTGAGTCTCTATAAGTCATTTAGTTACTAATTAGTCAGAAGTTCAAGTTCATTTTGAGTTTCATAGCTTTAATCTTCAAATCAGTCAGGACAAGGAGTGTTTGGTTTTAGGGTCAAAGTGGGTCAAAATCGACTTACACTGTTCATTTACCATTGGGCCACTTTTGATTGAGCTTAATATAACTTGTTTAATCTGTTTTTGGCATGTTCTCTTTGATTTGAAGCTTGTTGCAGGTTAAAGGTTTGGGACTGCAGAAACAAGGCAGTCAAACTGCCTTCCATAAGCTCCTATAAGCTCAGCTTCTTTTGGACCTTCTTTGGCACTTTTCAGGTTCCACTTAATTCATTTTTAGTCTGCAAAAGATATACCTTAGCCTAGTTCTTTGACTTGCTCAAAACAGTCAACCAATTGCATAACAGTTCTAAAATTTTTGAATTTTCCTAGTCTCACAGATTTTCAAGAATTTTTGTAGCCCTCATTTTAAGCTCTCATTTGCTATAATTTAGGATTAGTTAAGCTCACCAGCTCATACATGTTTGGTAATTTTTGCAAGAATTTTGGGACAGCTTATCATAGGTATTATAGGGCTTGAACTTGTCCACTTTTGCCCTGCACATAGGCATAAGCAGACTGTTATACTTTAGTGGCTTAGTTCCCAGCTTATTTGTAGTTTTCAGCTTAAGTTATAGTTAGAAAAATTGTTTATTAAAGTGAGCTTTATAAGTTTGTTAAAAGAAAATTTTAAAAAAAAAATGTTTCAAAAAATGGTAGTAAGCTAGATTCGAACCTGGGTTGATTGGTTCACAAAACCACTACCCGACCAACTGGACTAGTGGTCCTTTTTCATTATACGCTTGTACTTTTAGTTATTTAATATATAGTAGCAGTTTATTATTTATTAGCTTATTATCTTTCCAGCTTTTTTGTAGCTTATTAGAATAAGCCACCTTTTCCAATTTTATTTTTATTAGATCAGTAATCACTTAGAGTAAATTATAAAAAAGTTTCGTAATTTTTAGAAAAGTTTTACTATTTTTAATCTATTTATCTAGTTAAATTAGTAATTAAATTATAATAAAAAATATAAAAATCAGAAAAATATAAATCTTTTTTCTATAATTTTCTTTTGTCATTTTTAAGTTATAAAAAATATTAGATCACTTGTAGAGTTAATTTTACATATATCTTAGTTGTAATCGCGTTTTATTTAGTTCCCGACTCGCGTTTTTAGTGTAATTTAGATTAAACGATACAGAAAAATAGTGATAGCTTCTATTTAATAGAATTTATCTTTTTAGAATAATCAAGCAATATCACAATCATCAATCACTCTAATCCTAGCTTTTCACAGTTTTCCATTCACATCTCGTTGGGAAACGATCCGGGTGATCACTTGCCTGGTTTCACACACTACACACGAGCATCCTGTTCCGAGCCTGCATTTGTTTGATTATAAGTGTTGTTTCGGGGCGGATCAATGGTCATCTCACACGATGCGGTGAGAGTGGTTCTATCACAATTTCTGTTACTATTGACCCTGCTCATACACTAGTGTGTCATCCAAGTATAGGTATTGTATGTGGGTTTAATTGTTGCCCTCTTTTTTGTTTGTATATGCTTACTATTAGCTTTTTGTTGTATAGGTATGCATACTGTCAAAGAACGATTGGAACGTGTCTCTTAAAGGAAGGCGACTTGGTGTGAGTGACTCAAATTCTTTTTATAAAATTCAGACGCGCAACAATAGTATTTGTTTTTCCTTTTTGGTTAGTAATTGACAGTTGTTGTTATGTTTATTCTCTATGTAGTTGTATTTAACACATACAATATTTGTCCGGGTTTATAAAAATAGGGTGGACCTTATAAGTTGGATATTATTTAATAATTAAAAGAAATGCAACAAGATCAAAAATAACATTTATTTACAACATTTCAGTCCTTTCTATTAACGTCAGGTTTTAAGTTAGATATAATGGTAAAAAGGTGACTACTTTGAAATAAATGTTCTAAACTGCTATTCGAAACTGCTTACTTGCCTCAGAATAAGGAGATAAGCTGCTTGGATGATCTAAATAGTTCTGACGGCTTCTGCTAATTTTAAGGAAAAAATGGCAGTCCCATGTTTTCCCAAACACCCCTTTTGTAACATATCTTATGAGGATGGCCATTATAATAAGTAGCTTGATATCATTGAGAAATTCGATACAGTAACAGAGTGTTTGGGATTACTTATTAGAAATCTACTTATTAGTAATGTGAGTTATAAATGTATAATATAGCAAAGTGTAAATGGTTTTGACCATATGAATATAAGCATGTTACGTATGTCATTGTCAATCGCCATTTTCATTTATTTTTATCAACATGTGTCGTTTACCTTTGCATATTTGTCGCTTAGAATTCAAACGCTTTTGCATGACATTATTGTTGTAAAGATCATGGATTTTACGATTTTGGTTGTAGTCTTCATTCAACATATGCTAAATTTTTATATATCTAATAACTTATGATTGTAACATGAAACCTATACATGGTTTTTCCTCAACATTTCAGCGTCGGCGATGGCTGTCCTGCACACTCTGCTGCTGATATCTTCATTAGCTTTGGCAGTAATAACAGACAAAGTTGTCTTAGAAATTGGGTATAAGAAAAATCCTAAATGTTGATTGCCGCATCCATGACGGAAATACTACTCAAAAGATGTTCCAGAAATCCTTCCGAGTTCGGGTCTTCTCTGTTGACAGGTAAAGCACATGATTTCTACTGAAGATTACATGATTTCCTGTTATGCTTATTATTACCACTGATGTTAGTCGTGCATCAAAAAATGTTCCTGTTCTTAAAGATTTGAATACTATACAAGGCTGTTCTATTATTCAAAGTAAGTAACTTCCTATACTTTTGTGGTTTGAAATTGCGATATGTGTCATATGGTAGATACTTTATGTCACAACAACTTCTAATACTCTATTATCTTGCCATGTACAAATGAGCCATTGCAGGATTTGCGGTAACTTGCGTGAAAATAACCGTCACACACAACCGCTGCCCACAGGTATGGTAACCTGTACAAATATATTCCTACCATGAAGATCAAACATTATTTTTTCTTTCAGACAACATATAAGTTACAAGTTAACTTATACTAATACACTGGCGACTGCTGAAGGATCAGGGGGGAGTTGCACCAGATCATGCAATAATGATAGATGGAAACGTTTCATGCCTCGAGGTTATTACTTTGATTACTTTTATATATTGTAGTGCCACTTATATATGTCATATTAACCTTTCAGACTTTATAATTTACGCATGTATAAATGAACATGTTGAGCGAACGACGAATCATGGTGCTATTTTAGGAATGAACGAAAGGGCAGAAGGGAGTTGTAGTAGCTTGCGCAATAATGACAACAGAAAATGTTCCACGCCTAGAGGTTATTTAATTGTTAACTTTTACATATTGTATGGCCAATTATTCATGACGTATTATCCTTTGACATTGTGTAATTTCTGCGGTTACAAATGACCCAGTTGACAACGTATATGGCATTTGTGAGAATAATGACACGCACCATCGTTTGACAAAGGTGAAATGATCTACACACTCAACTGTAAAAAGATTCTTGCATTATAAGTATCCCACATTTTTTTCTTTAAAGCAACATATCAGGTCCAGGCTGCCTCATATTATCTTGCCTCATATTAACACAATGATAGTTACTGCTATTTAAGGTATCAATGAAGTGACATAAACATATTGAATCACCATACATGAAAATGATGTCCGCGCCATTCAACAACACGAGGTAATTCAAGTAGGTATTTGTTACCGAATCTGGAGCTTGTGTTGCAATTCAGCAGACCATGTGTTAGCCTTAAAGTTTGTCATATTTGGGAATTGCACTTCATTCTTTGTACAAGGACTAGTTTAGACATTTAGGCTAAGTTAGTCATTGTATTCTTTGTATAAATACCCTCCTTATCCACATTTGGAGGGTTGAGGATTCACAGTTATTGTAAGAGGTGTGTGTGTGTTTCACTTTCTCTCTCAAGAAATAACACACACACCTCCCCAATCAATAAACCGAATTTACAATGTTTAATCTTTAGTTTGTGTTTATTGTGTTTCCTCCACCTCCCGTACGTGATTCTTGGTCTTTATCAATTGGTATCAAGAGCTAACCGGGTGGCCATTCGTGGTGTTTTCAAGGTGATTAAGGTGATTTATGTTGTGATTTATCTCGGTTTTTCTTTATCTTCTTCAACAGCCGAGTATATGCTATATTTGGGTTCGATTTGTGTTTCATAAAAAACCCACTGCTGCGTTTTTTTTTTATCTTCAAAAACGTGGTTGTTTGTGTTTTTGTTGAAACCAATATATTTGTGTTCGAATTTGTGCTTAAAAGAACTCAAAAGTTGCGTTTTTATCATCAAAAACGTGAACTTTTGTGGTTTTCTGGATTCAGACGCATGAACAAGGCAGAAAATGGGTATGTTCTAAGCTACTTTGATCCAAAATCACAAAAAATCTTGTATAAGATTTGTTTGTGAATATTATAATGAGAATATTTATTGATTTATGGAAAAAGTTGGTCAAAAGTAGCTTAATTTGTGGAAAAAGGTGTAAGAAGTCTGTGGGTGAATTATTGGACAAGTGGGTGTTTAAGGCTAAAAAGTCAAGAGTGGTTGAAAATTGCATTTCATCGCATTTGGCCTCATCAGCGAACTTTATCGCATTTCAATGTAAACCCAGCGAATTATCGCATTTCAGACTTTCTATCTGGATTGGACATCTTCTGTTCTATCACAGTTGTTATCGCGATTCAGTTTCTATCGCGATTCACCTTTTATCGCAATTGGCACATTTTCTGAAATTATCGCAGTTGAAGACTGAAGTCTTATCGCAGTTGACAACTCAGATGGTTATCGCATTTGATGGTTATCGCATTTGAAGTCTGATCATACATATCGCAGTTCAAATCGCGACAATTTTATCGTAGTTGGCCCTTGTTCAGAACCTATCGCAATTCGACCTTATGTTTATCGCAGTTGCAATGTTTATCGCAGTTGCTATGTTTATCGCAGTTAAAAAAAAAAAAAAAAAAAAAAAAAAAAAAAGTTTTTTGGCGGGAAAAGTTGAGTAAAATTTATTTTTCACAGGAGACTTTACGGTCCATTTTTACGCGAGATTCAAATTCTGGTACAAGAGTGAAAATTTTGGCCCAAAATTCAAATTTATTGGCCAAAATTCAAATTTTTCGGGGAATTTTCGGCGTAAAAATTTCTTAAACTCAAATTTTTCCAGCATCATTAGAATTGCATTTTATGGCATTTTTCACAACACCATCACAAATGATATTATCGGACTGCACCTTCAAAATTACCACGTATAGCCAAAAAGATCCTGATCAAGATTCACAATCAAATGACAATGGTTAAATTATTAGCTGTGACTACGGGGATGATTCGTTATTATTTATTTGGGTTTGAAGTAAGGTTTTACAGACGCGTGTACTTATTTCATCTTCTTTCTTTCTACCCTACCGCGAAGATGACTTGTTTGGGCATATATTAATGGTGACGAAGACTTGGATATCTAGTTACTTTTGTGATTCTCTCTCTATTCTCACAAAGTAGCTATCACTTTAAGGGGTTACGTTGTAGTGCTCAGTGTCTCACGTAGTTGAGGATATGTCAAGAGGTTTGTCACAAGGATAGTACAAGCTTAAGTCACAAATCTGGGCGATTTTACTTCAGTATCAAATTCGTCATAGTGGATTTTCTCCATCAGTAGTCACTACATGAAGCCGTTGTTTTTTATTCAGGAGGTTAGATTGGGTTCATCGACATCTTCTCACAGGCTGACTGGGTTTAATGATAAAGTGCTTCCAGTTAATACTTCACGTACACATCATTATGCTGATTCCGATAAATCGTAACCAGCAGGGGAGAGAAATGTGTACATCGAGGTCTCACAACAAGTTCACGTGATCGGGCTTAATGAGTTATGTAATGATTTGATTTGTGTCGGAGATTGGTTGATTCTATGTCTTATCCTCTACTCATCTTATTCTACGTACTTCTACCTTTTCCACCGTCAACAATTTCGGGCAACAAAATCATGATGATCAGTGGTTCAACTTGTTACTTTGGTGTTATCATTTCATGTATACGTCATGGGCTGACTTTTCATATGAAAGACAACTGGGATGCATTTGGTGAGATGAAGATGTTGATACCCTGTTCCCCAAATGGATAATCTTGAAGAAGGTCGAGTCTACAGTCTGTTCTACATTTTCCGCTGCATGTTAGAAGACTAAAGACGAAATGCATTTAATTATCAAAAGACTTCTTCAGATTCAGGGCAATCATCATAAAGGTTGTCAGTTTGGGGGAGAGCACTAATTAGGGGAGAACACTCAGGGCACGCTGATTTAATTCCTAATTAGATTTGCTCACATGGTTCGTCTGCAAGTAAAGAAATGAAAGCTGAGAAGATTCTGCAAACTGAACGAAGTTATGACGTTTGAAGACTATTCTCTGTGCTTATGGTTTATATTTTACTTGTAGGGAACATTGTAAGCAATTCTCATATGACTTCACTTTGGGGAGAGATTGTTAGCCTTAAAGTTTTGTCATATTTGGAATTGCACTTCTTTCTTTGTACAAGGACTAGTTTAGTCATTTAGGCTAAGTTAGACTTTGTATTCTTTGTATAAATACCCTCCTTATCCACATTTGGAGGGTTGAGGATTCACAGCTTGTTTGAGGTGTATGTGTGTTTCGTATTTCTCTCTCAAGAAATACACACACACCTCCCAATCAATAAATCGAAAGTTACAATGTTTAATCTTTAGTTCGAGTTTAATGTGTTTCCTCCACCTCCCGTACGTGAATCTATACCTCTTGTTGCAATTCAGCACACCATGAAACCTTGATTTGTTGCTAGAAATTAGTATATATACGTTCAACATGGTTTTAGTGTATTGTGGGTATATTCGATATAGGCTTATTTGAGGGGTTAAGGCCTCTTTGCTACTTGCATAAGTAAATGATACATTATCATATATTTTGTTTGCAGCTATAAACTTGGTTAATCCAGAATCGTTGTCCATGAATCAGGAGAAATTCACAGGGTGCAGAATCCACACCGACCAAAAGGATGGGGGAATGTCACAGAAGCTGATACTCAAGATGTAAAGCAGAATTATTTTCGGTAAACAGGTTAGTCCATATCATAATGAATGATCTTATGAGTAATTTTCTCTGTAAACCGAGTCTATGAACAATGTATGATTTAGTTATGTTTATATTGCAAAAGAATAGTCTGTGCATACTTAATCCATATATATATAATAAAAGGCTTAGTGGTTTGTTGAAGTAAAACCTTGTGAGTGGGTCCAACTTCTTTATGAGATCCTTTGGATGGTTTCCTCCAGATGCTATGAGCTCATACACACAAGAAACACGCACGTTAGACTCGTCTTGGGTTTTATCCCAAGACCAACCTCCGGCGTGAGAGTAAGTATATGATAGTACAAAGGGTGAGATAGTAAATGACTAAATGAGAGTAAATGCTATGTGAGTGAATTAAATGTGAATCATAAATGAGGTGGGGGTATTTATACTACCCACACCTCGTTGCCTGTTTTGCCTAGGGACTAAGCAAGCCGAGCTATGCCCAGTCTAGTAGGTAGGTGTCAGATCACGTGGGAGACACAATCCCAGGAAATCTGGGATGACGGCATGGCGGCGGTTGATGGGATTGTTCATTGGGTAAACGGCGGCGGTTGACCTTTCGGCAACTATGTTCGGAAGTGAGTGTCTAGTCCGGACGAAATATGACGTCCGGACACATAGGCTGGTCCGGACGAAATATGACGTCCGGACACATACGCCAACATGTCCCCCCCCCCCCAGTATTGAAGTATCGGCTTTGGGTCGATAGTGCAATACTTAAAAACTTGCGTCTCCCGGTGCATCCTCTATCTTTGTCGCGTAATCAGGTTATATAAACGTTGTCCGGATGACTGAAGGAGCCTGTTAAGCCTCTTTGGGCCGATTAAGTTCTAGGCCCATGGGCCGAATAAAGATAATATTATCTTACCATGCATAGATGTATACCACGTACAGTTTTACCGCAGAGATCCAATGCACCACATTCAGCCATGTCAGAGAGGTACAGACTGATGCGACATTTTCGCGTCCTTCTAGATTTTCCCTATATATACCGCTTTACCCTCTTCATTTTTTACTTTTCACTATTTATTTCTTTCCCTTTTTCTCGGAGTTTTATATCTTGCTATCACCGGACGTTTTTTGTGCAACATCTTCCAGGGTTTTTTCGAGAGGTGCGTTTTATACTTCTTTTGTAATTATCTTTCATATACATTCCCCGACATCCTTTTAGTTATGGCCATTAATGAACCCGTTGAGATGAACGTACCGGAAAACCATCCGTTAGCTAGTAGACCTAGGCCTTCGTCTAGCAAGGTTATCCCTAAGTTTGATATGCACATACATACTTCTAAAATGAAGCAGAAAGATTTAGACGATGTGGTATTAGAGTTCGGTATCCCTTCGGATCTACGTCCCACACTTCCCCCTGACAACATGACCATGAATGAGCTACCGGACAATAAGATAGGTATTTACGTTCATCAGTTGAAGCAAGGGGGTGTTAGGATACCTTTTTCTACCTTTTTACTGGCGATGATACAGTATTTTAGGGTGCACATCTCCCAACTTGTTCCGATAGGTCTGAACAGGGTGATACTTTTTGAGATCCGTTGCTACAGCTTAGACGGCCAACCGTTCCCTTGTTCAGGGTGTTCTATAGGTTGTGCAAGCAAGGCCATTGGTTTTCGTTTGAGAGCCGAACGAGGAAAAGAGCCAAGAAATGCTTTGAAGAGGTTCTTTCCAGGTTGAAACATTGGAAGGACCATTTCTTTTTGATAGACCGGAGGGCAATTCCGGATGCCATGCCATGGAGACATAAAGATTCCAAAGTCACCGATGAGTTTCCAGAAACACACTCCGACAGAGATGCTGAGAAGGTCGCTAGGAAAGTGATTCTTCTTAGGAAACCCACAATCACCCTTCTATGGATGACAGGTCTTTCTAATGTCTTCAGGAATCCGGGATACGAGCCCATTCTAAAGGATGTCGAGGGGCATGGTAATACAATATTTTATTGACTTTATATCGTGTACTGTCTGTTATTTCTTGTCTTGTTCTTACCTTCCTCTTTTTTGTAGTTCTTACCATGTCAGAGTATTTGGAGCTTCCGGACTAGGAAGGAACTGTGGTCAGTAAAGGGGATCCTCTTCCGGAGGGACACGAACAGCCGCATCGAACTACAGAGCCACTAGTCCCGGGAAGCCAGATCCCCGAGAAGACTAAACTTCAAAAAGTTGTTGAGAGAGCTGATCCAGAGGTGGTTGCCACGCGTGAGGAGAAGGAGAGGAAGAAACAGGAGAACAGGCCTGTGAGCAAGAAAAGGAATGTTGTGGATCCAACTGTCGTTCCAAAGAGGAAAAGAAAGAAGAGCCAGGTAGACGAGGAAATCATTTCCTCTGAGGATCACACTGTTGATGCCACTCCTCTTAACTAGGCTGAGCCGCAGGGTGTTGTAAATGTCGAAGAGAGGCAGGCGGGAGGTGAAGGACCCCGACCGGAAGGTGATGGAGGGATGGCCCATCCTGAAGAACACATGGTTAAGACTAAGAATATCGCTCAGAGGAATCCAGAAAAGCAGCCTAATGAGGAAGCTCATGCACATATCCAACAGCCTCCTTCTGATGGTAAGAAATACCCCCTTTACTTTTTGTTGTTTTATTATTATTGTTTCCTTCCTCATCTCTCTATTTTTAGATCTTTCGGTTCATACTACACACTCCCAACATCATCCACGCAGCCCCAGAGAACCTTCTGAAGAACATCATTCGGTTGGGCAAGGTATATACTTATCTTTGTAGAATCCATTGCTATTATCTGTCTTGTTCTGACTTGGTCATTTTTATTGCAGATGACAATTCTTCCGGAGGGGGTGGATGTTTTGTTCCGGCTTGGTCCCTTACGGATGACGTTCGGTTAGACTTCTTCCGAGCCTGCCATGAGATGATGTCGCATCTTTCCACTCCCGCCGAGCGGGCCGCACTTGAAGAGTTAAAAAATAGCCAGCTGGTCCGTTAAGCTTATGTAAACGCTGGCTCCTGGGTTGACCTGCAGGCTGAGCGGCTCCGTAGGTTTACCCAGCTTATCACTGAGTATTGGAAGTTGGATCATGCTCATAAGGGCTGCAACACCTTATCCGAGACGTTAACGACTGCTGAACAGGAGCGTGATGATCAGGCTGGGAAGTTTGACCAATTGATGGGGTAATTACGGGCTTTGGAGAAGGATGAGCTTGCTGCTTTAATCCGGGAGAAATGTTTGCTTGATCAGTTGGAAGAAGTAGAAAAAGATAAGAACGAGTGGATGAGTGTGTCTTCTACTCAGTCTAAGAAAATCAGGAAGTTGGAAAAGGAACTGGAGGAAAAATCCAATGTTGTTGAGTGGTTGGAAGGGGAGAAGAAGCAACTGGTTACGGAGGTTGCTTAGGCTGAAGTAGTCCGCCATAACGTTGTTAAGGAATTGATTCCGGTTGCTTGCCGCAGGTTGTTTGCTAGTGCCGAATACAAGAAGAGTATGGTGAGGGTTTATAGTTTGTCATACACCGCCGGATTTTTGGACGGTGCTAAGGCTGAACGTTCCCTAGAGGACCTTCAAAGGATTGTTCACAAGATCAAGAACATCAATACGGAAGCTTCGGCTATATGGAAGGCGGAGTACTGTAAGCTGTTTGAGGCCGAATATCCGTATATTCGAAAGCTTTTGGAATCCTACCGTCTTCCCCTTAGTGATCTTATGAACCTCTTCCCTGATCAACCTGCTCCCAAGGCAAAGGCCGCGGTCCCTAAGGAAGTACCTTCCGTTCAACTGGCCAGAACTTCATCTGGTGTGAAAGACACCGCAGGAAAAGCTCCTTAACTTCTTTTGTTTTTTCTGTCGGATGAATGTAATCGAACAACATTAAGTTTTTTGTGACATCTTACTTGTAACTGAATATTTTTTGTATGCTAATTTGTTCGTGACCGGCGATGTCATGCTTTTGTACTGTTGAAGTTGTTTACATTTATTGTATAAGCATTTGGAATTTTCTTACATATTAACGACTGAGTGTTTTTCACCATCCGCTCCTTAGAGCCGAAGTGTTTTGCACCATCCATTTTAATTTGACAACGGAGTGTTTTTCACCATCCGCTCCTTAGAGCCGGAGTGTTTTGCACCATCCGTTTTAATTTTGATGACATAATGTTTTTCACCATCCGCTCCTTAGAGCCGGAGTGTTTTGCACCATCCGTTATATATTGACGACAGAGTGTTTCTCACTATCCGCTCCTTAGAGCCGGAGTGTTTTGCACCATCCATTTTGATTTGACGACGGAGTGTTTTTCACAATCCGCTCCTTAGAGTCGGAGTGTTTTGCACCATCCGTTTTAATTTCATCATAACACATAATCATAGAACATATAAGAACACACTTAGGTAGGAAAATTGTTCCCCTTATCGTTGGGGAATCAAGGATTGCCATAAACATTAATGAACTTCGGAATGTCTGGTTACAACTTTTACATAAAACAATTCCGCAAGTTAATTGCATGCCAAGTTCAGGGTACTTCTCTTTCATCCATTGTTTGAAGCTTGTACGAACCGTTATGGTAGGCTTCAACTATTCGGTATGGGCCTTCCCAGTTAAGTCCCAACTTTCCTTGGTTCTCGACCCTGTTAGCTTCGTTCTTCCTGTACACAAAATCCCCCACTTTGAATGTCACCTGACGTACCCGTCGGTTGTAATACTGTTCGACCTTAGCTTTGTATTTGGCTTCCCGGATGGTCGCCATCTCACGTCTTTCTTGTAGCAAATCCAAGTTTAAGCGCTGTTGCTCTTCATTATCATCCGGATTGTAAAGCATGGTTCGATGTGTAGGCATCCCAATTTCAGCAGGTATGACAGCTTCGCTTCCGTAGGTTAAGCTGAAGGGGGTCTCCCCATTACTTGTTTTTAACGAGGTCCGGAAGGCCCATAGAACATTCGGCAACTCGTCAACCCATCCGGATCTTTCTCTTCCCAACCTAGTTTTTATACCATGCATCAGGCTCTTGTTGGCCCTTTCGACCAAGCCGTTGGCTTGAGGGTGTGCTACCGTCGTGTTCATTTGCTTGATTTTCAACTTCTCGCACCAACTCTTGAATGGATCATTGACGAAATTCGTTTCATTGTCCATGACTATTATACCCTGCATTCCGAACCTACAAACGATGTTCTCCCACACGAATTTCTTCACATCTTTGCCTGTGGTTTTAGCGAGAGGTTTCGCTTCTATCCATTTTGTAAAACAGTCAACGGCCACAATTACAAATTTTACCTTCCCTGGGGCCTCCGAAAGAGGACCCAACACATCCATTCCCCATTGGTAGAAGGGCCATGGTGCCATGATGGATGTCATTATAGTCTTTGGTAGCTTTGGAACCGGGGCATGAATCTGACAAGAGTCGCATTTTTCAATTTCCTCCCTAGCATCCCTGTGCATGGTCGGCCAATAATAACCTTGCCTCATAAGTTTGGCCACCATTGTCCTTGGTCCGGAGTGCATTCCGCACGCTCCTTCATGGACTTCCCGGATGATATAGTTTGCTTGTAGTGGGCCCACGCACCTTAACATAGGATTCAGGTATGACTTTTTGAACAACACACCATCTTCCATCACATACTGGGGAAGTTTCATTCGTAACGTCTGTGGAAAACTAGAAGGGGGGGTTGAATAGTTTTATGTCTTTTTAATTTTATTATGAAAACTTTGTTTACTTTTAAAAACTTAAATTCGAATTTATGTGAACTCAACTCTTGAACAATATGAACAAATATAAGTAAATCTAACTAAACAATGCAAGTAAAGTAATGAAATGAAATGAAAGATAGAGATGGAAAGATCGAACCGCGAGACAAAGGATTTATAGTGGTTCGGCTACAAGGACACCTTCCTTGCCCTACTCCACTCCTCGAGCACCTAACTCGAGAGTTTTCTTCACTATGTCAACAAGCTCCCTTATGGCGGAGAAAACCTTACACAACTTTCGCTTACACCAATTTTACGACACAAAGCTAAATGTCGAGTTCTAATCGTAGCTAGAACCAATGTCACAACTTCAATCACAACTTCTTCACAACTTCTTCACTACGGCTTCACAACTTTTTCACAACGGCTTCACAACTACTTCACAACGGGTTCACAACTACTTCACAACCTAGCACTACTTACATACTCTTCTACTTCCTTACACCTTCACTACTTACACACCTTAACTTCTTCACAACTTCACCACTACCACACTAATCTAGCCTAAACAATTATGTTCACACCTATCTAACAAATATACACAACTTATACACAAATGAATGAATGATTACACAAACAACTTAGGTAGCAAGATGATACTAAGTTGCAATACTTCTTCTCTAGTTGTTGATGAACTCAAATAAGTAAATTTTATTACCATCATTTATCCTATTTATTTGACTTGTTTTATTATATTATCTGTGAGAATTGATATGTTAATGTTTACTTTTGTAATTCTCAGGTAAAAACAAGTACTATGTGAAACTTGGCGATTTTGGACTAATTATGGAGCAAAACAAGCAAGAAGTTAAGAGTCTACTGAAATGTACAAGATCAAGATCATTCTGCTCCAGATACGCCGCATCCTACTTCTTACATACGGCGCATCACTATCAAGATTTCACAAGTTACAATCCAAGACGGCAAAGGACATGCGCCGCATAGAAAAATGGAGTTACGCCGCATCTTAAGGCGGTATACGAATATTCCTGAATATATTAATCTTGGACCCCACGCGAAGTTAAGTCAATGCGCCGCATCTAGCCCTCAGACAGAAACTATAAATACCCCAAGGCCAGACGAATTTCGAGAGGCTAAAAAACAAAAAGACCGAAGACAGAAGAAACCCTAAGCCGAATTCAGACGAAGTAGCAGCACAAGACACACCTTGAACGAAGATACAAGAGCTGTAAGAAGGTCCTGCATGTATTCAATTCATTAAGTAGTTTTGTTTTATTGTATTAGTACACTTTAATTCATCAGGATTGATGGGCCGATTCCATGTGACTACGGAAAACCATGGGCACCCCTTAAAATTGCTTTCCCATTAATTAAAGTTTATATGTTGATGTCTTTGGTGACTTTTATTAGTGCATTGATAACCTCTGTGTCTAGCTGAGCATTGATCGGGTCGCCATGCCTCTGTCCTCGCCTATTTATTCTATCACCTATGCATTCTATCGTCTGTAGAAAAGTAGGAAGAAAGGGTAAGTAGGATAGACATAAGTGATCATTAAGGGTTTACTCGCCGATAAGATTAGAGCCAACGAGAAAGGTTTACATCTCGGTGCGTCGCATCGAACTATACACTTCATATAAAACTAGCAATAAAACAAGTGACAAGCTACTTAATTATCAGGACAGGTCTTCTTATTGTCTCAAGTATTTATCTGTGTACGTGTGTGCTAATCGCTGATTCGTGCTTATTAGTTTAGTTTATTATTTAATCATAACCATACCGTGCCAGTCTCTCAGGCTGAACCCCCTTGCGTTAGATTAGGTTGTATAGCTAACTTAAGATATTAAAATACTGATTAGAATAACTAGATAATACGTTCCACTCTTAGTGATCGACACTCTACTTACCATTATATTCATACTGACCGGGTACACTGCTCGTTAAAGTGTGTGTTATTGATAAGTCGGCTAAATATAAATTTAAAACTTGAATACTGCTAAAACCACAACGACATACCGTGGATATAAAAATAAGAGCAATACACGCACGCATAAGTTGTTGAAGGAGTATTCTTCTTTTGCACTTGGATGGTAGAAGCTTGGATCACTTAGAAACCAATGCTTAAGAATATATGATCAAAGGATTTAGAAAGATAAGGAGAGATTTAGAACAGAAGGTTTGGGGTGCAAAAGGTGAGGAAAAAGTCCAGGAATGAACCAGTATTTATAGGCAAAAATTGACAGCTGGAGGGAGCGGGCCGGTCCCCTTAATAATTAAGGGGGCCGCCTTGATAATTAAGGGGGCCGCCCCCCATAACCGTTGCCCAGCTTTGTCTTTTTGTGGGGAAGGTTTTTCTGGAACATTTTTGCCATTTTTGGTTGAAAATTTGAATTCATAAATTTATAATGGATTAAACATTTTTATTTAATACCAAAAATGATTTTCTAAAAGATATAAAAAGTTTGTGTCATTTTATAAAAAATCAAGTGATTAAGAAAATGTTCCTTTGATCATATAATGCATTAAGCATTTGTTTATTCATACCTTAAGTGATTAAGTTGTAGAAGTGAATATTTACAACTAAATACTTGTTTATTTAATAAGTTTATGTTTAATGAGTTTACATTTTGTGATTATCAAAACATAGAGATATCAAGAAGTATTAATAATGTTTTTAGGCATTATTTATATCAACAATCTCCCCCTTTTTTATGATTACAAAACTTAAACTCATTAAATCCAAAAAATTATTTTTGGACAAGTATTTAGTGAGTTTATATTCACTTCTCCCCCTTTTTGTAGAATCAAAAAGGTTAAGCCGACAAGTTTTAGATACAAAATTTGTCAGAACGAGAACTCCCCCTTGATGTGTGCTCCCCCTCATTTGAGGGCATCAAGAAATCGAGATATGGAATACTTGCAAGAAAAATATTAGAAGCACAAACATACACAGCAAAATATGGAATATAAAAACAACAATCATGGCAGACAAATATTAAGAACACATAGCAAGACATTCATTAATTCAAAATGAGTATGTGAGACATTTATTATGTTTAAAACATACAACAAGTAAATAGGTCCTAATTTGCCAAAGAGAGCCATTGGACTTGCTTGCAACACAAAAGCTTGAATTATTTTATTTGAAAAACATGAAACATAAGCATATAGTGTGCTTAGATGGTTGATGGTAGAGAGTTTGGAGTGGAAGTGGTTGAGTGAGGGTAAGAATGTTTGATTAATAGAGGTATATTTTTGGAGGTGGAGAGTTTGGAGGTGAGGAGTTTGGAGCGGAATCGGTTGATTTAGGGTTAGAGTGTTGTGCTAGTGGAGGTGTTGGATGAGATCTAGTAAGAGGATACTCAATCCAAGTGAAATGTTTATTTAAGGCAATGATTTGTTTTTGGAGAAGGACACAACAAGGACAATAGTTGACATGATTATCAACTTGATTCAAGTTGTGGGGGTGAGGTAAGCAATTTGAGTAGGGTGAGGATGGAGGGTGGAGGTTGGCCCTTGTTGCATTGTGCAAGGTGCATAGCAATGAGGTCATGAATTTGGTTTATCTCTTCACGGAACTTTTCCTTTTCCGTGGGAATGTGGATTTGGTCATTTGGTGGAAGTGGATGAAATTGGAGTGTGTAGTTGGAAGTAAACTTGGATGTTTGACCAACATGATGAGGGTTTTGAAAGGTTTCATTGAGATTAGTTTGAGGTTGAGATGTGTAGTTTGGAACGAAGGTGGAGGTTGAGGTTATTTTGTGATGAAGGAGGGCTAGAAGGGAGTTGATCCAATCTTGCTTTGAGCAAGGTGTAAGGCAAGAAGAGCACAAAGCTCATGGGCTTCTTCAAGTTCTTCAATGAACTTCAAGTGTTTGGAAGAAGGTGATGATGGTGGAGTGTGGTTGTTATTTTGGATGGATGTTTGGATATACAACATAGAAGTAACATGTGATTTGGTAGGAGGTGGTGGTTATACTCTTGGTGGTGGAGACATTTGTGAATTTGGTAATCATGAGTGGATGAGGATGGAGATATGGATGAAGGGGATATTCCAAGAGTGGTGAGTGTTTTGGATGGTGCATTGGTAGGTTGAATAAGATGTGAGGTGTTGTGAATGAGATTGGGATTATTTTGTAGGGATTGATCATGCTCTTCATATGAATCATATGTATGAGATGAAGGTGTATTTTTGGGAGTAAAGATGGATGGTTGGTTATTATGATGAGGTTTGTGAAAGGGTTCATTGGAATGAGCTTGAGGATTGGGAGTATAGTTGGGAACAAATGTGGGTGGAGGTGTTGTTTGTTTAGCCACATCATTTGTTGAGATGGACTTGTTTCGGGGGTTAGGTTTTCTTCTCCAAACGGGTTTTTCGGTCATCCTTGCTAACCTTGAGGTTTTTGGCTTTGGTTTGATGGGAGATGGCATGATGAGATGATGGAAGATTATGATGAATGGGAGTGTTTATAGTGTAGGATTGATGGGATTAAGGAATGGATAAAATTTGTTGGATGGATTGGAATAAGATATGTTTGTGAATTTTGGGAAGTTTAGGATGAAATGGGCTAAAAAATAGAAAAGGAAACAGCACCTTCGACCATCAGATGGCCGGTCCCCTTAAATAGGGGCCGGTCCCCTTAAACATTAAGGGGGCCGCCCATCTGTTGGTTCCCAGATTACTGGAAATGGGTTTTTGGCAGAAAATTGTAGAAAGGGTTGTGTTTTTGGGTTTAGTTTCAAGCAAGTCCAACTCTTTGAGGCAATTAAGCATGTAATAGATATTTATGCAAAACATGTTAATTAAAGAGATTAAGCAAACAAGTAATTTCATCTAGCATGTAAACATACTCATCAAGCAAGTAATTATATGTAAGTGGGAAGATTAATGAACTATTTGATGGATCCTAATGTGTGCCTATGTGCAATAAATGGGAACTTAAGATAGCATGGACTTCTAGACTTGTTACAAACAAAATCTTAATAGACAAACCATGGTCCGCTTGATTTGACTTAGTTCACTTATAAATGTCATGTACATAAATATAGATGACAAATATGAGATCACCATGCATGATTTAAAGAAATGTTTTTAGCATTATTCAACAATGTTTGAAAGTGGGTTTTTATGTAGATGTGAAAGTTATTTGAATAAAATAGATTGGGTTTTATTTCAAAATGTGTTTATGAAGAATGGGTAAGAAAAAAAATTCCCAATCTTTGACTTTGATCGAAACAGAATTATGGACATCGATTAAGAAGAAAAATGAGATAGTAAAACATGTTAATAAAAAAAATGAAATAGTCATCAAAAAATCATTTTTTCAAAGTGTGAAGTTTCTGTATATTTTTAAAGATACTAGATTTTTGACAACAAATACCATTAATCCTAGATTTAAAAAATGGTTGTTAAAGATCTCATGCTCAAGGGAATTAGTTAAGGCTATTGTCACATGCTACCCTTTTCTACATATCCTATGGTCATAAGGAAGTGATGACGAAATTCTATATGTTTGATGCGAGAGTGTTGAATGGGGTATAACCTAACATCTATAGCTCCTTTGTTGTCACACACTTATCTAATTTGATGCCATAGTCTACGAGAGCTTGTTTCATCCATTGTTTTCTAACGCAAGAAATCTAATCTTACTTCTATGTTAATGATTAATCCACTTAACTCATTTCACTTCATCACCATGAGTTTTCTAATAGTGGACATAGAAGATTTCCATTTTAAATGTTATAGCTTAAGAGGGCCAAAGGGAAAAGAACAAGTGATTCTAGGTTATAAGTAGATTAATATAAGCTATTATGTGTATATATATAACTAGGCATTATGAGCTAAATAGGCATGAAATAACTAGTCATTAATCTAAGCATATATTATAACAATGAGCATGAAAGAGAGGCGTACCTTTTGGTCTTCAAAAACTATTCTTCAAGCACTTCAAAATAATATATTGACTAATAGAAGCCAATCATTGATGAGATTCCGAATTTCCCGATGAGTTGACAATTTAGCCACTTGGTCCCCATTGTCTAATTGGTCCAAAGTTGTTTGAACCAAACATGGTTTTCAATTGACTAAGATGCATATATGGTGGAAGTATTCCCCAAGGATTGAAACTTGGTAGATTTGAATAGTTCCACATTGGGTGATTATTATTATTAGGAAATTTTTGTCTACCTTGATTTCTTCTAGGTTGAGGGGTTTTAGACCGAGGATGAGGATTACTTGGTCTATTTGGAGGTGGAGTTTTAGATCTTAATTTCGGTTTAGAAAATCCGGTTTCAGCTTTTAATGATGGTTTATAAAAACTTTTTACTTCCTCATCACTCGCAATAGGTATTTTTCTATCTTTTATAAGTATATACTTAGGTTTTGACTCTAATGGTTTTTGTTTACTAGATTGACATTCAAACTTTTCATTTTTATTTTCACTAGTTGAAACATTATTTAAGTTGAATCCTAGACCGGTTTTATCTCCCGAAGTTCCTTGAACACTTATTATTTTCTTAAGTGAGTTACTACTATTTTTAAACTTGTCAAGTTTGAAAATTTCATCTTTAAGTTTTTTGTTTTCATTTTTGACCTCTAGACATGTTTTACATTCTATAAAAACTTCTTTTCCTTTTTCTAAGTGTTGTAGATTAATTTTTAATTCGAGTACTTCATTTTCTAATCGATTATTAATATGTTTTAGTGATTTATTTTTAGCCATGACTTTTTGACCTAATTTGCATAACCTATTATATTCATTATCTAGGTCTTTTTCGTCTAATGATTGATTTTTGTCACTAAAGTATTCGGTTTCGGAAAGTACCTCATTTGATGTCTTTGCCATAAGACATTTTTCGTCGTTTGCTTTGTCCGCTTCGTCTTTGTCGCTATCACTCCATGCTCCACTAACAAAGGCGCTTTGGTAATCATAACCCAGTGGCTTTGGACATTCGCCAATGAGATGGTTTGGGCTTCCACATCTAAAGCACTTTCTTTTCCCGTAGTTATCATTCCTATTTCTTTGAAGCGATCTTCTTTCATCTCGTGGTTGTCTTGTGAATCTTCCTCGTCTCTTGAAAAATTTCTTGAACTCTCTTACGGCCATTGCATATTCTTCGTCTTCACTATCGTCACTTGAATCGTCATCATCACTAATTTCCTTTTTGGCTTTTAGCGCAAGAGACTTGATTTGATCTTTCTTGCTCTTGACCATTTCCGAGTCTCTCTTTATAATTTCTTCATGGACCTTCAAGTTGCTGATAAGTTCATCAAGCGATAACGTCATCAAGTTCTTCGATTCTTCAATAGCCGTGACCTTCGCGCGCCATTTTGGATGTAACGCCCTAAGAAATTTCCTTACACAATTTTTGCGAGAAAAAGTCCCATCAAGTGCTTTTAAGATTGTGATAATAGTGTTAAATTTAGCAAATGCATTATCAATAGATTCCTCTTCAGGAATTGTAAATTGTTCATATTGTTGAACAAGAAGATCTATTTTGTTGTCTTTGACTTAACTATTACCTTGGTGAGTGACTAATAAAGATTCCCAAATTTCTTTTGCGGTTTGACACATAAAAATTCGTTCATATTCTTTGCATGGTAATGCATTATAAATTACCATTTTAGCTTCATTATTTTTTGCTAGTTTCTTTTTCAAATCATCATTTTGTTTTTCAAAAGGTACAATTTCATCTCTTTTAGTTAAAGGATTATTTTGAATAGGGGGAAAATCACCATGAGTAATAATATGCCAAAGATCAAGATCTTTTGATTTCACATAAGTTTCGAATCTATTTTTCCAATAAAGAAAACCATCACTTTCAAATAGTGGTGGTCTTTGCATAGATTGCCCTTCTGAATATTTTTCGGATTCAATTAGATCTTTTCAAGTTTTAAAATACAGTTTATTTTAAAAATCTTGTTTAGCCTAGCTTTGATACCAATTGTGGAAAACTAGAAGGGGGGGTTGAATAGTTTTACGTCTTTTTAATTTTATTATGAAAACTTTGTTTACTTTTAAAAACTTAGATTCGAATTTATGTGAACTCAACTCTTGAAAAATATGAACAAATATAAGTAAATCTAAATAAACAATGCAAGTAAAGTAATGAAATGAAATGAAAGATAGAGATGGAAAGATCGAACCGCAAGACAAAGGATTTATAGTGGTTCGGCTACAAGGACACCTTCCTTGCCCTACTCCACTCCTCGAGCACCTAACTCGAGAGTTTTCTTCACTATGTCAACAAGCTCCCTTATGGCGGAGAAAACCTTACACAACTTTCGCTTACACCAATTTTACGACACAAAGCTAAATGTCGAGTTCTAATCGTAGCTAGAACCAATCTCACAACTTCAATCACAACTTCTTCACGACTTCTTCACAACTTCTTCACTACGGCTTCACAACTTTTTCACAACGGCTTCACAACTACTTCACAACGGCTTCACAAATACTTCACAACCTAGCACTACTTATATACTCTTCTACTTCCTTACACCTTCACTACTTACAAACCTTAACTTCTTCACAACTTCACCACTACCACACTAATCTAGCCTAAACAATTATGTTCACACCTATCTAACAAATATACACAACTTATACACAAATGAATGAATGATTACACAAACAACTTAGGTAGCAAGATGATACTAAGTTGCAATACTTCTTCTCTAGTTGTTGAAGGAGTATTCTTCTTTTGCACTTGGATGGTAGAAGCTTGGATCACTTAGAAACCAATGCTTAAGAATATATGATCAAAGGATTTAGAAAGATAAGGAGAGATTTAGAACAGAAGGTTTGGGGTGCAAAAGGTGAGGAAAAAGTCCAGGGATGAACCAGTATTTATAGGCAAAATCTGACAGCTGGAGGAGCGGGGCGGTCCCCTTAAATAGGGGCCGCCCCCCATAACCGTTGCCCAGCTTTGTCTTTTTGTGGGGAAGGTTTTTCTGGAACATTTTTGCCATTTTTGGTTGAAAATTTGAATTCATAAATTTATAATGGATTAAACATTTTTATTTAATACCAAAAATGATTTTCTAAAAGATATAAAATGTTTGTGTCATTTTATAAAAAATCAAGTGATTAAGAAAATGTTCCTTTGATCATATAATGCATTAAGCATTTGTTTATTCATACCTTAAGTGATTAAGTTGTAGAAATGAATATTTACAACTAAATACTTGTTTATTTAATAAGTTTATGTTTAATGAGTTTACATTTTGTGATTATCAAAACATAGAGATATCAAGAAGTATTAATAATGTTTTTAGGAATTATTTATATCAACAACGTCCTTGCTTCATTTTGATCCTCCGGCCAAACACCTTCCTCCAGACATCGAATGATCGGTGTCATCCAGTTATCTTCCTTTTCTTCCACAATTGCTCCTACCAGTTTTTCTTCGATTGAAGGCTTTTCCAACACTTCGACAAGGATCTCTTTGGTTAGGTGTTGAAAGCTATCGAGGCTAACTTGCTTAGCACATCCGCCTTTTGATTATGCATCCTCGGTATGTTGTGAATTTTTAATTTCTTAAAGCTGCCAATGTACTCCTTTGCCTTTGCTAGTATTGTATCATACTCTCTTTAGTCGCTGTAAAGTCCCCGTTTATTTGACTTGCGACCAGTTTAGAGTCTACCCTGACCTCCAGAGCTTCCACGTTCATTTTTCTTGTAATCCGTAGTCCCGCCAAGAGTGCCTCGTATTCTGCCTCGTTGTTGGTACTTTTGAAATTTAGACGGAGAGCATATGTGTGTTCTGTTTGACAGGGTCCGATCAACACAAGACCTGCTCCGGACCCTTTCTTGCTAGATGCCCCGTCCGTATACAATATCCATTCTTCCGGATCGGAGATGTCGTGGATTTCTTTCTCCAACTTTCTCAGATGTTGCTCTTCCGCTCCGACGGGGATTTCCGAGATGAAGTCTGCCATAACTTGTCCCTTTATTGCATTTATTGGTACATAAGTTATATTGTAGGCCCCCAACTCTACGGCAAACTTGGCCAGCTTTCCGGACACTTCTGGCTTATTCAAAATTTGCTTTATCGGTTGATCCGTTATGACTTGGATAGGGTGAGCTTCGAAATACCTTCTCAACCTTTGGGACATGTGCAAATAGTGATAACGCTAGTTTCTCGATGGGGCATAGTTTCTCTGGGCTTCTTGTAGCGTCCGGCTCACATAATGGACGGGCAATTGCTTTCCCTCCCTCTTAGTTAACAAAACCGCGTTGATAGCATCGTTTGCCGCTGCGAGATAAACAAACAAAACTTCTTTTACTCTGGGCGTAGATAAGGACGGGAGATCCAATATTAGCTTTTTAAGGGATTGGAATGCCTCTTCAGCTTCTTTGGTCCACTTGTACTCTTCTTTATTCTCCTTAGTGATATTCTTCAACGTCTCGAAGAAGGGAAGGGACCTTTCTGCGAACCTTCCCAAAAACCTATTAAGGGCCGCTAACTTGCCGCTCAGACTCTGCATCTCTTACAGAGTCGTTGGGGACTTCATCTGTGCAATTGCCTTCGTCTTTTTTGGATTCGCCCTTATGCCTTCGGAGGTCACCATGTAACCTAAGAATTTCCCTTCTTCGACGCCGAAAGAGCATTTCTTCAGGTTCAATTTCATGTTAATCTTCCGTAGGTTGTAGAGGGTCTCAGCAATGTCTTCCAACATCTCCTTTTGTCCTTTGCTCTTGATTACCATGTCGTCCACATAAGCTTCCAAATTCCTTCCGATTTGACTTTGGAAGGCCGAATCAACGAGACGCTGGTAAGTTGCTCTAGCGTTTTTTAGGCCGAATGGCATTTTTGTGTAGCAGTAAGTTCCTTGTTCTGTGTAAAATTCGTCTTCTCTTCGTCTTCTTTCCCCATCTGGACTTGATGATAACCCTTGTATGCATCTAAGAAACATTTGTATTTAAATCCAACCACTAACTCGATCTTCCAGTCAATTTCGGGCAACGGATAGTAATCTTTCGGACATGAGGAGTTTAAATTCTTGAAGTCGATGTACATGCGCCAACTTCCATCACACTTCTTTACCAATACAAGGTTGGAAATCCAGGTAGGGTAGCGCACCGGTCTAACAATCCCAGCTTTCAACCATTCCTCAACTTCCTTCAACACCACCTGATTTTCTCTGCGGACATGTTATGTTTCTTTTGAGCCACCGGCGTGTCCGAAATGTTTACGTTCAGATGATGCCTTATTAGGCGGCGTGGGACTCCGGTCATATCCGAAGGTTGCCACGCAAACACATCTTTGTTCTTCCTCAATAGTTCGATCAAATGCTTCCGACATTCCCTCGAGAATCCTCTTCCTATTGTAACCAGTTGTTCGAGATACTCCGGATTCACCAAAATTTCCTCCGTCCTATCTATTTCCGAATCAATAATTTCTGCCTCTTGCGATACATCTACCACCTGTTTTTCTTCCAGTCTTCTGCACTCTAGTACCATGGTCGGACGTTCTGCCAAAGTTGCCACTCCCTTCGGTGTGGGAAAATTAATCATAGAATGGATTGTTGAAGGAATGGCTCTTAGTTGTTTCAATCCAGTTCTGCCTAATATCACGTTGTAAGGTGACGGAGATTGTACCACGTAGAATTTCATGGTTGTCCTCCGGAATATACCATGGTCGCCGAAACATACCTCCAATTCAATCTTTCCTAGCGGTCTATTCATTTCCCCGGAAAAATCGAAAAGAGATGTGCTTGTTTCTTTGAGCCCGACTTTTATGGTTGAGCTGAGGTTACTGAAGCAGTGCTCGTGCATAACATTTACGGATGACCCCTCATCGACATATATTCTTCGGACTAAATACCCCTCAATATCGCCTTCAATCACTAGAGGTTCATTCGATAAATCTCCCGTCATGACGGGAGGAAACACTATTGGTACGTTCATCCATTCTTCGTCGTAACCTCCATACCTTCTTTTCCTGTTCTTCGGCAACCCCCTTATCATGTTGATCACTTTTGCCTTCCCCGTATCATTCCTTCTTGGTTGGTCTCTTCCTCTCCCAGCGTCCCACAACTTGAAATCCTTCAAAAGATGGTCTAGCTTCCCGGATTCCGACGCAATCTCGAGTTATCTCTTTAATTGGTAGCTATCGTTGGTAAGATGCCCCTTCTCTCTGTGGTAATCACAGAATTTGTCCATATTTTCCTTTTTTGGTCTACCACCGGTCGGGGGAGGAACGGGTAGGTTCAGGTGGTGCTCCGTAGCCAGAATTTCCCTAGGGGGTTTAATCAATGATCCTACACCAGGACGGTGATTACCTTGCCGAGGAGATTCGTTTCGGCGGTAATCCGGACAAGTGTAGTCATTGCGATTGTAGCTACTCTTGGGAGCAACATAAGGGCGGTATACATCCTTCTGGCGGTAATCATTTCGGCGCTCCCCCCGCAGTTTATCATTTCTGAAATCATGGTTTCCTTTCCTGCTCGAATCAGGGCCTTCACCTTTGGGCAATTCCGTGCTTCGGTATGCTTCCTCTGACCTTATAAAATCGTCTACTCGGGTAAACATTTCTGTGACCGTGCGTGGAACCCTATCGAAAAACTTCTTGGCAAGGGCCGGGCATTTGTGTGCACCCATGAAAGCAGAGATCCTCATGATCTCAGGCACTCCGCTGATGTAACTAGCTTCGTCCGTCCACCTTTCTTTAAAATCCGGAAGAGATTTATGAGCTCGCCGGACAATTTTCGTAATCTCCGTAGGGTCTTTTGTACATTTCTTTCAAAGAGCAAACCTTGTTGAGAATTGCTCCCTTAACTCGTTCCAACTGTCTATACTACCGGGTTCCAACCGTTCGAACCATCCTCCCGCAGCTCCATCTAAGGTTTGCTGGAACATGCGACACCACACCGGCATCGGCCATTCCCCCTAGTTTGCTGCTCCGGTAAACCTGGTGAGGTGATCGTTTGGATCCGTTGACCCATCAAAGAATTTCATGTTCAGCGGCATTATGTGGTTCGGACGAGAGAATTCTACGATCCTGCGAGTAAACGGTGACCTCGACACCTCCTTGAAGGGTTTGTGTAGGTCATCCTCTTTTCCCTCGTCTATTTTCTCCTTTCCCCGACTCTTATCTCCTTCATCTCCAAAGTCGAGCCGTATTGGCATGAGAGTGCTTCCGCCTTGCGCATTGTGCTCCATGATCAGTTCCGTCAGTGACGCTACCTGGCCAAGGATTAAATCTTGGAGACTGGGAGAATCATTGACCGAGCGGTCACTGTTATGCTGGTTGCGGTTGTTGTTGGGTCCGTCTTCTCCGTCTTCGGTTTGCGGGGTTTGGAAAAAAGGACCGGCCATTATAACGCTTTAGTAGACTGAATACCGGGTCCCACGGATGGCGCCAATTTGTTGAAGTAAAACCTTGTGAGTGGGTTCAACTTCTTTATGAGATCCTTCGGATGGTTTCCTCCTGATGCTATGAGCTCCTACACACAAGAAACACGCACGTTAGACTCGCCTTGGGTTTTATCCCAAGGCCAACCTCCGGCGTGAGAGTAAGTATATGAAAGTACGAAGGGTGAGATAGTAAATGAGATTAAATGATATGTGAGTGAATTAAATGTGAATCATAAATGAGGTGGGGGTATTTATACTACCCACACCTCGTTACCTGTTTTGCCTAGGGACTAAGCAAGCCGAGTTATGCCTAGTCTAGTAGGTAGGTGTCAGATCATGTGGGAGACACAATCCCGGGAAATCTGGGATGGCGGCGTGGCGGTGGTTGATGGGATTGTTCATTGGGTAAACGGCGGCGGTTGACCCTTCGGCAAGTATGTCCGGAAGTGAGTGTCTAGTCCGGACGAAATATGACGTCCGGACACATAGGCTGGTCCGGACGAAATATGATGTCCGGACACATACGCCAACATGGTTCAACCTGTTCGACCCGTCATTTCTGACCTATTTCCCAACTTGCCCTGAACCATCGCTATTTTTAAATCTAATTACTGATCAGGGTAATTTTATGATTTCAGGCATCTGGATAAAGTTTTTCGTGCTCTTGAATAATCGTGTGGAACGAAACCAAATACCATGTGTAATGAAGATGAAGATGAAAAAGAGGGTGTGCAGCTAGGTCCTTAGCCTTCCCAAAGCTAAACATGTTGCAGGTCAAAAATTATATGTATCATATGTTAATTCGCAGTTTTGTAGAAATTATAATATTGTAACTTTAAAAAAAAAATCATGCAATCATTGTCGACGTGGAACAACGCCCAACGCGGCGGGCCATCGCCCACCTCGTTAAATATAGATAGAGAAATGTTAATTAAAATTATTATATTATCGTTGGCTGAAATTAATATTATAGTAGACAAGACCCCACACCATTTCCAACGTGTTAGGTGAAACGGAGCCGCCGTTCTGGCGCTACCACACCGCCCTCGCCAGTGCCATTAACGGCGTGACGAAATTGGCGCAACGCCAATTGGGATTTAACCCTCTTTTAATTGAGTATTGTTGTTAGTTTGTGTTTTAATTAAATATGGTGGGTCTTAAAAAGTGGAAACGGCTTGAGCCACTATTAAAGGGGTATTTTATTATGTGAATGTGAAATGCTGATGTGACGGTGAGGTGGCGAACCGGTTGAGCCACCACTCCCTTTGCTCTAAAATAGTCATTTTACAAAAACGTAAGAGAAAAAACCAGTTGATGATGTACCCTCCTAACGGGTCGAAGGATCCCCTTCGAGCCTGTAGAAAGCCCTCCCTTCGGAGGCCCAGGTTAATCTCCTTAACACGTTTCATTGGCGTAAAACCATTCGCCTGCGAATGGTTACCATGTGGGAATCCGCCAATCGAAGCCCTAAGCCCTTCGGGGTATTCCTGACGAAGGGACTAACACGAAGGATCATCCAGACCTGGTCAAACCCACGTCTCCTCTATCCTTTGGCTTCCCGCCAAAACAGAGATCGTGGGCTACAAAGCCCTAGCGGTTACCACTTTCCATGGGACGCCCCCATGATCTCCGAACTATGTGCAACCGCCCACTATGTCCTATTTCTCACCTATAAATAGCATAGTCGGGCCAAGAACAATGTAAGTAATTTCGAGTTAATTCACAAGTTAACCTCACCCTCTCAATTTACGACCTACATTACCATTACACATACTTACTCTCACGCCGGAGGTGGTTCGCAGGGTCCAACCCCTGCGCAATCACTTAACGTAGTGTCTTTGTATTTCTTATTTTCAGGTTAAGAACAAGCTTGGCTCAATCTCAACACCCCATTATTCCTTTGATCACCATCGAAGGCTTGGTTGACGAATATTTGTTCAATCAGTGGCGCCATCCGTGGGACCGCTACAATTGGTCTCGTTATTTCCGAGCTTTTAACCTACCAACCAATTTCACTATTATTCCGGCATGGATCAAGGGAGAGAAGATACTCCCCCACCGGGCTTCTCTACCTTAACACCAATACCAGTCGACGAACCTAACAACCTTCCCCCAATAACCGCCTCCACCTTCACAACACGTTCTCACCCAGAAATCACAACCAACAATCATGCTTCGACATCAGCCAACCCAGAGCCTGTCATTAGCCCAGCCTTTGTCGAAGCCAACCATGAAGTGTTAGAAGCCCTTTTAAGGGCTCGCAACAGGCAAGTCAGGAATGCTGAGGTACGAAAGGAGTTGGAATACTCGAGTGAAGAGTATGATGAGGAAATGGAGATGGAACCTAGGCCTCCGACCCAAGGACCAACCCTATCTGCCTTAAGGATTGGTTCTCCAGTTGGCCGAAGGCTAAGCAAAAGGTCTGTTGGTTTCGAAGGGGTCCCCGAGAGGGCTCCGACAAGACGAGAAGGGGCGGTTGCTGAAGGCTCCAACGGTAGGAGTCAGCTTAGGGAAGAAAGGGGGGTGACTTTACCTCCATTGCTAGCCGCTCATCTTGGAAGAACTGAAGCCGGGGTTCCGTTGCAGCCTTCTCACGCGTCAGGCGTAGAAGGCAATCCGTCTACAATCAATATGGGAGGAAATCTTCCTCCCAATGGTATGTACCCCCCGTTCCAAACTCAGTCTTATCCTCAAAATTTATATCCTCCTATAAATGGACAGCCCAATAACCCAAGCTTCCCTCAAAACTATGGGAGCATGCCCTTTGGCCACCCTATGGCGTACCCTCCATACGCCATGGGAAACAGTTACCCGTTCGCCATGAGCACACCTTATCAGTCCTACCCAGGCCAAACTCCCATGGGAATGCCCCAAAACAGCAATCCATACAATACAGTCCCCATGTACGCACCACCTTATAATTGTCTATATTCAGACCCCATGGGTTCAGCTACACCCTTCGTTAGGTGGATAGAAGATTACCCACTGCCTGATGGTTTGAAAATGCCTTCACATGTCGGGACTTATGATGGGAAAGGGGATCCGGACAATTTCTTACACTTGTTCGAAGGGGCTATCAAAATGCAAAAGTGGGTTATGCCGGTGGCCTGTCACATGTTTACATACACCCTTCGGGATTCTGCTCGTATTTGGTGGAATGGGCAAAAACCCGGTAGCATTGTCAATCTTGATGATCTCAAGGCTAAGTTCCGGTCACACTTCAGTCAGCAAAAGAATTCACAAGGACTCATTTAACGGTGCACAACATCAAACAAAAAGAAAATGAAAGCACCAGGGCCTTCGTCACTAGGTACACCGATGAGACTTTGCAAATTTTGGGTCTTCATGAAGATCAGCGTATTTCTGGTTTCGTACATGGCCTTCGGAATCGGAGTTTGGTGGAATTCTTATCCACCGACCTTCCAACAACTTACAAGGGCCTGACCGAGAAGACGTACACTTGGATCGAAGCCAAAGAGGTATCAATGGGGCTCCGATAGATAAGGGTTTGCAAGTGGCCGGATAATGATGGTTTGCATTTAATGCGGAATTCAGTTAGACGTATTCCTTTTTATTTTTTAAAAATCAGAAGGATAGAATACTACTTCTTGCATTTGAATTTATTTAAAGCACTTATCTTCATTTCGTCAGAATTTGTGATAAATGGGATAGAGTGTATAAGGTTTTTTGAGTCGAAAGCAATTTATACTCGTACGTATATATCGCCTTCGACTGGGGGGCTTGATGATGTACCCTCCTAACGGGTCGAAGGACTCCCCTTCGAGCCTGTAGAAAGCCCTCCCTTCGGAGGCCCAGGTTAATCTCCTTAACACGTTTCATTGGCGTAAAACCATTCGCCTGCGAATGGTTACCATGTGGGAATCCGCCAATCGAAGCCCTAAGCCCTTCGGGGTATTCCTGACGAAGGGACTAACACGAAGGATCATCCAGACCTGGTCAAACCCACGTCTCCTCTATCCTTTGGCTTCCCGCCAAAACAGAGATCGTGGGCTACAAAGCCCTAGCGGTTACCACTTTCCATGGGACGCCCCCATGATCTCCGAACTATGTGCAACCGCCCACTATGTCCTATTTCTCACCTATAAATAGCATAGTCGGGCCAAGAACAATGTAAGTAATTTCGAGTTAATTCACAAGTTAACCTCACCCTCTCAATTTACGACCTACATTACCATTACACATACTTACTCTCACGCCGGAGGTGGTTCGCAGGGTCCAACCCCTGCGCAATCACTTAACGTAGTGTCTTTGTATTTCTTATTTTCAGGTTAAGAACAAGCTTGGCTCAATCTCAACACCCCATTATTCCTTTGATCACCATCGAAGGCTTGGTTGACGAATATTTGTTCAATCGTAAGAGAAAAAACCAGTAATAATTATGTTTTTCTTAAACTGTGTGTATTTTGTCGAAATATAATTATTTTAGGACGAAGTGAGTAATTAAACAAGGAAAGAAATTAGTGAATATTAAAAAAATATAAATACAAATATGTGTTCTTTAGATTGAAGAAAGTAAAAAAAAAAAAAAATGACATGATAAATATTTTGTGTTCTTGAGTTTCGACGAAAGCAAAAAGTTGATAAATCAACTCACTTTTGAAAGGATACAAAATTGCCAAAAGTCAACTGCTTATCCCACCGTACCCATTTCTTTTTCTCCTTATAAAATCTCAGGAACATGATATATTTCTATAACTAAGGGTGCGTTTGTTTTGGGGGTGTAGGGTTGAGATTTGGAAATAATCATCAAAACCCACGTTTGGTTTGTATACATGGTTAAGAAATCAGTAGTTGAATCCAAAATCAAAGGGTATATACAAAACCCTTCCTTTAGGAGTAGATGTGAAAATCTGATAAGAGTAGTATTTCACCCATCGCTACTTCTTTTAGTTACACATATATCATATTTAATTTACATCTTGTACTTCTTTTCTGTTTACATTTTTCTTTAATATTTTTTCTCTTTACACATCAAATCCAAATCCAAATCCAAATCCAAATCTTAATCATAAACCCATCTACGAACCAAACGGGTCCTAAGTATTTCTTTCCTTATTTTCCTAAAAAGGAACTCGAGAACAAAGTTACGTGATTTCCGCAAATGGAAAGTAGCAAAGTACACGAAATTAAAAGGGCTTTGTATTTTTCTTTAGGGTGCGTTTGGTATGCTTGATGGAATCACTATACGTATAGGTTTGAGAATGAAAGGTAATAGAAATGGGTATCATTATTTCAAAAGTGTTGTTTGGTTTATATAAATTAAGTTTGAATATTAAAATTTATAAAATAAAATAAAAATCAAATAAGATGTTGATGGGTCCCTCAAAATTTATAAAACGAGGTCGGCTGCGGACCGCCGCGTTGCGGCGGGGCGGCGATCCTGCAGCAAGTTTATGCGTTTGGTTGCTTCATAAATGAAGCGTCTGCTTTATCAAAAAAATATACATCGTCAATAAGTTTTTATATTATATTTCTGATCTAAAAGTGAATGTTCCCAAATGCTATTGGATTTGGAGAGTATACTAACAGAGATAAGAAACATTACTTAAAAATATACTAAATTGTTAGAATTCATTGTTTAACACAAATAGAATGGCTCATAGACCATCTAAATAGTTGCTGTAACTTCAAACACCCTACAGGGCAAGCATAGAGCAGGCTGGGTTCGTGGAACATGACCATATTTTGAAGTGCCATACTTCTTGAACACTGACTGGAGTCTCCCACAGACTAATTTCATGCTTGGTATATCCCTATGTAGAGACATCTATCGCTGCTACATTGCGGCTGTGTGCATGTATTCATTTAAATACACCAAACTTTCTGAGTAGGGCAGACCATGAAAATGCAGGTTTCTTGCGTGTTACAATACAGAAAACGTTGAATGCACATACCATATGAATACAGTAGTAGTTCAGGTCAGCATCTGTACGTCCATCACCGCTATTTCATCTATTTTTGATGTGCTCGGTGTCGGTACATCCATCATTAATATTCTGTCTATTTTTGATATTTAAGTTGTCTCCATAGTATGCAGTGAAAATCTAGTGTATTAAGTAGAAAAAGAACAACTTGACAGCTGAAATTACCATGTGTTTCTTGAAGACACGATTTTTTTATCATCACCTTTTGTCGTTACCTTTTGCAGGCAACATTGGACTCAGCAGGCGTTCCTCATGTCATATAAGTACACTTTGGTACTTTGAGCCACGACACATTTACCCCAAGGTAAGTGACTGAGCAGGCAATCATATATAGCCACAGATAACGTCACATTTACCCCAAGGTAAGTGACTGTGCAAGAATTGATCTACCTGCACACGTATGACCATTCGAACATGAAATTGATCAGAGTGAGTATAAAGTTCAGTTTTGTAATCGT